>OW240913.1:41049976-41154993 GCA_933207985.1 Pelobates cultripes | reverse complement strand
GGGAGAAGAGAGTGACAAGGGAGGGAGGAGAGACTGACATCCATCACACACACAATGCACCCCTTACACACAAAGACAATGCACCCCTTGCACACAGAAAAACATACAATGCATTACACACAGAGACACACACACACAAACAATGCAACCCTTACACACAATGCATCCCTTACACACACAGAAACACACAATGCTTTCCTTACACACACTGAATGCACCCCTTACACACACTCAATGCACCCCTTACAGATGCTCACACTGCATCCCGTACATACACAGAAACACACCTTGCAGCCCTAACACACAAACAGAGATTCACACAATGCATTCCTTACACACATATCAGGACATCCCCCTACTCCACCCCCTGTGAACAAACTCATTGGTGGAACATGAAGGTGGACCCTGTGACCCAGACCTTGGGCTGTGTAAAGGGCCTTAAAAAAATGGAGCTGCTTCCCTTTCTCCCAGAACATTGATTTTTGTGACCACAGTTACAAACAGCCTCCAGAGAGCCTGTTCTACACCAGACCAGTGGAGCCAGACTTCAGCTAGAGCCCTCATCATCCTCATCTGGTTGTAAGTAGGTAATCTAGTATATTATTCGTGGCACTAATCTCTAATTTACCTCACAGTAAAAACACTATAGTCCCTAGAACCACTTCAGCTTAATTTAGTGGTTCTGGTGTCTATAGCCTGTCCCTGCAGGCCTTTTAATGTAAACACGGCGGCACTGCAGCACTGGCGTTAGTTAACATGGCAGATCATATGGGTGGGGCATTGTGATGTCACATGGCGGTGGGGGCGGCAAACTTTACGGCAAAAATCCTTGCACCGACCCTGATTAGAGCTCTCCATAGGAAAGCATTGAAAATGCTTTCAATGCTTTCCTATGGGGAATTGAGCGACGCTGGAGGTCCTCACACGGTGTGAGGATGTCCAGCGACGCTCTAGCACAGAAAACCTGTGCTATAGAGCAGGAAGTGCCCTCTAGTGGCTGTCTAGTAGACAGCCACTAGGGGAGGACTTAAACCTGCAAAGTAATTATTGCAGTTTATAAAAAACTGCAATAATTACACTTGCAGGGTTAAGGGTGGTGGGAGTTGGCACCCTGACCACTCCAATGGGCAGAAGTGGTCTGGGTGCCTACAGTGTCTCTTTAAGAATGACAGGGCTAAGATCCTGTGGGACTTCAAGATCCAGACACACAAGTAAGTGCTGGCCAACCAACCAGACATCGTGGTTGTAGGCAAGGAACGAAAGACTGCAGTTGTGGTGGATGTGGCAATACCCAGTGACTATAACATCAGGAAGAAGGAACATGAGAAGGTGAAAAAATACCAAGGGCTGAAATAAGAACTAGAAAGAATGTGGAAAGTAAAGGCAGTAGTATGACCAGTTGTGATAGGAGCACTCGGGCTGTGACTACCAAGTTGGGGGAGTGGCTTCAACAAATTCCAGGTGGGACATCTGAGATCGCTGTCCAAAAGAGTTCAGTTCTAGGAACAGCTATATTCTCCACAATATCCCATGTAGTTTTCTTCTTTTAGGTGACACACCTGTGGATTCCCAATCTTTCCTATCCGTCCTTACCAACTTGCAATGTTTCCCCTTTTTGTTGCACTAATACTGCTGCAAAGGATGATATGACTGCTATAACTGAACTACAACTCCCAGTAACCAAAGAGCACAGCTTATGGAAAATAGTTAAATGAGCATCATGATTGGCTGAGTCACAACCTGGTTTTGTGAACGTCAAATGAAGAAGCCACATTGTGTTTGGATTTGTAGCATATCTTTTTTTCATAATTTTTCATTTACGTTTAAATGTTTGTAATAGTGACAAAGTATGAACGCCTCATTGCAGATAAGCAATACTACAAATTCATCTTTCCCCAAACATGCAGACAATAAAACACTATTTAAAACAAAGTATGTATGTGCACCTATGTATATGATAAACAGATAAACCCTGAAAGTTGATCTCAACTTGTTTTTTTACCTGCAGAAACCATGTAAACACATTCCAGATTGCCTTGATTATAAATGTTTGTTTTTTATTTTAAAGATGTGTAGTTAGGTGGAGTATTTTAGAGACAAGTTTGAACATAGAGTAGGTGTGTAGGCATAGAACAAAATATTAAAGATGTTAAACAGGGAAGGGCAAAGGCATGCGTTGCCAAGCCAAGAGCAAAATAATAATTTTTTTTCAAAACTAATGTCATTGTGTCAGAAACAAATGTTTATCTGCAGATGGTTCAGCAATATAGTGTCACATGAGGCATGTAGAGAAGGAGGAGTGAGGCTAGCTAGCTGATCGTTACTGGCGTACCAGTATGATGCTATTTAATTGGATATTAATAGTGTGATTATCAGCGGAATCTTCATACTGGAAATGACACTATTCATAGGCATTATTTAATTTACCGATAAGGATTACATAAGGACAAAATGACTGTGATTATCAAGAAAAATACCACAAAATGTTACGTAGCAACATTTATTTTCCACCTTTATGTTAAAAAAAACTGTGTCGAATATTCGAACATTCTAAGATATCTGTGTGGGGTGAATGCTGCTCTATTTTATATATATTATTACTACTTACATTCTTTGCAATTTGGCAGGGTGCAAGAGGTCACTGCAATCAGGGAACACATTTGCCATGAAGGTGTGTAGGTGTCCTGATCAATCTTTTAGTAGGTGGAACATGTTAAAGGAATATCCACATGAATGCTCAGGATAAAGGTTTCCCAGCAGAACATTGCACATAGCATAACACTGCCTCTGCCGGCCTGCCTTCTTCCCAAAGTGCATCCTGCTGTCAAAGTGCAACCTGCAGGTAAATAATGCAAATGCACCCGGCTATCCATCTGATCCAGACTTCTATTGCTCTATTGTCCAGTTCTGATGTTCACGTTCCCGTTGTCAGGGCTTTCGTCATTGGACATGGGTCATCATGGACACTCTGGCAGGTCAGTGGGTATGCAGCCTCATACTCGGCAAACTGTGATGCACTATATGTTCTGACTCTTCCTATCTTGTGTGATCAGGCCAGGCAAGCCAGCCTTCACTCCCCAAGTGTAGCAATAAACCTTGGTCACCCTGACCCTTATTCTGATTTACCTTTTGTCCTTCTTTGTTCTAACTTTTGACAGGTGCTAACAACTGCATGTCGGGAAAACCCCACAAGACTTGCCATTTTGGAGATGCTCTGATCCAGTCAACTTGCCATCACTATTTGGCCTTTGTCAAAGTCACTCAGATCTTTATTATTGACCCATTATTCCTACTTAAGACACATGAACTGACTGTTCACTTGTTTCCTAATATATCCCACCCCTTGACAGATGCCATTGTAACATTATCATTAATGTTATTCACTTCACCTGCAAGCAGGGACGTATTAGCCGTGAGGCTAACAAGGCATTTCCCTTGGGTGGCATTTTTCAGGGAGCGGCAAAAAAGGCCGCCCCCAAATGCCCAGGGCAAATGCCTTGTTAGCCTCGCGGCTAACAGACATGCCGGTCGGGCTGGGCGGCGCTGGCTGCTGGGCGGGCGGCTGGCGAGGGAGCACTTCCTCTGAGCGGTCTGCTCAGCTCCCTCGCGCGCCTCAGAGTGAGGTTGGGAGCCAGAAGATGACGTCATATTCTGGCTCCCAGCCTCACTCTACGGCGCGCGAGGGAGCTGAGCAGTCAGCTCAGAGGAAGATCTCCCTCGCCAGCCGCCCGCCCAGCAGCTAGCGCTGCCCAGCCCGACCGGCAGCCACTGGACCACCAGGGACAAAGAGAGAACCCTCCCCCCCCAGCACTCCCAAAGGTAAGGAGGCTGGGGGGGGGTGTTTAAATTAAAAAAAAGTTAATGTGAGTGATTGTGTGTGTGTCTGACTGTGTGTGTGTGTGTCTGTCTGACTCTGTGTTTGTGTCTGACTGTGTGTGTTTGTGTCTGACTGTGTTTGTGTCTGACTGTGTGTGTGTGTGTGTTTGTGTCTGACTGTTTGTGTGTGTTTGTGTCTGACTGTGTGTGTTTGTGTCTGACTGTGTGTGTGTGTGTTTGTGTCTGGTGTGTGTGTGTGTTTGTGTCTGACTGTGTGTGTGTGTCTGACTGTGTGTGTCTGTGTATGTGTCTGTGTGTGTGTTGTGTCTGTGTGTGTGTGTTTGTGTCTGACTGTGTGTGTTTGTGTCTGTCTGTGTGTGTGTGTGTGTTTGTGTCTGACGGTGATTGTGTTTGTGTCTTTGTGTGTGTGTTTGTGTCTGACTGTGTGTGTATGTTTGTGTCTGTGTGTGTTTGTGACTGTGTTTGTTACTGTGTGTGTGTGTTTGTGTCTGTGTATGTGTCTGACTGTGTCTGTGTATGTGTCTGACTGTGTGTGTGTTTGTGTCTGACTGTGTGTGTGTTTGTGTCTGACTGTGTGTGTGTGTGTGTGTGTGTGTGTGTATTTAGAAGGTGGGGCGGGGGGAAGGGTTGGGTGGGGGTGGCGCGGGTGGAGGGGTGCGTCTGAGTTTTGTCCTGCCTAGGGCAGCACAAAACCAGGATACACCACTGCCTGCAAGTGGTTTTAATTATGTAAATGATTAGTGTATATCGTATATTAAAAAGGATATAAACATCTAGTTATTTCAGTCTGCTGTTTTTAAAACTATTGCAGTTATTAAGAAGTGACAATTACATCCAAAGCCACACTTTTTTTTCTGTGAATACTGCTATTTTTAACAACCAAATCATTTTTACACTCGTAATAAAGGAAATATAAAATAAAGATTTTTATGGAGGGTTAATTAATGTCAGGTGTAAACAGATCTATCTGTATATTTATTTGTTGTAGTAGCTTTTAACACAATAAAAGTTGACAGGCGTATGGGGTTTTTGGTAATTGGTATAGGGTTATTAATAACCTATGTTTATGTATTTTTTTTAAGATGGGTACAGTAGTGATAATGGGTCATTTTTCTTTCTTTTTTTTAACATAAAACTTTTCCCCAAAGGAGAAATATTTTTATTAAGCTAAATTAATCAATTATTTAATGCAAAAACTTTGTATAAATAGCTCCCAGAAGGCAGTATTTATTGCACAAATAAATATCTTACTAGATAAATTCTTACATTTAAGTTGCTAAAAGAAAAAAGCATGACTCTACATTATTGCATGGAATTAACTGCATTTAAAAAAAAAAAATCAGCATTCTAGGACCAAACTATATTCTTGCTCAAATAAAGCTGAAGCGGGTTTGAATTAAAGAACAAGTGCTGGGTAGAAAGACTTATCACATAAAATGCATATTATTTTTAGAACATTCCAGTCAACTCAGTTAAACAAAATTGAAATTCCAATGGAAATTTCAAATATGTGGAAATTTGCTTGTAAAATGTGAAATCAGTAATAAAAATTATAAACCAAACTATATATTATTATTATTATTGGTATTTATATAGCGCCAACTAATTCCGAAGCGCTTTACAATATTATGAAAAGGAGGAAATTTTGCAATAAATTATACAATTACACAGTGACACAGGAACAATAGGTAGATGAGGACTCTGCTCAAATGAGCTTACAGTCTAGAAGAGGTGGGGTACAAATACACAATCGGGTAGTAAGGGTAACAGCCACCAAACAAGGTGGAAAGGTAGCAGAACTGGATGTGAGAGTGGAGTATGGCTCTTTAGGAGAGCAAGAGACAGATATGGATAAGTAAAGCTATGTTACTATGGGAGTCCATAAGCATTTCTGAACAGATGTGTTTTGAGGGACTACATATAAACAACTGAAGATTAAGGGAGAATCTGATAGGGGTATGCAGGCTGTTTTAAAGGAAGATCATGATTAGTTATACTTAAAACACTTCTCAAGTACACACAAACTGATTGTGATGTTTAATTGTATTGAAAAGTATTTCTCTACAGTGTAATCTTAGCAGTATGTGTGATCCGCGTTGGAGAGGTCATGAGTACACATAGCATGGGGGAGTTATGACAACACATAGCATTGGGAAGCTTTGTGAAAACATAGCATGGGGGAGGTCATGAGTACACATAGCATGGGGAAGTCATGAGAACACATAGCATGAAGAGGCCATGAGGAGTACACGTAGCATGGGGGAGGCCATGAGTACACATAGCATGGTGGAGGTCATGAGAACACATAGCATGGTGGAGGTCATGAGAACACATAGCATGGGGGGTCATGAGAACACATAGCATGAGGAAGGCCATGAGAACACATAGCATGGGGGAGGTCATGAGAAAACATAACATGAGGGGGTCATGAGAACACATAGCATGGGGAGGTCATGTGAACATATAGCATGGGGGGTCTTGAGAACACATAGCATGGGGGGTCTTGAGAACATAGCATGGGGGGTCTTGAGAACACATAGCATGGGGGGGCATCATGCATGTATGAGAACATGCATGGGGGGTCTTGAGAACACATAGCATGGGGGGTCATGAGTACATGTAGCAGGGAGGGTCATGAAAACACATAACATGGGGGGGTCATGAGAGCACATAGCATGGGGGGGGGTCATGAGTACACATAGCCTCCATTTGCATTACTGTGCACTATGATCAGTGGATTCAATGTATGATGTTTATATGTGTTTTATTTAGATCTAGATGACCATAATTTGCTCGAGGAATAGCCTAAGAAACACATTATTGCATTATTATTTTTTTTAAACCAGGTAGAAACAACATATTTTTTAAAACTCTTTCTAGAATGTACTGACAGCAAAATAGATTATGATAGAGGAAATTTCCCCAGGATATACTTGGGAACCAGAGTAATCTGAATGTACCTTTCCTGGTTAAACACATTGTTATTATTTTTATTATAATTTTATTAAGGGAATAACAGGTGCTATTCTGGGACAAACTACTTAATAAAGAATATTTACCATGGACACCAGAGGTTTTCTCTTAACATATAGCACAGCATCTAAAACAGCAGCTGTTTAAAAATAATAATAAAAATAATATGGAAGTGCATGTTATAATTTAAGAAATATTACATTATATATTGGCGTCTAAAATGCTGTTGATACTTAACATGGTTACCTTTGGTGAATTACTTGTCAATCATACTTTGGCAAGCAATTCTAGAGTATAAGTTAAGGTAAAGGAGGCTTCTTGGATTAAAGTTCAATATGTAAAATATTGAAAAAAAAACAGTTGATTTGGTAGTGAAGGTGTTAAAAATACTAAGTTTGGCTTATATTGACAAAAAAATTAAATTTTGTTACCACTCTTCTGATGACACAGGGAGATTGTCACTTTAATAAATCAACCCCATATTACTGTTCTACATATTATTATTTGTGTATCTGGCACTTAGATGGTTGATTGTCTTTATAATTTACTAGGTGGAAACCTAATTGTAAATACAATATTAAACCTGTCTACAAGCTAGTGCTACCTACACTTTATATACATTAATATAGGCCAATTGCGATAATCAGTTGTGGCACTTCTCGATAGCTTACAGCACATGTGAAGCTATGCACGAATAGAATCATATTATTTTACATTAATACTATCAATAAAAAATCAAGATTTGAATTTCACCATCCGGCCTGTGGCATAATGAAAACATAGAATTTGCTCCTCGCTATACGTAATTTAATTTTGTTAAACTATTCCAACTATCTTCGCCTTTACTTTTAAGTCATCTTATCAAACATGTATCCGTTTACTTTCCACTGCTGAGCAAACAGCCATTCAAATATTAAACAACATATTCAAAGACCAACCGTGTACGCAAATATATTTTTCAAACCGCAATTTAACGTTAAGCAGAAGAAAGGTCATGCAACAAAAATGTGGTTGTTTACTACAGAGAACTGTGTGAAATCTTTCTTTTTCTTCTCTCAGTGCTCTTTCAGTCATTTTTTTATAAACAGCAAAGAATACATGCATTTCAGTGCGAAATTGATTTCTAGATAAAATCAATTTTGAAAAGTAATCCAAAGGTTTTGAAAATAAGTATGAAGAAGTGTCTGCTGTGAAGCCTTTCAAGTAACATTTGACATACGTTTGCATAATTATAAACCTTCATGAGATTTATGTGCAGGAGTATACTCTAGATAATTTTAATTCCTTTTTAATGTTGATAGTTTATAATGGTAATAAGCACTTATCAGTGAAGTGTTCATTGTGGTTAATGCCCTGGACAATTGGTAATTATAAGTTAATTATTGGACATTAGAAAACTTAAATGCTTTTACTGTGTACAAAAGTGTCTGATCTATCTATCTATTTGTCTATCTATCTATCTATCTATCTATCTATATATCTATATATCTATCCATCTATCTATCTTTTCTGGTGCTCAATGCACACCAACAGTCCAGAGGTCAACATCTCTTAATTCTGTTCCAGTTGGAGTACTTACAAAACCTGGACCAGTGGTGAGTCCTGATTATTGATTTGATTATCCACTAATATCAAGGGTTATTCTAAATCAGTAAAAACCCAAATACCCATAAGATGCTGCAAGACGCTTAACACTAAATGGCAGCTTATCAGTAGTAACATTATATAAGGTGATATTACACTGTTATACGCCTAACTATAGATGGCTGATAATCAGTAGGGTAACATGACATATGGTAAAATGCGTCTGTTACATAATGAAGCATGAAGCCTAATATGCTTTGCATATATTTTGGAGTTTCCTAAAGTTTAATTTGAATCCATAGTATTGAGGGGAAACTGTAGTTTTCCGGGATTTTTATATTATGCCAACTTTTCGCTATATTTTACAAATAAGTATATGTATGGTGCGGAAACTAAATTGAAATGTACTGACTGGGCTGTCAGTACAGAAAAAAAATGCAGAGAAGTGAAAATTAACAATATTTCTATTTCTCTTCCATTTGCAATATTTGCTCTGGATTTGCGTTTTCTAAACTGGACTGTGATGTAATTTGCTAAATCTTCCATTTACATTCAGAAGAACATGAAGCATTTTATGATAAAAGATTTTTTCAATAAAACATTTTTTATTGTGAATGCAATAAGCAAACCGTGAAAAAATGCATAATCGCATTTTAAAAGGCAATCTGAAGATGACAAAATGGCAACATATAATTATGGTATATGTTCACATGTATAACTTAACAAATCAAAAACAAACTAAAGACAAACAATAAAAACGAAATTAGTAAGAAAATATGAAGTTCCGTAGTGGTTCGAACATTCCAAATCTGGACATTAGGTAGCAGGTCCCCTTTCTTCATGAGTAATCTACCAGTCACATCCAGTCAGGATCACAGAATTGGGAACCTAAACTGTGAATTATCCAACATACATTATAGGGAGAAACAATATAAACATAAATAAACCAAAGAAAATCTCTGTGTTTAAGGCAATATGTCTATCACAGACTATGATATCACAGACTTAGTATGGTTAGTGTATCCATACTGTGGGTATGGTACACCATCAAACCCAGCAAGTACAAATAATGTAAAAAATTTGCCAGGAATAAAATTCTTATTTTATCAATACATTGTGCTAGCGTAATGGCAATCAAATATATTGATCTGCAAATATATAATTGTTACCTCATATTCATCTGTTATTGGTCCTGAAAGCAAAGCATTCTGGCACAGATTGTAGATGGAAACTTGTTGGGTTTTGGGGCAAGCATGCTGACTCGTTTTAGGAATCATGATACTTTTCCCAGGACCCCAAATGTACAATGTTAACGAGTAGCGTAAGATTACGGACAAATGAATACATCATATATAACAATATTGTAACTGAAAATGCAATTTTTGCAAAATGTAACTCAATTTAATTTTGTTAAAGGGTTACTCCAACCACCTTGACCATGTCAGTGATTTGAATAACCTATGGTGGTAAAAGTCTGGATGTATAGCAATTCTTGAAACACTGCACATACAGAGATATATTACTTTTTGAGCTGAGGGGGCTAGTTACAACCCAGCACACATGACTTTGGCTGGACTGTCAAATATAAGTTCTGATCACATTTTACATCTGTCATCAGTTTACCCTGCCCTCCCAACTCCCTCTGCGCTGTCCCTTTGCCTCCCTGCTATAAAGAAAAAAAACCTTTAAAAAAAAAAATCGATGCCTCCCCACTGCCGCCTCAGATCGTGGGCCTTCTCTAGAAGCCTGTGATCGGACCGAGTGAGGGCTGCCATGACGTCAGCTGGAAGAGGGAGATAAGCGCCAGGAGCTTTGTCCAGCACTAGATTTTAGGTCAAGTTTGCAAATCTTTAGAAGGGGAGCCTAGTTAGAAATGCTCATGAGTCAAAAGAGTTGTAGTAACCATGCCAAAAAAATAAGTAAATGAACAAAGAATTCAAAGAAAGCCTAGACAGAACTGGACTGATATCAGTATGGCTATTACGAGGAATGAGTAAGAGACAAAAAACCCAACCCACAGGAAAATGATGACATTATTAAACAATATATTGATAAAATAATAACTTCCTGAATAACAATTTACCAAACAGAAAATTGTCTGTTTTAGAACTAATCAGCTGGAATGCCTGGTGGATGCTGGAATACTGAGAATTTCCAAGTTCTCCCCCACCTCCACACTGTAACCATATGGCAGATACATGTTTTCTTTTTAGTTATATTCTATGAAGCTATATTGCGAGCTATTCAAGTAGCAGAATGGAGATATTAAATTATTTATAGATTAAAAGAAGTATTCTTTATGTGCATCCCCCTTAAAAGCAGTAGCAAACGGAGGAAACGTGCTGCTCATTTATCTGCCAAACATGAGTTTAAAGGGCGAGTGTGTTTGAGGAAGAGGAAACTGCCATGTGGCCAATTATAAAGACGTCTATCAGTCAGAGAGGGGAAGCTAGTTTGTTATGGTAAACTAGTTCATCAAAGAGATAGCCTGCATGCATCAGAGTAAAGCAGCCTTCTATTCATCTCACTTACTAGAACATATTTGATGATAACGAGTAGAAGCTAAAGTAGTTCAATGAGAACATCAAAAAAAAGATAGATTTCATGTCACATATCACATAAAACTTGCTAGAACACATTTTCTCTAATATTTTTGGACCTTCAATACTATAAATTTTTCATGACTTTTTTCACTGCCGAAGGGAATCGGATATTATATTATCTGCAAAATCTGCAGCAAAACTCCTTACTTTGAAATAAAAATAAAACTCTAAATGTGTTCCTCTGGAAGATTGTTACTGGTGTCTAAAATGTGTCCCTTGAAATTCCCTTTGTCAGACTGCACAGAAACAAAAATATGGTAGCTTAATTGAAAAATGTTGGGATCAGCAACTTGTCTCCTATTTGCAAAACATTTCAATCAGGCGAAGCCTTTGTTAACAGCCCTGAAGCGTATGGCTATAATACCTATTATATGCAGCTAAAACGTCTTCAGCGCGAATTATTGCGATGTGTAGAGGCACTTTAAATGATGAGACCTTTGGGCTCAATGCTTGCTCGATGACTTACAGATCATATTCTTTCTGTTTATTAGTTAATCTTTTTTTTTACTGCACTGCAAAAATTGAATTTTAAGCTGAGGCAATGTACCTCTTATATACTAGCTCATCAGAAAAGAAGCAGAGTGAAAGAACAAATTGAAGTGTTGATAGTCTAGTTTTCCTGTGTAGGGACAACAAATGGACTTCATTCTAAATTATGAAGATCTGCAAATAGACAAAGCAGGTTATAATAAACATTACAATTACCCTGTTTAATGATTATTTCGGAATACATTATTGTAAAATAAAGGATTGAGATGAAATAACTCAAATTGCCATTTAGCAACAGATCTAAATTAAGTGAATTATTAAATTAATTCTTAAAAAAAAAATTGATAAACATAAGACTCAGAAAAAAAGAGTTAAAACAAAAATAAAAAAATTAAATCTTTAGGTGTGCAATATAAAATAACCAAAAATAAGTGGACAAATAAACAAACAGAAAAAATAGCATAAATATACATATTGTTTGGAAAGAAGGGAATATTAAGGGAAACACACATAGATATCCCCCAAAAATATTTCACTACAAAAATAAAAAGAAATTACAGAAAATAGAATTAAACAAATATGTTACAGCCCACTAGGCTTTCTTTGCATGTAAATCACAAGACTAAAGGGTAAGCTCAATTTAAAAATAATTCCATTAAAAGGAGACGGCCAGAGGAAGTTCAACTTAAAAACAATTCCATTAAAGGTTCACTGCCGCACTGCAACCCCAACCCATCTGTGCTGTGTGGGCTAATAAGGGAGCATTAGCTTGAGTTGCAATAGGCAGCTGTGATTGGCTGAGAGTGTCAGCTGACCCTTTTTTCAGCCTATCACACAAATCATTGTTGGTATGAATTGGTATGGCTAGAAGGAAGTGTGTAATCTTTGCCTTAGTCATACCTCTAGTTAGGGCTGGCCTGAGGGTGGCCAGGAAAATGGTTTAACACTGAATGGAGGGACAGCACCTCCAGGCACTATAACCACTTCAATGGGACAATGCTTGCATTGTCCTTTTGTCTAAAGTTTGCAATGCCTCTGCATTTCTCCTCAGTTCTGACAATTAAACCCCTTTAGATTTAAGCACGTGCAATGATTTTCAACCACATTTTTTTCAAGGCTGTAAATTAGGTTGAATTGGAGCTTTAATTTGCTTCTTCTTGGGCTTACTTAATAATCCATTTATTTTATTTGAAGTGGTTATCCTAAGTAAACATTTTATTTTTACATTTGATTTCTTGTGCGATCAGGTGCTATTTTGGTGCCAGCTTTTGCTCAATGTAGATATTCTCCCCTTCACCTGTCATTAATTATTAAAATAGTTGATTTATTTTTATCAGCACTTGCATTGAAATACTGAGCCTTAAATATCCTATATGTTGATGTAACTTTTACCTCGTGAACACATTCCTGATTGGTTCATGTTCTTTGAATTTACTTTAATCTGTGCTTAATACTTTGCATTAGCCAGTAAATTTGCCAGTAATGGCTTTCTTTAGGTGGACATATTTCTGAGCAGTTATTTTTCTTTGAATTTGCTTTCCCTGAAGTAATCAGTATGTTTGTTACCTCTGAACTTCTTCAGTTGAATGGTTTTCTGATTGCTTTCTTTACTTTGACTTTATTTTCACACACACTTCTTTAGAATAATGTCATGGCTTAATAGTCTATACTCGTGTAACTCCCTGTTTCCCTGAGACACTTTGTTTGAAAGCAGAAATTTCCCATGTTCAGGTGGGCTTGTTTTTGTATTGGATGACTTTTGGTGCAATTAATTATTTATTACTATAATTATAACTATTATTATTATTTTTGTATGCTAAGTAAGCTTGGATGGGGTAGGATAATAAATATTGTATTATAATAATAATAATAAATTACAAAATCCACTGTGAAAACAGAATTATTTGTAGTTTAAAATAGACTTATGCACAGCGAGAAATGTAAAATGTAAAGTCGGAAAGCGAATTAGGCAAACCAACCCAAAAAACATGACCAACAACCGATTGGCACAAATTAGCATTTTTATGCTTACTTTTTATTTAATATTTGGATATTTTTGCAAACTAAAGTTATTTACTGAAACTGCTTTTATTTGCAAAGGTAATTATTAACAAAAATATTGATCTTGTTTAAATTCAGTGAGGTGTACGTGAAATTTCATAGCAGCTACAAGGTTAATGGTTATATTACGATACTCTCTCATTACTAATCAATAACATTCTATGACTTTCGACTGGAATGGCTCAACAGTTTTCAACAGGATGGATCATTTTACCAATGATAATGCTGCCGAAGTCTGAAAACGCTATCAACTAAAAAACAATCCCAACACGTTATTTGCTCCTTAGTGTGACAATGTTGAGTTTGATAGGCCAATATCACAAGGTAAAGAACAAAACAGCCTTCATCTTTCACTGACTCTTTGATTACATCAGAGGTTAAAGGCTATATACCCCACCAAATATATTGATAAATCTAATGGCAGGTGACAGGTATATAAACAAGAATTAATAATAAATTCTTAGTTAAGGATAACAGACATTACTTGCACATGTCAAGGCATGATAAGTGTTTGTTCTGTTCATGCACAGCCATTTAGAAATATTTGGGGGTATTGGTTATTTGTTATAACAGTGTCTCCAATGATTAAGGTGTCAATAATAATTTTTCAGAAGAATCGTAAATGCTGAAATTTGAGTGCTTAACATCCGATATAGGGCCCCATTTCAACAAGTCGATAATGGGTAGTCTTGTTAAAAAGTATCCAGTAGTGTGTGTGATTGCTCCTAGACATAGAGCATGGCAAAAAAAAATGGTTTCGGTAGAACCAATTCATATGAAAATAAAAAAAATTTCTGGAAAGACGAATTTCAGCAATATGGCAATTCGACACGCCAAAATTTTATTTTTATAAAAGGATTCAAAAAACAAATTAAACCAAAAGGGAACAAAAGTGGTTTGATCATTATACTGCTAAATATACACGTATAAATATTCAGCATAATTTGTGCAGTTCACAGCAGTGAATTACAGTTCACTATTTTGCAGTGCACATACCCCTTCAATTTGGTTCACATATCAAGTGAGAAAAAGTAACCAAAACATAAAAAATAAGAGGCACAGAAAAAAGTATATTTTATTAAATATCTAACATAAATACAGATAGATTAGCTACAATTCTGCTCTGAATTTTCTCATGATCACCTGATCAGCCCAAACTCGGATGAATTGCAGTTTCTAACAAAACACATCTCCAAGTCTAGTTAGAACATCCCTTGATAACATGATGAAATGTGCTCATTTTCGAGTTCTACTATTTTCAATGGGTTTCTCGAAAGTACATGGTTTTACGTCAATGTTGTTGATGTCATCTTCTGTACATTGCATTAAACTAATCAGCAACATATTTCACAAAAAGTAGTCACATGTTCCGTATAAATCAATAATCTGACTCTGGCTTTATTTCTTTAGGAACAAATATATTGTATTAACAATAATATAAAAATATATTTTCAATACATTGTTTACTCTGAGGGCCACTTTTATAGCTTTAGAAAATACAACCAATCAATCTAAACTAAGTGCCAACAATGCTATGACGTAATTTTACACTTATTGATATAAATTGTAATATACAGTTGAGTACACATTTTATGTAATAATTAAGGCCAAATGTGCATTTGGTCATTTAAATTTTTTCCTGAATTATGATCAATTTTGCTAAATAATCCAAGAAATTAAATATAATTTACTAAAAACTGAGATTATTTTGAGACAACCCATAACATTTCATTTAAAATCAGTGAAATGTATTTGGAATATAATTTTTTATTTAATGTTTTATGAGCAATATTAGCATATGTTACCTATGCTAGGGATCTTTGCTTTTAGTTCAATTTTGATTTCCCAAATATTTAGCAAGACTTATGAGAACACAAAACATATTTTAGATATTGAACTTGTATGAATAATGAGGAGATGATTTCCTCTTCAGGAGATCTAAAATAAATACAAATTATTTTTTATTTTTATGCAATGAAATAAAATGCTTCAGATTACCATGATGAAAAGTAAAAGTAATTATTAAACTGTCAATAGTATTTTCTCAAATATATTTACTGGTATTTAAATTATTTCTTATAAATGAATTAAAGATAATATTTTAGAAAAAGCTATTTTTTGCATGGCTGATTTTATTAAAAATGTGATTGGCATTATAACAGTAATACTGATCAGTTTCACAAAATATAATATTTATTTTGATGATTTCTTGAATAATACTTAGCTATTATGGGATATCCATTTGTCTAATTTGTGCACAACTTTGAAGCAATACAGTTTGAAAAAGGTCATTCTAGGTTGGACGGTGGCTGCTTCAATGTGGATTACCTCAACAAATTATAAGAAAAAAATACTGCTTTTGCAAAATGACTTCAAATATATTATTGAAACATCCTGACACTTCTTAAAGCTCTCTAGATTATAATTATTAAATAGATAGCTGTAACTGCTTACTTTAAAGGCGGATTGTCTTCTGCCTTTTATACTTGGTATTCTTGATTTATTTTCATATATGGATACTCTAGACCAGGATAGGCAACCGTCAACACTCCAACCTTCAACACTACATCTTTTATGCAGCTCTTACAGTCATAATGCTTTTTTTGTGAAGTTGTTAGTTTCCCAGTACTAAAAATAGTCAGTATAAATATACAGCACAACTCAGCTGACATGTACAGTTGGGGGGCAATTTTCTTTTTCTTTTCTTTTTCCGCTCTACTTATTTTGGGCATACACACTGGTAAATCTCACAGTCACTATTCTATCCTAATTTTCATTGACCTTTCTGCTGCTTTTGACACTGTTGATCATCAAAAGCATCTTCTCATCCTCTGTAAACTTGGTTACCTCCGCTAATTTGCTTCCTTAAGCCGCTCAGGAACCACTTAAAATATAAAGAGACCCATTTCCCCCCCAGTAACTGGAAGACACACAGCTCTGGAGGTACAATACTGGCTGTTTATTTCTTCACACAAGGTTTGTCATGCACAGATCCCTACATGGGGGCTCCAACACAATGCACCAGGGGTTTCAATCCCAAGAAGATGATGGGGGGATGGAACAGGGACAAAGCAGCTAGTTCAAACTGGGTTGGCAGTGTCCAGGAAAAGGAAGGAGGAGGGGGAGAGTCACAGGCAAACAATATATTCAGAAAAGGAAGGGGGAAAGGAAGAGGTACAGACAAGCAATACATTTCACTTAACTCTAATTTACAGAGCTGCTGCCCCCCCACCCCTTTTGTTGACCCACAGCTGCATATACAGACACATGTAAAACAGTCACAAAAATGGCGCCGTAAGCTTGTGGCCCAGGCACATAAGGGTATGGCACTCAGTGACGGCGTTCTGTCACAATGGGATACTGATCTCTACTGGTGCTATTTCCCATCTCTCCCAGTGATCTTTCAGTGTTTCTTTTCTGGCTCTGCCTCTTCTCCCCAAAACCTCTCTGTTTGTGTTTCCCATGGTTCTGTCCTTGGTCCCCTATTGTTCTCGATCAATACTGTCTCCCTTAGTAAACTCATCAGCTCCTTTGGCTTTCATTATCAGTTCTATGTGGAAGACACGCTCATCTATCTGTCCTCTCCTGTCCTCTCCTCTCTCTTGACTCGTGTCACTGACTGCCTCTTTGCGATTTCCTGCTGAATGGCTGCTCACTTCCTAAAACTAAACCTGTCCAAAACATAACTTCTTTCCTCCCTCAAGTGTTGCTACTCCCATTTCTGTCTCCCTCCAAGTCAACATTGCTGCCATCACTTCTACCTCGCAGGCTCGTTGCCAAGGTGTTCTCTTTGATTCCGACCTCTCCTTCACCCCTCATGTCTAGTCAATCGCCAATTCCTGCCGCATCCATCTCAAATACATAGCTTGCATCCACCTCGATTTAACGCCAGACACTGCTAAAGTGCAGGTCTATGCCATTGTTCTCTTTAAATAGATGAAAATACGGGTAAGTGGGATATTAAAGTGCATAATTGTGCATAATGCTGCTCTAACCTACCTATCCTCCTTAATACACAAGTATGTCCCGTCTAGGCCACTACCCTCTGCTGCAGAACTACATCTATCCTCCGTACTCCCTCAGTCCTCAACGCCTTTGTTCCTGTGCATCCAACTCATCTTTTTACAATTATATGTCTGTTAGTCCACCCACTGTACAGTGTTGTGGTAATTGTTGATGCCTTATAAATAATAATAATATCACTATGAGAGTTGTCCATTTTCAGAAAGGAGTAAAATTCTAAATAGAGAAGCACACTCTAACACCTCTTGTCCCATCAACACCCAGATTCCTTAAAGCATTATTACAAAATTAACCCTCTTTTCCACATATATAGCTAAACTACAATTTTTAAACCCAGCAAAATACAAAATTCAAATGGTCTGCAAAGTTTCTAAAAACGACAGTGAACTTAAAACCCACATTGTACCTGCACCAAAATGTCTCCTGTGTGAGGATGTGCTTGGATATATAGTATTTTAGTAATATGCATTGAATCAATAGAATGTTTTATTTTTATTTTGTAAATTATGTTATTTTTATATTAAAAATAAGAAAAGAGGTACAATTGAAATAAAAATATATCCAGTTAAACAACATGCCAAACATTACAAAAGAGAAAATACAGGTAGAGCTGGAGCATGCACTTAATAATAGTGATAGTGCACCTACAGGTTACAAGTAAAGAGAGCAGCAGTCCCTGAATTAAAATATAACTTTTAATAGTCAATTCTAAAAATAAATAAATAGTATCAAATATAAACAAAGTATAAAGCTTGATGAGGACAGATCTCCTATGTATAGAGCCAGGAGATATGATAACTAAGATAGATAAGGAGAAAAAATTCCCACACTTGAATAGTAGCACACTGCTAGAGTACAGGAGGGAAGGGGTTAATAGAGAAAATCTACACTCCAAAGTAAACCCCAGCGTTCCCTCATTCTCCCCAAAGTGCTAAGTCCTTGCACTGTCGAGATCGTTATCTACTAGATACTGTGCTGCAAAGATAATTCTTCTCTTAGTAATCACTGCCTGCTCTAGGAGATTCTGTCCTGAACTAAAAACAAACGGTCAATGAATATCTCGAGGAGGGTGAAGAAATGTAAGTTTTAAATCAAAAATCGGAGCGTCCTCCCTGACTGTCAAAACCACCCTCCCCTCAGTTCTTCCCGACGCGCGTTTCGCCGACTAGCGGCTTTTCAACATGCCAAACATGCCAGTAGCATTAAAGACATAAAGAGAAGGAAAAGGTACAATATAAAATCTAGTATGCTGCATGTCTACTGATACATAGTATAATAGATAAACTATGCAAAGAATGAGCAGAGAAGTACAAGATATATAAACAAGTAGTACACAACCAACATCCACTCTAAAATAATGGTATAAATCTGTTGTCAAAGATATGTGGGAAAAATGGACGAGAGGGAAGGGAGGAGGGAAGAGGCAAGGAAGTGAAAGAGTAAAAGGATAATGAAAGAGAATAAAAAGAGAAACCATTAGCAGAAGTAACTCAATCAGATACTATACCTTCCATGAGCAGAAGACAATCTGAAGTGCCTCCCTACAGAAGCAAAGGGGACCAAATTGACAATAACTTGTTGTAAGACTTTGCAGTCAACATAAAGAGCTCTTAATATGCTTTTATCCTCTCAACAACTGTGGGCCATACCAAAATCAAAAGAGGAGCAGGGGATTTCCAGCCAAATTGAAAGAGATTATTGAATGCATTTTGCATGTTTTGGGCTAGACACAGGATTCCATAGCATAATTTATTGAGTACAATTCAACAGAGAAAAAGAAAAATGAAAGACCAGACTATAAATCTTTTCATATTATGGGCTAACAAGCTTGCATGACCACCAAACACGTAATATATCCTGGCTCCTCTCTACATCCCCAGCACCAATAGAAAGTTTTTTTGTTTAATAAATATCCACATTTAAAATATGCACATTTTTCCAGTTATCTTACATTCAATCACTCTATTGGGTAAGAGTAAACGATAAAAGGTAGGTGGACAAAAAAGTTAATAAATAAATATATATATATACACATCAGTTTTAAAAATCCTCAAAATAAGTGTGCAGCTAACATGTCTGCAGCTTTGAGATTGATTTAAAGATTGGTTTAGGTTTACCATGATCCTATTAAATGATCAGCACTACAAAGGATAAGTAGGATTAGTAGCATATCTGTGAAAATATTATCATAGAATTTAACTTTCATTGTAAGGGTTAATGTGCCAGCTGATTATTATGAGAACATTTTACAGGTTGACCTGTGTGTTTAACAATTCTAAAATATTAATGGGCACAATAGCCAACAGCTGATAGAGTTACATTTGGCTCTGAGAGAATCATATCTGCTCAGCAAATAATGACTGAGCACTTTAATCAGAGTTGAAGATAAGCATCACGTTTAGTAACAAATCTGATTTCCAAGTACCCATTTATTTATGAAAGGTGTATTTTGATATTTTTTTCTAAAGTGATTTAAAAAACCTTGTTACAGTACACTAAGAAAGTAGACACATTCATCTTTCCATTTACAATATAGATACTACGAACATTTTTTTAGATTATTTCAATTTTTTACTGTCTACATTGCAATGATTTTGTGGTTTAAGTTTGTTTACTATACTTGATTGTGATTCAAAGAATTCATCCTTGAATAGAATGTCCTTGCAAAATTATGTTTTTAAATGAAAAAGGTTTTAGCATGTACCCATGATCAAACCAGGACATAGGCACAACATATTAACAAGCAAGCAAGCAAGAAAGACAGAAAGAAAGACAAATATAAACACAATGGCTGGTTTTGTTCAGAAAAGCTTACCATGCATGTTGTTATAAGAAAAAGTTTTAAAATCAATGCAGTATTGTTTCATTATTTAGTGCTGTAATGTGACTTTAAGCCATTTTCTACGCCAGATGCACATTTTTTGTTATAAGTCTATGTCTACTGACCTTGCCAGTTTTATTTTGTATTAGAACATGTTCTGTTCTTAGGAATGTTAAAACTATTCTCTGGTTTGCAGTAGAATTTAGAAATACATGAAATACTATTTTATGCAGTCGATGGTTTTAGGTACAGTTTTAAAAAAGTTTTAAACTATTTCAAATTACTAATGTATTTATTTTTATATTTTTAAATGCGTCTTCATTCAAGTATATAAAAAAAATAGAAAAAAAAGGAAAGATAATACAGGAAGATTCTAGCACGGGTGCACCTCACCTGTCAATTAAAGGGACAGTATAATGACCAAAACAACATTAGCTCAATGGAGTGGTTTTGGTGTATAGGTCAAGCTTCTGCAGTTAGCTACACCACTCCTGCATGTGACTTACACAACCTCTCGACACACTTTCTGTAAAACGAGATCTAATTGTTAAACTTACTTTATAGCACAGTAGGCTTAATTTAGAATTTCTCATATCCAGTTTCTATTAATAGCCTGCTAGAGTGTGAATGTCTCATGTGTGTGATTAAAGTTGAATTAACAGTTAACAAATATATAATAGTAATACAAATAAGTGAACACACCATGCTATAAGATATGATTAAAAATTAAAACAATTTTTCATTGAAGCTGTGTGAGTCACAACCAGAGGAGGTGTGGCTAGGACTGCATAAACAGAAGCAAAATTTATTAGACTCATAAATGGCAGAGAATTGAGCAGTGAGACTGCATGGACATGATCTATACACAAAAACTGCTTAGTTAAACTAACGTTGCTTTGGTGCTTAGAGTATCCCTTTAACCAATAAGATCATCATAATGTTAAAGGAAACTGTTGTTTTTTTTCCAATTATTTAAAATAAAAGATTATATGTATTCTTTTCTTTCTTTCTATTATTTTATTTAAGTAAAAAAAAACAAAAAAACATTACTCTGTTTCTTATGACTTACGCTTGCTCTTTGGAGACAGCCACATTAAGACCTCTTGGTCATAAGCATTTCTTATTTTCTCTATTCTTATGATGGCTTCCTGTACCTTTAAGGATATGGTTAAAGATACTGACACTGATTACAAATTATCTGATATTGATTGTAAAGTTGTGCTACCCAATGGTCAGCTTCAAGTCCTCAAAACCTTCTAGGTTGTCATTATACCTCCAACAATACAAAAGTTATTATAAAGAAGGGACTACATTTTTTTAAATGTGGGCCAATAGGAAGAAAATCCAGGACAGAGAACCAGATTTGCCACCCATAGAAGGTGCAAGAAAAGATTTTGAGTTCTAATGAAGTTATTGTGATTACTCAACTTCTCAGAGTTGTGAACCTGTCATATTACACTTTGAAGGACAATCAACACAGTGTCCTTTAAAAGGGACTCTTATTCCTGGCAGTACCGAGATTTGACGAATTTATGTGGACCAAATATCTTTATATTCTTGCTAGGAAATTGGCTTTACACTAAAGTCACCAACTAAAAACTGAGAAGAATGCCAGGTCTTGTCGGTCATAACAAAAAGATTGTGAGTGTTTGCTGGTCTTACTTGACCTTTTAGATGAAAATTAAAGGGTCACTCAGGTTAATCAAACAGATATAAAAGCTAAAAGCTGTTTAACTCCAAGTCTAATTTCCAAATTGAATTGCATATCAAGGCAGGAGATAAAAAAATTGAAAATGTAACCAGTGATGACCTTAATGTTTGTTCCAATAGTAATCTTACCACACAAGAACACCTAGCCCCGTGCACATAAAAAAACAAAAAAAAACAAAGATATAACTATTACGTTGGCTAGCAAAGGTGGCAATTGTGGTGGTAATGGATAACAAAAAACACATCAATATGGTTCATAAAATCACAGGCACTCATTGTGATATGTTCAAGGCGGTTTTATTGGATCTGCAATGTTTCACTGTACCCAGGTCTTTATCCATTCCATCATTTTTGTGATTGAGTGCAACCCTCCTCTTTTGCTCATAAAATACTTGACAACACAACAGGAGTACATAAAAGAGTCTAAAGTCTGAACCTACTAGAGAATTCTTGGCAAGATACAAAGAGATCTGGGAAGATGAGATAAGTGGAGGGTTGATATCCAAAGATGAACATGAATGACTTAATAATAAACACTCAAGGATAACAATCTTCTATTGCTTTTCCAATATTCAAAAAAGTCTCAGTGAACCTTATGGGTGTCCGATTATATCAGGTACAGATAACCTGACTCTAACAAATAGTAGTATTTATGTTGACAAGATCCCTATACCATTGATTGAATTGATACCATCCTTTGTTCAAGGCACAAAACAAGCCCTGGCCTTGTTCTCAACCATACAGTAGCTGAGTTAGCACAATTGTGTAATATGAGGAAAGGGATTTAGGGGTGATTATTTCTGATGACTTAAAGGTAGGCAGGCAATGTAATAGAGCAGCAGGAAATGCTAGCAGAATGCTTGGTTGTATAGGGAGAGGTATTAGCAGTAGAAAGTGCTCATGCCATTGTACAGAAAACTGGTGAGACCTCACTTGGAGTATTGTACACAGTACTGGAGACCGTATCTTCAGAAGGATATTGATACCTTAGAGAGAGTTCAGAGAAGGGCTACTAAACTGGTTCATGGATTGCAGGATAAAACTTACCAGGAAAGGTTAAAGGATCTTAACATGTATAGCTTGGAGGAAAGACGAGACAGGGGGGATATGATAGAAACATTTAAATATATAAAGGGAATCAACACAGTAAAGGAGGAGACTATATTTAAAAGAAGAAAAACTACCACAACAAGAGGACATAGTCTTAAATTAGAGGGACAAAGGTTTAAAAATAATATCAGGAAGTATTACTTTACTGAGAGGGTAGTGGATGCATGGAATAGCCTTCCAGCTGAAGTGGTAGAGGTTAACACAGTAAAGGAGTTTAAGCATGCGTGGGATAGGCATAAGGCTATCCTAACTATAAGATAAGGCTAGGGACTAATGAAAGTATTTAGAAAATTGGGCTGACTAGATGGGGCGAATGGTTCTTATCTGCCGTCACATTCTATATTTCTATGTAATTTGGTAGTCAAATCTCTTTATTCCTACATGACAAGGAATTTCAACATGTTAAGTTTTTTTTGGGAGAAAAGGGGAAGTAGGTTTTCTGGTCATACCACTTTTTATTTTAATAGAACTTATACATTTGTGTTGGCACTCTCCCATCCCTGATGGTGCTGGTATGTAGGTGGACCTCAGAAAAAATCCCTAATATATACAAAATTTATAAAAATGCACTCAAAAATAGATGCAAAATAAATCACAGGTATTTAATAATCAGATTTGCACATTCAGTATAAGTGCTTTAGTAGCAAGTGCTTTGCAACTTTTTTTCTTGATATCCACTTCGTGGTTGTCCAGTTATGTGGCTGGTGCTGCTGCAGGGGATTCCTCGGCTGTGCGCTCGGGACCTCAATCGCCCTGGGCCTTTATAGGCACCTGTAGACACCTCAAAGCCTACCACTTTGGTGATGCCATTCGTTTGAGGTTCTGTGGCATTGAATTACTTAAGAGAAACCCAAGAGGGGGCGATTATGACAGGATGCTCAGACAACATGAATGTCAATGGATAAAAATTGGTCAACGAGGGTTAAATGAGGTATTCTCGTTACACCTTTTATTTTTAAAAACTGTTTTGGACTTTAAATATTATTTCCAGTCATACTAATAGTTTTTTATTGTCTATTTTTAATCAGGTTTTCAGTGTGCAGTGAAATCAGCCTATTGCACCGCCTTACAATTTGGTAAATCAAGTCACATTAGGATTGATATTACTAATTAGATTCCGGTCTAGGAGAAGGGTAAATTCTTGTAGCCCACTCTCTCTTACCACAATCATATATCAGTTATTAAGCTATAAATACTATATATTTCATCCTTTTTGAAGAAGCCCTTATGTTCTTTAGATGTTATCTCTCTTTATACACTATGCATTTGGGGACCTGTATACATATTGTTTTTAGGTTATTGCCCACAGTGTATGCAACCTTATACAGTACTATATTTTATACAATACTCTTGAATTGGTGTTGCACTATGCCTTGTAATTTTAATTTAAATGTCATTTCATTTAGTTTGATATAACATTATTTGTTACTTACCTTTGTTCAATAATCACTAATAGTGTGTATTATTTACACACACTCTGTATATCCTGGGCGCCCTGTCATATGATATTTTTTTATCCGATATTAATAATCTGTATTGTATACCTGTAGCCATTGGCTGTGCCACTTCTTTATATTTCAAGTACTGAGCTTTTCAGGGTGCCTCCGAAAGTAAAATTATTTATCTAATGTTGATCATCTTAATTATATTCCTATAGCCTTGGGCTGCATTACTTGTGGATTATTCAAGTACTTAACACCCTCAGGGTGCCTTTAAAGGCAAACTGTTTTTCTGTTTTTTATTCTGACAATCTGAACTGTATGTTTGCAACCACTTGCTGTGTCTTTTATGGATACTTCAGATACTGAGTATATTTGCTCGTTTTGGTCTATTTAAAGCAGGGTAGACGGGGATTGAATTGAAGCCAGTGTCATTGCTAGAGCTTTTGCCACTAGGGGGAGTTTACTGCACCTCTCAGCCTGGCCTCATTACTGAGGAATACAGGGGCGTGATATGTATATGTATATTATTATTATAATTGCCATTTATATAGCGCCAACAAATTACATAGCACTTTACAATAGTATGAGAGGGGGAATTTAACTATAAATAGGACAATTACAAGAAAACTTACAGGACCGATAGGTTGAAGAGGACCCTGCTCAAACGAGCTTACAGTCTATATGACCTAATTCATATCCGCATCCCCTCCACACAGCCTGTGGCATGCTCCATAGCCTGTGAACATGGTGGAGGGGCTGGCTGAGCTTGGCCACACTACATTAATTGACTGGAAGGAAAGAAGTGCTGTGCCCTCCCCTGCACCCAGTCACTTGGACATTGTACCCTAGGGCTGGTGCGCAGTAAGGCAGGCACCCATGCCGCTTTATGGTACACTGACATAGATACACAAACACACAGGAACATGAACACAGACACACAGGTTCACACACAGGTGCACACAGGTGCACACAGGTACAAATGCACAGACACACAGGTACTTATACACAGGGCTCGAGTCCTGCAGGAACGCATGGGAACGGCGTTCCTGCACTTTTTCTAAAGCAGGAACGCCGTTCCCGTTACCTGTCCTGCAGGACCGGCCCTGCTACCTGCACAGAGGGGCCATCACATGCTGTGTTCCCGCTCCAGCTATAACTCTCGCGAGACCCGTGGCTGTTACCATGGCAACGCTCCGCACAGGCGAGTCTCGCGAGAGTTAGAGCTGGAGAGGGAACACAGCGTGTGATGGCCCCTCTGTGCAGCGGCTGGCTCCCTCCACCGGACCACCAGGTGATCTCCCCCCTCCCTGACAAGGTAAGAAGCAGGGAGGGGGGAATAAAATAAACAAATATAAACACATAAAGTAAGAAAAAAATGCTTTCCCCCCCCCACACACATCATCCAGCACTCACACACCCATCATCCAGCACTCACACACACACCCATCATCCAGCACTCACACACCCATCATCCAGCACTCACACACACACATCATCCAGCACTCACACACACATCATCCAGCACACACACATACATCATCCAGCACTCACACATCATCCAGCACACACACATCATTCAGCACTCACACACCCATCATCCAGCACACACACACCCATCATCCAGCACTCACACACCCATCATCCAGCACACACACACCCATCATCCAGCACTCACACACCCATCATCCAGCACACACACACCCATCATCCAGCACTCACACACCCATCATCCAGCACACACACACCCATCATCCAGCACTCACTCACACATCATCCAGCACTCACACACACATCATCCAGCACACACACACACATCATCTAGCACACCCATCATTCAGCACTCACACACCCATCATCCAGCACTCACACACGCATCATCCAGTACACACACATCATCCAGCACACACACACATCATCCTGCACTCACTCACACATCATCCAGCACTCACACGCACATCATCCAGCACACACACGCACATCATCCAGCACACACACGCACATCATCCAGCAAACACACGCACATCATCCAGCACTCACACGCACACTTACACACACATCATCCAGCACTCACACACACATCATCCAGCACACACACACACACACACACACATCATCCAGCACACACGCACATCATCCAGCACTCACACGCACATCATCCAGCACACGCACGCACATCATCCACCACACACACACATCATCCAGCACTCACACACATCATCCAGCACGCACTCACACACACATCATCCAGCACTCACACACACATCATCCAGCACTCACACACACATCATCCAGCACTGTAACACGGTACACACCCCTTCACTACTACAAACACACTACATTCACTATACACTACTACAAATACAAATACATTCACTATACACACTCTGTATCTGCTATACACATTCCGCACCTCACCTCACACACCACACACTCACTCATACACCTGCATCCACTACAAACACACCACACTCTACCCATTAAAATACCACCTGCACCTCACACCACAAACACACTAAATCTCGACATACCACGCCTGTACCCCTTACTCACAAACACACCACATTCATTATACACACCTTCTAACTCACCACAAACACACTACACATCTCACCATACACACTCCAAAATCCACATACCACCTGCACCTCACCACAAAAAACACTACACATCTCACCTTCATACACACTGCACCTCACTACAAACACACTACATTTATTATACACACTGCACTCACTACAAATACACCACATTTATTATACACACCGACCACTACAACACACCACATCCACATACACACCTAACTCACCGCCAAATACACCATACCTCATTATTCACACCGCACTCACTACAAATACACTACACCATTATTCACACTGCACCCACTACAAACACACCACATTTATTATTCATACCTGCATCTCACTACAAACAACACACTACATTCATTATACACACCCCTGCACCCACCATATGCATAGGAGTGCATTTTATTTTATTTTTGTATGGAATCTTGGGTGAGTTCCCACACTTTTTTCCCCAGGACTTGACCCCTGCTTATACACAAAGGGACATGGACACACAGGTACACAAACATAGATGATACACATAGACGATACACATAGGTACACAAACATAGACACACAAACAAACACAGGTACACATACACACTGGCAGAAAAACAAAAAAGTTACAAGATCATGGGTATATACCCGTGCAGTCTCCCCCCAGAAAAAAGGGGGCTAGTGTCGGGTCCAACCCAGGATCTTATGTACCGCAGAGAGACTCCAGGGATCTCAAAAGGGCTTAACCCCAGTGTAAAACAAATACAACAGACAAAAAGAAAGATGCCACTAGTTCTCAGTGCATAAACCTTCCTGAGAACAGTTGCATCGCCTGGAAATATATATAGCTATGTAGTGGTGGTAATAGACTGGCTAAACCTATATAATCAGGACTCCTGGAGACCAAATGTAAGAAATAATAAATAGAAAAACAGTAATATACAAGTAGAACTAGTGCTAGTATGCCAACCAGAGTAATAGGTCAAATAGGGATATCATATAGAATTAATTGTGAGTTGTATGCACCCAAGCCTAAATTACAGCTTTATTAAAGAAGGAATGCTAAATATGGATGGGTCAAATGCAATTATAATACCCTAATACAAGACTGTCTCTGGATAATCTCTACCTATTCCTGTATGTGATCAGTAGGATAGGTACTGCGCTTATATTTAGGATAGACACCCCTCTGTCTAGAGCAGGGTACAGTGTAGGTTTAAGCACAGACCCAATCAATCAATGTTTAGTCATCATAAAAAAATGGAACAGGAACAGGTTAATAGTAGAACACAGAGAGAGATGGAATTTAGTTAGAAGGTCAGTTTCTAGAAAGCTGACAATGTTCAATTAAAAAGCCTCTCTCCCTGGTAAGCTCACTAGATAGGCATAGAAGCAGAGATGAGATAAAGTGACAGGTAAAGTGAAAATCAAAATCAAAAAAATTATAAAAATCACATAAAGCTAGTGCAAATCATGGTGCTCTAAACACCAGTGCCCAGTGCTCAAAAAGTATGAGAAAAACGCCCGACGCGCGTTTCGGTGCCTTAAGCGATGCATCTTCGTCAGGGGCCAAAATGAAACTAATAAGATCTCCCTTAAATACTATAGGCGCCAAAAAGGCATGAATACCTGTGTCCAATGGGGTCTAGGGGAGTATCCCACATGTGTGTCCGATCGCGGTAAACTACTCCATGTAGCGTATAGAGGACCCCGTCCACGTGATGTACGTGGGGAGGGGCCAAAAGCCGCAAATGAAATTCCGACGTGTATACTCAATTACGAGATGAATGTGTTTCCCCAGATGCTCCATGCCATTAGATTGTAAAGTGGGTGGAGCAAGCGGAATTTGAGAATGACGGCTTGTATGCAAATTCTACATATCTACCAACCAATAAGTGTAATGTGGGCGGGTCCACAAAACGGACCGAAACTGACAGTTTGAAAACACAAAATACAATGACCCGGCGGGCAAATAAAGGATTTGTGTGTAGATATCTTATGTGTCACCACATAAAGGCCAGGGGGAAGATTATATATACCACCAAAAGGTGGCTAAAAAATGATCCATACACAGATTCTACCGTGTGTATTCTTGGGGGGAAAAGGACATATATATGATCACTTGACTACATTATATTCCTGTTCATTGTCTATCTGCTCTGCCTAATATTATAATCTATATATACAGGCAGAATAGACTACAAAGAGCTCTGTCATAATGATCATAGATAATTATAGGTATACATATGTATACAGAGATATGCATATCTAAATCTATCAATAGACCTCCAAAGTAGGTACTCATGTCTAAACTAAATTGAAAATTAAAATAAATGATAATGTAAATAAATAAATAGGTAATAATCACTAATAAACAAACAGCTACGCGCAGTACCTATCCTACTGATCAAGTACAGGAATAGGTAGAGATTATCCAGAGACAGTCTTGTATTAGGGTATTATAATTGCGATTGACCCATCCATATTTAGCATTCCTTCTTTAATAAAGCTGTAATTTAGGCTTGGGTGCATACAACTCACAATGGATTCTATATGATATCCCTATTTGACCTATTACTCTGGCTGCCATACTAGCACTAGTTCCACTTGTATATTACTGTTTTTCTATTTATTATTTCTTACATTTGGTCTCCAGGAGTCCTGATTATATAGGTTTAGCCAGTCTATTACCACCACTACATAGCTATATATATTTCCAGGCGATGCAACATGTACTCAGGAAGGTTTATGCACTGAGAACTAGTGACACATACACACTGACACACACAGCCAGATACACACACTGACACACACGCACACAGTTATGCACAACCCCATATACACACAGACTCAGTCACCCATACACACATTTATAAATACCAATTTAAATATTTTAGCCACCCTCCTGTTTCCTTAGTTTTTTGGTTCCAAAGACGGGGTCCAGTGGGAGCTGGCTGACCGAGGCTGATGGTAGTCTGAGACTCCAGGCTTCCTCAGTCCCTCTCCTCCATCTTTTTTTACCTCTCTTTCATCCTCACGTGGCGCACTCTTTGCTGGGAGGAAGTGACCTGAACACACTGCCTCCCAGCAATCCACGGAGGAACTCACAAAGTGATAGGGGACCAGTAGGGAAAGTCACAATCTCCTTCTTAATTCTGGGGAAGGATAACCTGTTTAGTAATGAATTTATTGTGGGTGACTGATGTTATTATGCAATATTAGTATTGTGGCTGCACAGTCTGGTCCAGCCCAGGTGCCGCAGTCCACAGGGAAATATCTTGGCCCTTGTAGCACTTACCATAGGAGACAGAGGAATGGGCATAATTCAGACCCCATAAAGTTCCGCCTGTGCCGGATTCCCCCCCTCAGCCCAACACTTGCTATGCCACTGATTGAAGATGTTTATTAATTTCAGTTTCACCATGATGAGGTTGTGATTACAGTTGGTCTTAGTGGAGGGGTTTAGCACTGAGAGTAGTCCTTGAGTGTACCTACGATACTCAATTTATGTTATCAATTGGAGCAGCTAGTGACTGCACCTACATGTTTATTTAGAGCCCTCAGACTTTTAAACCCCCTGTACATACTATAATTGATATTCTCTTTATGTTCCTTTGGTTAACTTTTGGTCCCTTTTGTTTAAGAATTTAATTTTATTTTCTTACATGTCCCATCAGTTTATATTTAGTATGATTATCTTCTATCCTTACAATTAGCTGTACTTTCTCAGTTTAGATCACACAATACTGATCTGCTTGTTAGGGCTAAACTTAAATACTATCTGGTATGTGTGATATTTTAATCCAACTCTACCTTAGCTTTTTTGTGGACCATTTATATGGGCAACAGCGTTGCCAGTAGCTTAATCTACACATGTGTACAGGCTGTTTGAAGTTAAATGCACTGTAGCAATTTTTTTGCAATTGTAGCCAAATTGTTACATTCCTTCTAGCTGCTTTTTATTTAGAGAAACCATTATAGCTATTGAGACTGCCTAATTTATCCTTTTAACATTTTTGCTTCTACACATAGCTTTTGCTCCCATAAGTTATTCTATTTATACGGTATCTCATATCTGCCAATTACATGCTTTCCCCTCTGTGAGTGTATATGTCACGAGCACTTCGCATTTATGTATGTCCTTTTTTCCTGAATGATCTCATACTAATATATTACCTAAAAAAGTTTTTTTGTTTTTTTTTCATTGAGATGACCCTTTTGTGACCACTTCTTTTGATTTATAGTTCCACGTTATAATTATAAATTGCTGAAGAATATGTTGGTGCTATATCAATGCCAATAATAATAATAATAATAATAATAATAATAATATTTGCATGACCCAGGCCATGCTGGAAATCAAGCGCTAGTGTACACTTACTGGGTATCTCAAACATGTACTCTGGGAATGTTTTAGTCACTGATATTGTGCGTAGTTATTGCAAAAGGGAGTTTTTTTCTAACTAAAAATGGTGGTCCCCAAAATACAAGCGTGATGTTCCTGAAAAGTCTGACAAAGAACAGACTCCCAGGACAATAAAAAAAAAATCCCCCCAAAAAAAATCAATAGCATAAAACCAAACAAAAATCGGCATACAATGAAAAACATATACACAAACATTGGCAAAATGTTTTGCTCTTAAGTAGCGACCCAAAAATAGAAGAAGAAAATGCAAAATCATATTCATGTAAGACTATAAAACAAACTGACTTTTTCTACAGATTTATTTCCCTTTTTAAACTGTAAATTTGATATAGAGTGCTGATCTAGCAATTTGGTATGAAGAGAGAACAGGGAGAAGCGATGAAGAAATCAGTGGAATGGTAAAACATTTAATATATGATCAGGTATATTACCAGTGTCTAGAAATACATTAACACATTTAATTGATCATGTAGTTCATCTTCTAAACGGATTTCATAAATACGAAATACACTGAGTAAATATTTATGTCAATTATAACTCCCCTTATCACCTATATTGCATTATCTGTTGATTTAGTCATTTAGATGCATTTAAAAGATGCAATGCGGTACACAAGCCTTTAATGAACTTGCTCTTTCTTATCGTAGAGGAAGTTAATTATGTGAAATTCAGTCTCTTCCTGAGTCTGCATGTGGCTACACTCCAAAAAGAAGTTACTTGATATCCCTTGGGATATATCTGTTCCTGCAGACATTGATTACCTTGTCCTGGGAGACTGTTCTTTGTCAGACTTTTCGAGAGCATCCACGCCACATGCGGTTTTAGCAGTGATTTGCTGTAAAAATTCAAGGTTCACAGTGTGTTTCCAATTTCTCTAAACAATACCTTTTGATATGTTATCTGTAGATGTCATTATTAGATTCAATCTTGGCAGTTTGTAAAATGCAGGTGTTTACGTGTCATTTCTACGACTTTGTTAATTAGACACGGTAATTCAGAATATAACATTTTAATGCTCCTTAAACTTGGAGATGTTCTTGAAAAAAAAAATGCATTCATTATTAAATAGAGAAACAAATCAAAATTTAGAGATAGCTGCCAGACATTGAGACAAGTGGAAAACTAACACTTTTTGTTTGTGATTTTCTAAATATATAAGCTGAAAGAATTTGTAAAATCGTCTGTTACTAGCTGTTTGCTAGGATTAAAAAATGTTTAATTATGACAGGGTCCTTGACAGGTTTTTGATCATATAATCAGGAATACTACATGGAGCTATTTTAACACTCTAGTTGTCTCTGTCAATAAACAACAGGTTACTTTACAGTGAGTTTCTCGAGTATAATAACAAGAAGAGAAAGTACATTATGAGAACTTGTAAGGCAAGCTCTCTGACTGAAAGGGCCAACATTATTTACTAAAAAAATAATATAAACTTGAAAAATACTATGTTGTTACTTCTAAAACAAGAATTGCTGTCGCACGTTGTGATTTTATGGCCTTAGTCTTGTACGTTTTCAAATAATGCACACATACCTGTTTACTAGGTGTGGTATAATAAACTGTATAAACTGCAGAGTATTCATACTATTAATAATTTGCCCTGTTTTATAAAATACTTTCTGTTTTTCTTTTGTAAAATCATTAATCATCACTTTAGTGGATTACCGAGTGTGTAAATAAATAGGTGTAAAATGGACTAATACAATCTCTTCAGTCTTCCCTTCACCTGCCCCTAACATGAAGGTAGTCCTGGTTAGATCATCTCAAATATTGTTTTATATTTTTTTCTGCTCTTGTATTTTATTTTATTTTTTTTAATTTTATGCTCAAATACCAAATGTATCCATTGACATGTATATACCCAAAGACTCAACACTTCATGGCCTTAAACATGATAAACCCATTTGTAATATTCACATTGATTGTTAAATATCAGGTGTCTTAAATGTGTTTATTCTCAAAACTGGTAATTGTGGAAAAGTGACAAGGGAATAAAATATTTCACTGGTCCCATGCACTTAGTCTCAAGTTTAATGACTAGCCCTATACACGAATAAGGCTTCTAGTACATAGTGATGCAATTGAATTGAATTGTATTATTGTGTTTTTCTGGCTTGGGATGTTTTACAGTTGTGATCAAGGATCTCCTGGAAAGTTATTGTTTTAAAAACCTGTTATCGTCTAAATAGCATTACAAGATACTGAGACAAATTATTGCATAGGGTTCCATTTACGGTTTGAATCCATGTAAGTAAACTTAGTCCGTATCAGGAAACACACCTTTAGTGACATATCTGCATATATTCTGCCACAGTCTTGGGGGTCTGGCTTCATTTTGGACGCACAAATTTCAAAAAGGGGACTTTGTTCCAAAAATTCCACAGCCACATCATTTCCACCAACTTGGAATCCAACTTCAATGCAGCCGTGTCTGTTCCTCTACAGAGAAAAAGCTCATGGTCAGATAAGGGCCCATCAATCCCTAATACTCTGCTGCTTCATTCTGGAAGCAGTGCTATATTCACCTGGTCGCACTTTCGTCATTTTGAATCAAACCAAACCTAAATGAAGAAAGCTGTGACCTTAGTAACTTTTTATACTTTAATTGGTTGGCGTCCTGTCTGACAGTTTGCGTATGTGTCATTAATGCAAAATTAATGCAAAGGCCTAGGTCTTTATATATTCATGTTTTACCATTGTCCAGTGCTATTTTGTCATTTTTAAGGCCCTTAAGCACATTTACTGTTCCTAATACTGATTTATTGATACTGATTCAGCTACATCTATGCCCAGACCCAGTTATGTATTTTACCAAGATTTTTCCTGTTCCTGCATAGTTTACCAGATCCATCTTGTTCTTACCTGATCCAGATTTTTTTATTATTTGATATTTATTTTTATTTTTTTAAATTCTTTATTTTTCGTGCTTGGTCCATCATTTTGACATAAACAAAGAAGTACAATGGTAAGGTGTTTTCCTTGCAGTACAATGTGGTTAACAGCATGGAGAAAAACATTGACAAGAGGGTTTTAAGCACATATGTGTGAGAGCATGAGTGCGGGTGTCTGATATTCTCAGTGTTGTTGAGAGAGTGAGGTCCTCACTTAAGTAGTAGCAATGATTATAGATAAGAGCATAAAAAAAGAAAATATGAATAAAAATAAACACAGAAAGAAATAAACAATAAGAGCATAACCATACAACATAAAAGGTCTTAGTCACCAATTTGACAGCTATAACTGTGTTGCGGGTAGTATATTTTTAAGCTCAGTCCTTAGGTATTTTCAGGTGTTTGAAAGTCTGTGGGCCTCGTGTCAGCAGAGCAGGAGTGGAGTCATTGCTGGGTCCCAGTTCTCCGGGCAACCTGCAGGTGTAGAGGGGATTTGCAAGGGCTGTAGTCCCATTGCATTTGTAAAAGCGGGCACTCCAGACACAGATGTGAGGTTGTGAGCAGTCCCACTTTGATGGAGTGAGCCAGTGTTCCCCCATCAGTAGGGTCTTCCAGCTTTACATAGTGATCTTATCACTGGTTCAAAGGTCTTACGCCTAAGCAATGTGGCTCTAGTAAGTTCCTGGAAGAATAAGAGCTGGGAGCCTTCAAAGGCCAGCGTCGTTTTACCTTTCACGGCTGTCATTATTTGTATTTTGTTGTGTACTGCTATATGTGGCGAAACCAACCTCGCCACTGTGAACTGGAGAAGCCTGGTTGCTCGCCTGCTCCCTTTGGACTATGGCCCTGCAGGTTAAACTGTTTATTTCCCCTGCAGAAAGGCTTATTTGTGTGATCTGAGTGCCATTCATCTAATAATGTGCACTCAGATCCCAGCTATCTGGGGATATGTGAAATGTCTGTGTGTTATGTGTAAATGTGACTTTATGTATTTTAAAGTGTTTTGTGTCTTTTTGCAACCATGTGCTTAATGGAGTCTTGTGTCTATCCTGGGAGATAATTGAATTACTCTCCAGGATAGAAGACTCTGAAACTGGTTTGGGCCAGAAAGCCATGCTTCATTTAGTCACAAAGGACTTTCCCTTAACTTTTGAACCCCTGGTCTGATTCGTGCCATTTTTTAATATGTTGTTCCCCTGAATGGATTGATTGTGAATATGTAATTTTATGTGAATGTGATGTATGGTTTTAGAGTTATGAAAGTTGGGTAGAAAGTATGTTTTAACTGTATGTGTAATTGAGTTTCCTCTCAGGATAAGGGGAGGGAATATGTGGGATGTAACTGATATGTGATTGGTTGTTTTGTAACGCCCTGTGGGCTGTACTATGTTTGTGATTTGGGAATAAAAGAGACTGTATGTGACAGTACAGAGAGTTCCTGCTTAACCCTCAAAGTGAAGTGTCGTCTCATTATTGGGGGAAGGATTTATTGTATGCTGTTCCAGTTTGACTGCTAGGAGAGTAAACCTATTCGTATGGTTCCTATTCAACTGTCTACAGCATTCATATGCTTGAGAGCACCATATGCTTCTCCGGTTCGGTGGTTGTGGTGTCTGCTGCAGTGCTTGGAGTCCTCTGGAAGCGCTAGGAGCATCCTTCAACGGAGGTACCCAGTCGGGGTGCCAGGTGATCCGCTACATTGGTGGCAAGCGGTGGGATGGCGTCCTAGTGCGAGGTAAAGCAGCTCAGAGACACAGTTCGTTTGGATTTACAAATTGAGGGCAACGCTAGCACACGTGCAGCACCCTGAGGTATCCAGCACTTGGAGCAGACAAGTATGGAAGGCTCTGGCGATGATTGGATGGCCGAGGTGAGGCAGCGAGTGGCCCAGTATGGGGATGATTTACCCATGGAGGTACGCTGGGTGATCTGGAACCAGGTCACGGCCGAGCGAAACACAAGGCTGGCCCGAGAATTCCGGCTGGCGAAAGAGAGAGAGTATGCTCAGCGGAAGGAGTGTTACAACAGCCGAGTAGAGGCTGCATCCGAGGAGGCTAGCTGTCTCCCCCTGAGGCGGCCGCAGGAACCCGAAGTAGGGGTCCTCATAGACTGGTCCTGTGAGGAACCACAACAGGCAGGTGGAGATGGGACCGGCCCAGATCCCCAGCAGCAGCCAGAGTTGCCAGGTGCGGAAGCAGGTGGTCCTTACTCGCAAATGTTGAGGGACCTCACAGACTGGTCCTGGGAAGACCCACAGATGGCAGGTGGAGATGGGACGGCGGTCTCTCAACCGGCCCTACAGGGATGCTGGGCGGTCGGCCCAGATCTCCAGCGGCAGTATGTACCCCAGGGAGCTGGAGGTGCAGTCCTTCCTCCCCAGCGGCAGTGTGCACCCCAGGGAGCTGAAGGTGCAGTCCTTCCTCCCCAGCGGCAGTGTGTACCCCAGGGAGCTGAAGGTGCCGTCCTTCCTCCCCAGCGGCACAGTGTCCTGCAGGGAGCAGAGATCGTCAGTCTCGCACCCCAAACACAGGACAAAATAATGAAAGGGGAGACAGCTGGTCCCCCTCTCCACCAGCAGAGAGAGTGTCAGGGAGAGGAGCCTGATACACCCTCTCCCCAGCGGCAGTTTACAGTTCAGAGAGAGGAGCTTGTTACACCCTCTCTCCAGCGGCAGCCTTACCCAGCAAGGGGAGATGTTACACCCCCAACAGTGCAGATGGGACTGTAGTCTCTGCACTTACAGCACAAGGGGTAGGGACAGTCGGTCCTGTTCCCCAGCCACAGAGCGGTGTATCCAGAGGGGAGACAGTCGGTCTCTCCCTCCCACAACCAGGCTCCCACCAGGCTACTTCCATGGTAGCACTGGCATCAGGGCAGAGTACCGCTGGTCTCTGCCCACGCAGCAACCCACCAAGGCAGCCTAACAGTTGCCCACACAGTCGTGGTGAGGCACCTGGACATGGACAAAGTTCTCCTCTACCCAGGTGTAGTAACCAGTTATTGTGGGTGGGCCGTACTGCTGTTTCTGTTTTGTGGGTGGGTTGCTGGACTAACCAGGGCACTGACCGGCAGGAGGTCAGATACCCTGTTAGTCTAGTTGGTAAAGGGGAGAAGTGTGGCGAAACCAACCTCGCCACTGTGAACTGGAGAAGCCTGGTTGCTCGCCTGCTCCCTTTGGACTATGGCCCTGCAGGTTAAACTGTTTATTTCCCCAGCAGAAAGGCTTATTTGTGTGATCTGAGTGCCATTCATCTAATAATGTGCACTCAGATCCCAGCTATCTGGGGATATGTGAAATGTCTGTGTGTTATGTGTAAATGTAACTTTATGTATTTTAAAGTGTTTTGTGTCTTTTTGCAACTATGTGCTTAATGGAGTCTTGTGTCTGTCCTGGGAGATAATTGAATTACTTATCTCCAGGATAGAAGACTCTGAAACTGGTTTGGGCCAGAAAGCCATGCTTCATTTAGTCACAAAGGACTTTCCCTTAACTTTTGAACCCCTGGTCTGATTCGTGCCATTTTTTAAAATGTTGTTCCACTGAATGGATTGATTGTGAATATGTAATTTTATGTGAATGTGATGTATGGTTTTAGAGTTATGAAAGTTGGGTAGAAAGTATGTTTTAACTGTATGTGTAATTGAGTTTCCTCTCAGGATAAGGGGAGGGAATATGTGGGATGTAACTGTGAGGTGATTGGTTGTTTTGTAACGCCCTGTGGGCTGTACTATGTTTGTGATTTGGGAATAAAAGAGACTGTATGTGACAGTACAGAGAGTTCCTGCTTAACCCTCAAATTGAAGTGTCGTCTCATTATTGGGGGAAGGATTTATTGTATGCTGTTCCAGTTTGACTGCTAGGAGAGTAAACCTATTCGTATGGTTCCTATTCAACTGTCTACAGCATTCATATGCTTGAGAGCACTCATATGCTCCTACAATTCGGTGGTTGTGGTGTCTGCTGCAGTGCTTGGAGTCCTCTGGAAGCGCTAGGAGCATCCTTTAACGGAGGTACCCAGTCGGGGTGCCAGGCGATCCGTTACACTATACAGTGCAGAATTACATCTCGGGGTGTGCTGGGCAAAATACGGACTAAACCTGTCACTCGGTAGATCCCATCCAGGATGATTTTCTTGGCAGATTCCTGAGGTAGTATTGTTGAGAGTATGCACCGTATGTAGTATGGCAATTCCTCAGTCAAGACTGTGGTGGGGACACCACAGATTTTGATGTGTGTCCAACGTTGTTTATCCTTTAGGGACATTATTTGGGCAGCTAATACGTGCTGCTCTGCTTGAAGTTGTTGGGCAGAGTCCTTGAGGGTGGATACCGTATCTTGGACATTGGTAATGTCTTCCTGTGCAGTTTTGACACGGTCTGTTACATGTTGAATGTCCAGTTTGACCAGCGCAACATCCACTGCTAACAGCTTTTGTATGTTAACTAGGAGTGCTGGAAGGTCCCCTTTAGTGGTGGGGGCTGAGTTGTCTTGAGATTCAAGCGGCAGTGAGTGTTCCACCGGAGGGGCCTTTGTGGTAGCGGGCTCACCTCTGTCCGGTTCTGAGGCTGGGCTGCCATTGGGCGGATATACAGCATGTGCTGGCTCTGGTTGCACAGGCCAAAGCAGCATCTCCCCGATATCCCTGCCTTGCATGTTGGAGCCAGTTGTGGGCTTTTGTGTGTGGCGGCCCATGGTAGGTGTTCCAGTTGGATGGGGAGTGCTCCGGGTAGCTTTCGCCTAGAAAGACCTCGAGGCCAAGTAGTGGTGTGGCACGGTAGGCCACGGATTTGCACCTTTGCCTTGTCTGCTTGGGTTCCTGGAAGAAAGGCATCAATTGGTGCAGTATGCTTTGCTGTTGTATGTTGGGTGCTTTTCGAGGTTTGATGGGGCCTGGTGAGGAAGATTTTCTGCGGATTGTATCTGGGTTCGGGAGAACAAGCTGAGATGGCATCTGATCAGGATGGCTGCCAGCATTATTTGTTATTTTTGTACTCCTCCTCTCCTGAACATATTCTTTAGTTAGTCTATACTTCCTGTTTCTTCCCTAGCTTTGCTATTTCTGTAGCAATACTTTGATATTGGTATTACATACATATAAACCTCGACACATATTCAGGAAACACATTTTCTTTTATTAAATATGCCAGCTTATAAGCAGAATTTTTCAACAAACCATATGTTAGCAACTAATTTTATTTATGTATAATTATCATGTGTATAAAGAGCCAAACAGCACAAGGCTATCTCAATACTTTTGCTTCTTGTTGGAGTGGCATACCAGTCAAGCCTTGTTTTTTTCCAGTTTTCTTGATGTTGAATGACCCAGCTCAGTTTTCTTGATGTTGAATGGCCCAGCTCATGCACATAAGTCTAGAGTTCTTGAGCTTAATATTGGTCCATACCTTGTCCTCGAATTAGTCCTATGACATGTCCTTTATAACAACACACAGACATTGTCAAGAATGGTCTAGAATGTGGAAGGTCCATTGTCTGATTGCTGATATCGAACATGGTCTCACCAGAATCTCAGGAACAGTGATTCCATGCACTATTGACTAGTTTTACAGTCAATTATTTTGTAGGAAATATCTAGGTAAGTTGTTGGCATGAATTAATTTATTAATGAGAGAAATTTATGGTGTATGGTCATTAAAGATGACACAAAAAAACTCTCTTTCCAGCAATGGGCATCTGATAAGGCACAACATGTGGAACCTAGGAGTAGATTGGGCAGAGCAGCAGAAGACCATGCCCAGTTTGACACCTGCTAGCTGACAACATAAATATAAACTACATACTGAATTATACCTATATGTGAGAGATGCTTCTGAAAATAACAATTGACATCAGAATCGTCATCAGTTTGACCATTTCAATAGATTTGTTCTATTATAAATACAAATTGTGTTTTTAGATAAAAGTACTAATATTTAAATAATAGAAAAAATGTATAAATAACATACACAATTAAACCTCTTTCCAAATTGACATTTTGCATGTGCATTTCTGCGTATATATACATGTGAATGCATTGCCCCAGAACATGCATATTTATTATGGGTCATGACATTTTAATTACGGTTAAAAAAAGGAATAATACATTTTTTTTTTTTTTAAATATTAATAATACATGTAAGTGACAGAAAAGTGGCAGAAAATGAAATATAAAAATGTTTGACCAAGAGAATTATAGGGATGAACACACAGTAGTGGAGAATATGACGTTCTAAAAATACTAGGTGTACAGAGAAATAATGGAAAAAAAACATAATTTCATATGTAGAAACTCGTGACCTTGGACTAATTGCACAGGAGAGTCTGACTGCTGGAAACTTTTTATTTTCAACTCACACTGAGCAGTGCTTATGCAGGATTCATTGTTTAAAAGTCATATACTTATTCTCATTTCAACATTCTTTCAATTTGCTCCTCATGCATTTCACCTTCTCTGCCCTTTTTCAGTACTATCCCAATATTAAATAATATGACAGATTCTTGTTTTTTTTCCGTCTTCACATTTCAAGTTACATCAACGTTTTTGCCATTTCTTTCTAAATTGCTTGTATATTGATTAAAGATCAAACTTCTTGGCATGTTGATTTCTAAAGTATGTTTACATTGTTTTGTATAAATTGGATTAGAATTAAAGGTCTGCTTCATGTGGAATTTAAATGTTTTATGTATTCATTTTTTTTTTGCAGTCATCCTCCCCACTCCCCCATCCTCCCCCAAGCAGCCTGATGGAGAGGGTGATCTTTCTTTTTATAGTGGTGGCATTGAGAAGCAATTGCTTGATGTAAAATTAAGAATAATAAAAACACTAAAATCCTCCTGCCCTATCCACCATCCGTAGAGATCCTGGGATAAAGAACCCCACATCTGGGGCGTCAGTCCCTAAAGCTCCCCCAGCAACACCTATGGTCTGTGGGATGCTGCTTGAAGCTGGTTCTGCAGGCACATATTGCAACATTGCCCAATCAGTACCAAGTGGAAGGCAATTGCTAAAATTGTTTATAAATAACATATTTCATTTTTCACACAGATAAGCAGAATTTACATTTATCAACACCAATAACTAATCTACTATACTAGCAAAGCCAGCAATTGTAAGATACGAGTTGTTAACTTATTGGGATAATGTAATTCTAGAAATTGTTGAACAGAGAAACATTCAATATTTATTTAAACTTACATATAGATGCACACTGCATTTTTCAATAAGTATTTATTTTTATAGTCAAGGTTTATGATTACTGCCATGGTTGCTTAAAGGATCACTATAGTGTCAGGAAAACAAAGCCTTTTTCCTGACACTATAGTGCCCTGAGGGTGCCCTTACCATTAGGGTCCCCCTCCCGTGGTGCTGAAGGGGTTACAACTCAATGCTTTCCTATGGACGCTCTGCGCGATGGAGGCGAAATGTGCCTCCAGTGTTGCAGATGCGCCTCTAGTGGCTGTCCGGAAGAGAGGCTGGATTAACTAGAGGCTGGATTAACCCCAAATTTAAATATAGCAGTTTCTCTGCTATGTTTGCATCTGAAGGCTTAAAACCTGAGGGACATTGCACCCAGACCACTTCATTGAGCTGAAGTGGTCTGGGTGACTATAGTGTCCCTTTAAATAAACACAAAAACCTCAATATATACCAATGATGTTTAGGATAATTGAAATTCTACATAGCACTTAAGCTCTGGCCTTTTTGTGCTTGTCCAAAAGGTTTCAGGTGTTGTTTGAAAAAGATGTTCACTCCTGAATTTGTCATTGTAGAGAATAATTTGATACACTGATTAGATTATCCCTCTGGCATTCAGTAGTGGATATTTGGAAAGACATTTAGTGATATGTGAGGGAATAATCAAGAGGAATAAGTAAGTAGAGTTGGTTTGTGAAATGTGGCCGTGAGCTCAATATAATAATTTTGTTTTAATCCATTCAGGCAATTGAAAAAAGTATTAAATGCCTGCTTCTTTAAAGGCACACAGTAATCACCAAAACAACTACAGCTTATTGTAGATGTTCTGGTGAGTATAGTCCATCTCACGGGTCTCTAATAAAAACACTGACTTTAAAAGGTGACTTTAGTAGTCCATTAAATATTGTGTATTGTGCAATATTTTGAATACACATTTTTTTTTAGTTTTGATTTAACAAGACATGATAATCAAATTGCAGAATATTAAATATTTATCTCATGACACCCATTAAAGAAAGGCTTAGCAGGCATATAGGTATATTAACCATTTAACATGCAAGTGTTGGACATTTTAAAATTGCATTCTATCATTTCATCCATTTGTTTTTTTAATTATATAATTTTTTTATTTTTTTTTAAGTAAGTGCTGACTGTAGATGTACACTGACCTTACGCCTTGCAGTGAGAGTTTAAATATCTGTGTGTGACCTCATTTGATGTATTAAGCCATTGATTAAAATCACAGTACAAAACCTCTTCTCACAGAATGAGTTAAGGCTTGCTTGGATGCCTTTCATATCCTATTACCTCTTGCCCAAAAGCACAGCTTATGTGAAGATAAATGAACTGCAATGCCACATTTACTCGCCATTATTTCTCCTCTTGTTTGTCCCTGCAGAGAGTTAGTGACATTCATACGGCCATGTCAAACTCTAATATGAAATAGATTTTTTTTCCATTCCAGTCTTCTGTTTCACCACTGAAATAAAAAGAAACTAACTGTGAGGCTAACATAGATCTCTCTCTCTCTCTCTCTCTCTCTCTCTCTCTCTCTCTCTCTCTATATATATATATATATATATATATATATGTAGTCATGCATTCATTGTGACATTATCTTCTGGGGAAAATATAATTAGATGACAGTTCTTATTCTCTGAGCTTAACCAATATGCATCAAAAACAGAAAAATAGTCCTATGGTGATATCTTGACTATTTGCACAATAGTTACCATTCCTCTCTCGTTCTTCCTGAAAAAGTCCAGCAATTAAATTCAGTAAATTGTTTCTCCTGTTCTTTTTTCTCTGGCATTTCAGACCTTCTGACTAACAGGTTTATTTACTAAACACCTCAAATATGTCCAGAATGTCAACATTTGGTGACAATGACTGAATTCCAACTGGATTCCAACTGGAGTGGCAACATTCACATTTACTACAGCCATATCCAGTAAAACATAAACATTTCAACTGTCTGGTTAAAATAACAAACATTAACAATGTCATAATAATACATGGGGTGACATGCCAGCTTTTTTACATTGAGAAAGCACCTGAAGTGGTGCGAAGTGCGTCCAGGGCTTCTTTAGTCTTTCTTTGGTGGTCTCTCCCCAGTTTAGCTGCTGCGGGTGGTTCCATGCTCAGGTTTTGGACTTTTTATACTTTGTTCACTCACAACATTTTTTCATTTTCATATACTTGGACCAATACAGCATACATGAGGACTGCTGTTCTAGTATCTTGCCATATGTATTTTCTTTTTTGACTACAATAAATGTGCATTCTTTTTCTACAATTTTATCCTGATGTATTTTGGGGGCTTCCTTATGAGTGCGGCTCAACAGAATTGTCCTGTGTGACATCATGCCAGTGCTCGCCCTCCTGCTCCTAATAATAGACAGCGGGTTGGAGCTATAGTATAGATGGTGGTGGACATCAGTAAAGGAAAGCATTTATAGATGGATATAGATGGTACACACTTTTTCACTATTCGTTGAGTGTAGAAAGAAAAATATATTGATTGTAGCATCCTCGCAGTAGTGTGCTTGTTACAGCAGGTAAAGTGTGAGAAAGAAGGAATCTGCAGAATAAATGTGACATATGTTATACCTACAATGGGTACTTTCTCAGGAAGCTCTAGCTGTTATTTGAATATGGGACCTCTTTCATTTTTTTCCTTTTTGCATTTGTTTGAGCATATATTATTTCCTTTGCACTTTGTCAGGCTCCCGCGGACGGCTGCGAGGGGAGGCTGCACTCCGCTCGCAGTACTCACCCTCCAGCCGTCCGCGGTCCCCTCCACCTCGTGGGTACGGCGAGCGGCATCCTTCCAGCCTCGGATGCCGCCCGCCGTTCCCTCCACGTCCCCCAGCAGCAGCATGCATGACGCTGCACGCTGGGAGACCGCCCAGGGTTATACACGCCGGGTTCAGTCACCTGACCCGGCGTTAAAGGCAAAGTGCCACAATCACAGTGGGAGGTCTAAATATCTCCCACGTGTGATTGTTAATTCCGATTGGAAATTATCCAATCAGAATTAACCTGATGGTTTAAATACTTACCTTTCCTGTTCCTCCTTGCCCTGTTGTGGTCTTTGCTTGTTAGTATTGATTCTGAACTTGTGCTTCTGGTTACATACTCTCTGGCTTGTTATTCGACTCTGTGACTTTCTCCTACCCTTTGACCTCGGCTTGTTTCACGTTATTCTGTCTTCTGGTTCCCCTTACTCGGCTTGTTTCCTGACTATTCTTTGTGTGCTTAGCCCGGCCACTCTAAGGTCCGGTACGGCACTTTGTGTGTGTGTGTGTGTGTTGGCGTGTTTGGTTCCCCGAATCGTGACATTACAACAGGGCCATAATGGAACCTGCTGACATACCACAGCTTCTAGTTAATCAAGAGGCTAGAATGGATGGCTTAGACCACCGTATGGATCAGTTTGCTCAAGCTTTACAAACCATTCTGGCTCGTACTGCACACTTGCAACCGGCCGTTCAGGAGGCTGCTGCTGCTGTGCCCGAACCCATTCCCACTCCAGTACCTGTTCCCGCTCATGTAGTTCACATGACGCCGCCACAGCGCTACAGTGGTGACCCAGCATTGTGTCGTGGTTTCCTCAACCAAATCGACATCCATTTGGTGATGAATCCACGCTCCTATCCCACTGACAGATCTAAAATTGCCTTTTTGATAAACCACTTGTCCGGGAGAGCTTTAGCATGGGCCAACCCCATTTGGGAAAATACGTCTCCTATGTCCTTTGCTGATTTTCTGACAGCTTTCAGACGCACGTTTGATCAACCCGGTAGGGTTGCTTCTGCTGGCAAGGCTCTGCTTAGGGTCCGACAGGGTAACAGGTCTGTAGCAGATTACACTATCGAATTTCGTACTCTAGCAGCTGAAGTGGTTTGGAATAATGACGCCCTCGTAACAGCCTTTCAGGAGGGTCTGGCCGCTTATATACTGGATGAAATAGCATCCAGGGAATTACCTGCTCTTCTAGATGATGTTATAGACTATGTGATTCTTATAGATAACCGTATTAGAGAGAGGCGTAGCCAAAGACGGTTGGATACACGGGTGTTACCTGCTCTACCCAGTACTTCCCTGCTAGCGTTACCCGCTCCTGTGCAGCCATCCCCTGAACCCATGCAGTTGGGTGCTACAGGGTTAACTGAGGCCGAAAGAGCGTACCGTAGAAGGGAGGGGTTATGCCTTTATTGTGGGAAGAGGGGGCATCACTGTAAAGCCTGCCCTAAACTACAGGGAAACTGCAGCACCTAAGGCCTAGAGAGGGGTCGGCCTCGGGTGTTATGACCTTGTCCCCTCATATGTCCATCTCTAGACCGTTTATTACAGTTTCTCTCTTGGTCAATAAAACCACTATAACAACCAAAGCCCTGATCGATTCAGGTGCGGCAGACAACCTTATGGATGAGACCTTTGCCAAAACCGCAGCCCTGAATTTGATTCGAAAGGAGACACCCTTGGCCGTTGAGGCCATAGATGGTAGACCACTGGAGAAACCTCTGGTGACCCATGAAACCCAGGAAATAGTTATGTCTGTGGGTGTTTTGCACAAAGAGAAGTTAACCTTCCAAATAATTAACTCCCCAACAGCCTCCATCGTTCTAGGTTTTCCCTGGTTAGTTAAACACAACCCTGTTCTTGATTGGGGTTGTTTAGACATACTTTCCTGGGGGGAATCTTGTCAGCGAGACTGTGTGGCTCATGTACATCCTGTCTGTTTACTTAACGTACCCACGGCTAAACCACTCTCGGTTTCTGTGCCCTCTGTTTATGCGGATCTTGCCTTGGTTTTTGAGAAGAGGGAGGCAGATAAGCTACCTCCACATCGTGAGTATGATTGTGCCATAAACCTCTTACCGGGCACTATGCCTCCTAGGGGAAAGGTCTACCCTCTTTCTGAAAAAGAGAACCAAATCATGGAGGAGTACATACAGGAATCCCTAAGAAAAGGTTTTATTAGAAGGTCCTCCTCTCCTGCTGGTGCTGGTTTCTTTTTTGTGGCTAAGAAGGAGGGTGATTTGAGGCCATGTATAGACTACAGAGGTCTGAACAATATAACGGTTAAAAACGCCTACCCTATCCCCCTCATCACTGAGTTGTTTGATCGTGTTAAAGGTTCTAAATTTTTCACCAAATTAGACCTCAGGGGGGCTTATAACCTTGTCCGTATAAAGGAGAATGACGAGTGGAAGACAGCCTTCAACACACGCAGTGGGCATTACGAATATCTGGTCATGCCTTTTGGATTGTGTAATGCTCCTGCCGTGTTTCAGGACCTCATAAATGATGTCCTTAGGGATCTATTGCATGTCTGTGCTGTAGTGTACCTTGACGACATACTTGTGTATTCTCCTGATTTGAAGTCACACCATAACCATGTTAGGATGGTGCTCAAAAGGCTATTGCAGAACGGACTCTACTGTAAGTTAGAAAAATGTTTATTCGATCAGACCTCTGTGCAATTCCTAGGATATATCATTACTGAACAGGGTTTCAGTATGGATCCTGCTAAATTGGAAGCTATAATGTCCTGGCCACTTCCCCAAGGACTAAAGGCTATCCAGCGTTTTATAGGATTTGCCAACTATTATAGGAAATTTATAAAAAACTTTTCACCACTCATATCTCCCATAACGAAGTTGACAAAAAAAGGTCTACATCCTAGGGTTTGGACTCCTGAAGCCCTTAAGGCCTTCGAAACCCTCAAGAAGGCATTTGCCTCTGCTCCAGTGCTGCACCACCCTGATCCTTCTCTTCCCTTTGTTATGGAAGTAGACGCCTCAGAGTCAGGTGTGGGAGCCGTACTGTCACAGAGGTTGTCTTATGACAAACCCCTCCATCCCTGTTGTTATTTTTCTAAAAGGTTGTCTGATTCAGAGAAGAATTATGATGTTGGGAATAGGGAACTATTAGCTATTGTGTTAGCTTTCAAGGAATGGAGGTACTTATTAGAGGGTTCTAGACACAAAATTATGGTTATAACAGATCATAAGAATCTATCCTATATTGCTGATGCTAGAAGGTTATCTGCCCGGCAGGCTAGATGGTCTCTATTTCTCTCACGCTTCCAATATGTTATCACCTATAGACCTGGTTGCCGTAATGCCAAAGCTGACGCCATCTCTCGGCAGCATGAACCAGTAGAATTTGTTAACCCGACTCCTGAACCTATTGTACCTGAGTCTCAGATAATAGCTGCTACCCGTTTGGTTGTTTCTTCGCCTTTCCTTACCAGTATTAAGACATACCAAACCCAGGCACCCCCTGAGACGCCGGTTGGTAAACTATACGTTGAAGCTAATGACAGAAAAAAGTTGTTAACTTTATTTCACACAGCCAAAACTGCTGGTCATCCGGGGGTTACCAAAACCTACAAGGGCCTCCTTCAACAGTTCTGGTGGCCTTCACTCAAGCGAGACGTAGTGGATTTTGTTCAGGCTTGTCAGGTCTGCACGCAATGTAAGTCCCCTAATATGAGATCCCAGGGTTTTCTGATGCCTCTATCTATACCCAAGAAACCATGGACCCACTTATCCATGGATTTCATTGTAGACCTGCCTCTTTCTGATGGTCAGACAGTGATACTGACTGTGACGGATAGGTTCTCTAAAATGGCGCACTTCATTCCGCTTAAGAAACTGCCTTCTGCGGTTCAGTTAGCTCAGGTATTTGCCAAAGAAGTGTTCCGATTGCATGGGGTACCCCAGGATATCGTATCTGACAGGGGCCCTCAATTTGTCTCTCGGTTCTGGAGGGGCTTTTGTGCTGAGATGGGGGTATCCTTGTCGTTTTCTTCCTCCTATCACCCGCAATCTAATGGTGCGGCCGAACGTGCTAATCAGTCTGTGGAATTGTATTTGCGCTGCTTCACTAATGCGCACCAGGATGACTGGTCTCGCCTTCTTCCGTGGGCTGAATTTGCCAGGAATACGGTGACTCATTCGTCTACTGGCTTAAGTCCTTTTGAGGTTGCTTATGGGTTTCGTCCTTCTGTCCTTCCCGGTGCGTTCTCCGACAAGGGAATGCCCGCCTTGGACCAGCACCTCGCCTCTTTGCGGAAGACATGGGATCAAGTCCATGTTGCGCTGTCTCGTTCAGCGGCTGCTCAGAAAAAGTTTGCTGATCGCCATAGGTTTGCGGCCCCTTCCTATGTTCCGGGTGATAGGGTATGGTTGTCCTCCCGGAACCTCCGTCTCAAGGTTCCCTCGATGAAATTCGCCCCCAGATTTCTTGGTCCCTTCAAGGTGTTACGTAGGGTTAATCCCGTTTCCTACTCCCTTGATTTGCCTCCTTCCATGCGTGTCCCGAACACGTTTCACGTCTCGCTTTTGAAACCCTTGCTGTGTAACCGGTTCTCTCGTCCCCTCGGGCGGCCCGTTTCCCCTCGAGCTGTCTCTGACGACGTGTACGAGGTGGCTACCCTTCTCGACTCTCGTGTTTCTAGGGGTCGGCTGCAATATTTGGTGGACTGGAAGGGGTACGGCCCTGAGGAGCGGTCCTGGGTTTCAAGCTCCGATGTGCACGCTCCCTCTTTGGTCCGCTCCTTTCATGCCCGCTTTCCTTTGAAGCCTTCCGCTTCCCACCCCCTGGGTGGTCTTCGAGGGGGGGGTAATGTCAGGCTCCCGCGGACGGCTGCGAGGGGAGGCTGCACTCCGCTCGCAGTACTCACCCTCCAGCCGTCCGCGGTCCCCTCCACCTCGTGGGTACGGCGAGCGGCATCCTTCCAGCCTCGGATGCCGCCCGCCGTTCCCTCCACGTCCCCCAGCGGCAGCATGCATGACGCTGCACGCTGGGAGACCGCCCAGGGTTATACACGCCGGGTTCAGTCACCTGACCCGGCGTTAAAGGCAAAGTGCCACAATCACAGTGGGAGGTCTAAATATCTCCCACGTGTGATTGTTAATTCTGATTGGAAATCATCCAATCAGAATTAACCTGATGGTTTAAATACTTACCTTTCCTGTTCCTCCTTGCCCTGTTGTGGTCTTTGCTTGTTAGTATTGATTCTGAACTTGTGCTTCTGGTTACATACTCTCTGGCTTGTTATTCGACTCTGTGACTTTCTCCTACCCTTTGACCTCGGCTTGTTTCACGTTATTCTGTCTTCTGGTTCCCCTTACTCGGCTTGTTTCCTGACTATTCTTTGTGTGCTTAGCCCGGCCACTCTAAGGTCCGGTACGGCACTTTGTGTGTGTGTGTGTGTGTGTTGGCGTGTTTGGTTCCCCGAATCGTGACACACTTGATGTATATTTTTTGATGGATTTCCAGTAAAACTGAACACAGTATGCTGTTTTTCTGAAGCATCCCCTTTTTATTTAATTTACAGTATTTGAATGTTCCAGAAACCCCCCTCACCAATAAAAATAGGCATTTTAATTGTGATGACTTCTTTACTTTGTAATATGTGATTTAAAGACATACTCCAGTATAAGTCTTCTTCCTGTGGCACAATTTAATTTCCAGTTCCCTGGATATAAATGTCGATGCAGTATAAAATACAGAATATAGCTCAATTGTGAGTGTTTGGAAATCACTTGACTGAACAGAAAGTAATTGAACTGGGAGTTGAGAGTTTCTATACTAAGGATGATAAAGAATTGCTACATTCTAAGTTAGCTGTAATTGTCATCCTAATCTCTTTTATGTCATCTACTTAACCTTGTGCCTCTAGCAATGTCCCTGCTCAAAGACAAAATAAGAGAAAAAAAGTAAAAATAAAACTAAATAAAATCTCTCATAAAGCCAATGCTTGTGTAATTACTGTATAGGATCTCACTCGCTAAATGGCAAAACTAACACAAATTAAAGCAAAATGTAAGTATACAGGATAGTAAGATGTGTTACTAGACCTTAGCATGTCTAGACTTAGTGTTTTAACGAGCCAAAGGTCAGGATAGCAGAGGTTAAAAAACTAGAAATTAGACAGGGTTATAAATATCACATTTGCATCCCGGTCAGAATAATTGGACAGTATTTTGGCCATCACTTTGCTACACCAAATTTCTGTACTGCATATTTGCAGAAGCCAGGTGAGGTGATAGGCACCTCCGATAGCCATCTCTATCTTTCAGCTTTTAGTGAAGACACAGAAGCGGCAACGTGGGACTTGCTAACTAATGTAAGTAATATCACACCCCTGACAGATTCTGGACTTGGAACAAGAAACCTGCAGAGTTCTGGACAAGTTAATTAACATCATAAATGCATACCTTGTACTTAATTAATTGGGATTTTAATGAAGACATTTTAGATAAGATTTTACATTATAATAATGTCAAGACATTTTAATACAAATTACACTTGCATTTTTTAAAATAGTTTTCTGATAGGTTATTTAGATTTGATGGTACTCATTTAACTGATCGTTGTGTTCACATAATCAGCCATATAATCATTGGTCAAAAAATTATATATTGGTCAAACTTGCCATATACCAAGCCAGTGACCTTGAGGTATGGACAAATTGTTTTATGTACTAGAGGTATTGCTTTTACCAGATTAACCATCCCACTTAAGTAAGTCAAGTTTAACAATCACTGTAACACACATTCACAATTTAGGAAATTATTTAAAGGACTAGTTTAGGCACCATGACCACTTAATCCGTAATAGAGAGCACTGATTGGAGCAGAGCACAAAGCCTCCCAAAACCTATCTGTTGAAAAAACATTTGATTGGCTGAGATCAAGATTGATGATCTCAGCCAATAATGAGTGGGGCAGCAGCAAGATGAAGGCACCACAGTATATTAAGTTTTAAGTAAATCTGTTTTTTAACCATTGCAGAGGGTGGCTGAACATCCAAATGGTGAGAACGCTATACCGTTAGGAATATGGTTTTATTCTCAAGGCTATAGTGTTCCTTTAATGTGTGAATAAATATTCAACTGTAAATAAAGGTAAAATTTAAATTGTAAATTAAATTGTTTCTGTTACATGATTTTTATTTGTGTATTTCAATGAATAGTTCAATTAATCATCAGCCTCTATTTATTTATTTAGACATATTTAAATACCAAGTAGGGGACACTACGATGAGAAAGGCTGAGATAAATAAGAAGTTCCACATGAATTGCATTCATCAACAGAAATCAAGCTACAAACAAAAATATTTATTTAGTCACCCTACAAACAAACATGACAATGATTTACATGCATTCCAGAACAAATATTTGTATCCTGCAAAACTAATTTACTGCCTCAATATTTCAGTGGAACTGCATGAAGACATGGTATGTTCAATAAGATGCATGAATGCACGGACTGTTCACAAGCATGTGGTGTATCTTTCTAAAAGAAAAGATGCATTTGGACCAGTATATATTTATATAAATATACATTTAGAGCATTTTCATATCTTTTTAGGAATACATGCTCCTGTTTTTCATATTTTTTTTTGTATCTCTCTGTGCACGTAAACCAATTTTCTTTTCTTTGTCAAATTATAACTTATACTGCCATGATTTGACCTTTTTATGTATGGTGTTAGCATTTTGTTCTATTCAATGCTATATATAATTTAATCTCAAATTCTCAATTTATATGGATAATAATAGCATACCTGTGAACAAACAAATAGACCTCTCTATACTTAAAAGAATACTTATGAAGTTGGGACCAGTAATATGATGATCACTGCTCTACCGAGTATTAACTCTAGAAGAAGACTGCTTCTTTTAGTTGAAACGCATCTGCTATAGTTTACAATAGACGTGGCGCAAGCAGTAAGCACTTAATACTCCGCTTTCTTGCTTATTCTTATATCAACATTGGGCGTTTGTTCACAGCCATTTTTATAAGGTATTTTTTATATTTTATTTATTTTATATGTGGTTCTTTGCATTGTTTTCATACTTAACTGGATTTCCTGTTCCATTCCATTATGAGAGGAGAACCTGAGGCCTGAATAGGCACTTTTGAGCAATTTCTATTGAGCTTGATATTGCCCTTCCTAATGTGAGGCTGTTTTCAAGGTATCTAGATTAGTGATTTCCCGAACGGTTCGCCGAACGGTTCGCCGCGGACCGCGAACATATGCCCCTGTACCTCACAGTCAGCAGACACATTCCAGCCAATCAGCAGCAGACCCTCCCTCCCAAACCCTCTCACCTCCTGGACAGCTCACTAAGAATGCAGCTTCAAAATGGATGCTGCCCAGGAGGTGGGAAGGTCTGGGAGGGAGGGTCTGCTGCTGACTGGCTGGAATGTGCCTGCTGACTGTGAGGTACAGGGTCATATGTTCACCGTCCGTGGCGAACCGTTCGGCGAACCGTTCGGCAAACTGTTCGGGACATCACTAATCTAGATATAAATAAAATTCTAAATGTTTCATCTTTGGAATGTTTCTATCAGCTTGAGATTGTACCTGAGTACGGACATTCACTGTTCACTCCGAGTGCACAGCTTAAGTTACCAACTTGAAAAATAGTACGAACTAAGTTATACGTTACAGTATTTATTTACTAAACTCAGAATTTTCACAAATATAATCAAAATGTAAAAATGAAGGAATAAATTGCTGATCTAGAACAATTCTGGATCTCAGCCACAATCACAAACTCTAAGGAAAAGTTTAGTGAGTAACAGTGTCTGTGAAGAAATATTATGACAGTTACAAATTGCAAATCCCATGTTCAACTATACATGCACGAAACATATTAATAGATGTTGCTGCTTTAAAAGACCAGTGAATGAAAATTGCTTCTATGGTTTGAAGTCTAATCTTCACCTTCTAAAATAATACAAAGTGCCTTGTCATTCAAAACGTTCTAACACTCAAACAGGCTTATTCGAACTGTAAGGTATTCAAAGATTTCAGATTTAAAACCAAAATAACTGAAAGCATTGCTCACTTGAAGTAATGTTCCAGTTAGGCTATTTTGTTCTTAAATTTTACTTCCCAACAATTTTCATTTTTAAGTACAGAGATCTTCCCTTACCCAGTCAGAGATCTTCCCTTACTGAACACTGAAACTTTGTGAATGAAATCCAAATTGCAAAATTGAGGCTAAAATATCTGATTTTGAAAAATGTATCCAACTTAGCCATAATCATAGCTTGGCTATTTTATTCTATATTTTGCTATTCTGATATATTTCTCTAAAATGTAATGCTTTGTGAATAACCCTGTCCATAGCACACACAAACAAATAATACATAAATAATAGCCAGTACTAAAAAAAACCCTCCTTATTTCATTATTGAAAGTCTTGATACTTGGCATCCCCAAATGTAGTTAATGCTTCTCTATGACTAACATAGGATACACTGCATCTCTGTAAGAAGCCGCTGATTGGCTGACAAAGGCCATTGCACCATAGGGCCCCAATGCTTCTCTGTGAAAAACAAAGAATTGACCTGAGATCGTCAGTAATTATGCTCTCAGAAGGGTAAGGATGACTGCCATGGCAAGACCAGAACCCCACTATTATTATTATTATTATTATTATTATTATTATACATTTATATAGCTCCAACAGATTCCGTAGCGCTTTACAATATTGTGAGTGGGGGGATTTAACTATAAATAGGAAAATTACAAGAAAACTTACAGGAATGATAGGTTGAAGAGGACCCTGCTCAAACGAGCTTACAGTCTATAGGAGGTGGGGTGTAAAACACAATAGGACAGGAAATATTCAAATAAGATGGGAGTGAAGCAGAGCTGGAGGAGAGAGTAGAGTGCTGCCCTTTAGGAGAGAGTAAGAGACAGGTATGTGTGGTAGAGGTTACTCTGGGAGGCCATAAGCATTCCTAAAGAGATGGGTTTGAAGGCACTTCTTAAAAGATGCAAGACTAGGAGAGAGTCTGATGGCAGTAGGCAGGCTATTCCATGGGAAGGGTGCCGCCCGCGAGAAGTCCTGCAAGTGTGAGTTGGCCGTACAGGTGTGAGCAACAGACAGGAGAAGGTCACGAGAAAAGTGGAGAGACCGAGAAGGGACATACCTATGGATCTGTGAGGAGATATAAGAGGGGCTAAAATTGTTCAGTGCTTTATAGGTATGGCAAAACAAAAAAAAGTGAAGAGGGAGGCGGCGCCACAGCTGAAAAAAAACCTGATTTTAAACTATACAAGCACATATACAAGATACTATATAAGATAAAATACATACAAGATATAAAAACCAAAAAGAGTTTGAAATATGGATAATGAATCAAGAGTCCAAAAAGTAAGTCTGATAAAGTAAGCCTGATAAAAACAGTCAAAATAAAACCTTTTATAAGAAGTCAATTACAATCTTGTCAGGGGACGTATTCCTCAGTAAGGTATGGGGATGGGATATTCGTAAAATCCGTATGAAAAAATAAAAAGACAGCAAATAATGGTGTACATCCCAACAGGTACTAAGTACTAATTTTTAAGAGGTCTATATGGTCCTACTCACGTTTTCCAGAACTATAAGACTAGCTCCAGTGTGGATGGCATACAGTGGTACAATCCCCACATATGTGATATGTGAAGTTTTGTAGTACATGGATATCTTGTTGGTACAAGGACCATATGAAATATAAAAGAAACAATAATAGTGCTTATTGCATAAAAGCCAGAGTTAAAATAATAAAATACCAAATGGTTTCTCACATTTAATAAGCAGACAGACTGCTCAATGGATAAAGCTTGAGTGGTATAATCCCCACCAAGGATTCTTTGGAGTAAAATTCTCACTGGAGCAATTACTGGCAAAATGTGGCCGTCCGGGACAGACTACAGGTATGTGAAGCAATCGACGGCTGAGTTAGCCTAATTGCTTGAAATTTGTAGTAGCCCTGATTCATGGCAGCGAATTGTAGGAAGTGCAGAAGGTGAATCGGAATCTTACGTGCAGGTTGGTGGAATATCGTGTCCGGCAGTATAACAGGATAGGCCGCTATGGCTTGAGGGAACCCATGTGAGTGTCTCAGGTGTGTGGGGGGTGGCTGGAGCGTAACGACGTTTGTGAAACAGTAGTGTCAGCAGAATTACACAAGTGAGTGACTGGAACGGGAAGTGAAATGTTTCCAAAAATGTAGGCAGAACATAAGGAGGAAGCTGGGTGGAGGGAGTAGATAGTAGATGTCAACCCCTCTGACAATTCCAGGCATTCTGTCTTTACATATATATATTACTAATATGTAGCTGTATGGATAACTATTAACAGGAGATAAGTGACAAAATACATTCTACATGCTACATAAACTCAAAGAATGTGGTGGGGGTTTTTTGTGTTTTTTTTTATTAGTGTTAATATTAATCATTTATAAAGCTCTAATACTAAATAATGCCTATTGCCATAAAACATATGTATATGTAGATGTATTCACTATGTTACTACATGATGATTGAATACATTAAATTAAATCATGTCTTAAAGGTATGTCTAGCAGCAAATCATGAACAAATACATAAACTGACTCCTCAACTTTTCAAGTTTTAGAACTTCAAGTAATTTAATAAAGTTTTCAAAACATTAAAACAAATTGAATATTCTATATTTTTCTTATTTTAAAACTTTAGTCTGTTTGATAAACCAACCTTGGTTTAGATCCAATGACTTATCGTCTGTCTTGTGTGACAATAGTCGTGTGTAAATCTTTGTTACAGGAAGGTTTCACCGGAGACATAAAGTGTTCTAACACAGTCTTCCTCTTCTTCTCCAGGGAATGGGCAGGATAGTTTCTAGTCTAGGAAAATATCAAACAGATATAAAGTTTAAACACATTCTGTAGGAATTTGTAACAGGGTTTGTTCTTTCATGATGTTGTTTATTTTGCTTTTCCCGAATAGTAGAGCAACGTGACAAAGAATTATAAACAAATGATAAATGCCAAAAAAGCCACAAGATGACTAATTATTAACTGTAACATTAACATAACTAGTTAACAAGTATTAATCTGTCAGCCAGTTTATTTAGTATGGAGATAACTCATTAGCTTTCCTAATTTGTATTCTCTTTGTAATTACAATACAGAATCCGTACACACTCTCTATAATGAGGTCTCATTCCTTTGCTTTCTAAAGCACTTGTTTGAAAATATTTTGTTTTAATCTTTGTGCATTTATCAATGGAAGCAGATGGAGTTTAATAGGATAAATCACAGGATGTCAACCCAACAGGAACGTTTAATTAGCTTTCTTTAAAAACATAACCTTTCTACTGCTGTTTCTGTGGGTTACATATTTCTTACAAACAAATGTAACCCTAAACGTAAAGTGATATACAAAAAAATATTAGTAATAATAACGAACCTTTATATACAGGTAGAATCCTTAAAGGGACACTGTAGTCACCAGAACAACTGCAAGTTAATGCAGTTGTTATGGTATGTATAGTAAGTCCGTCCAGGTTTTTTGAAGTAAGCACTGTTTTTTTAGAGACTGTAAGGTAAACACTGTGTTTTCTATAAAAAGACAGTGTTTACATTACAGTCTAGGGCACCTCCAGTAGCCACACTTTAGCTGGCTACTAGAGGTGCTTCCTGGGGCAGTGCTGCACATATTCAACTAAATATTTCAGAATCCACTTTTTTTTTAACCAAAATGCTAATGTTGTATGATTGCAATGTATTTATTTCTATAGTTTCATAAATAAGGAATATCTGTTCAGTAGACTTATATATGCTGAAAAAATGTGGTTCAGACGAATCAATTTGTCTGAAAAATAAAATATTTTTTGGGCATTTTGAGGTTTGTCCATGTGGTGTTTGGGGCATTTTTTTTCTCCAAACTATAAAACAAATTAAATTGTTCATCCATTGTTCGTTTTGCTTGTGATTCATTTCGGATAAACCTCAGAATCCCTACAATTCCCCTACAATTCATATGAATAACGATTCAGGAGATAACGAAGTTATGCGCAAGTCTACTCCTCACACATCCCATGATTACACATTACATTGTTTTTTTGTTTTTTTTTACAATCTTTATTTAGAAAGATTTTAAAAACAGAAATAGAGTTATCGCGACCTCATGGTTGGTGCCATTTTAGATCCCACGTGTGGAGGGGATGGATGCCCCAGCTGGTTGGCTCCTGGCTTGTTGCTGAACAGGTAATTTCTCCAACCTGTCAGCGTGGTCACACTGATCAGGTGCAACCACGTGTAGCCACGAACCGGGGGCTGTGACAGCTCCATGGCATCACAAATAAGTTAGATGATTTTCTCCAATCTGCTGAACGATCAATATACATTACAATATACATACATTATCAGGTCTAGCTAATGACATCTTCCTCTTCAGATGATGAAGTATTTTGGAAATAGCCAGGCAGGATAATTTCCTGATTCAGATGAAATGCAGTAACAACTTTAGGAAGAAACTCCGGTCTTGGAAGGTAGTGTAAGGTTCTTCAGATGATAATTCTCTGATGTCTAACATTCTTCTAGCTGAGACTAATGCCAGTAACAAAAGGGTCTTCTGAGAGAGAACAGGAATTGGAATGTCTCCAATAGGCTCGGAGGGAGGATCCATGGATCCAAGAATTTCCTAATAGGAGGTCTAATTGTTATTATGGCCTTGAAAAGGTGAACCACCATTGAATGCATGGCCCATCTAATTCCAGAAAGAGCTGAAATGGCAGAACATTGTACCTTCAGGGTTTTGAGTTTCAGACCCCTCTCTAGTCCTGCTTGTAAGGAGCCAATATCTTGAGATATGGAACTCAAATCCTGGACACAAGATTTTGCCCATAATGCAAAAGCTTCCCAAATCTTGTGGTAAATTGTGGAGGTAGATGTTTTTCTGGAACACAAAAGGGTTGGGATCCCCTGATCTGACAAACTTTGTTCAGTTAGGGATTGTATGTCAATAGCCATGCCTGTAGTCTGAATTTGTGAGGTTCTGGGTGAGTTAGGAGATCTTTGGAAACTGGAATGTCCCAAGGTTGATCTATTGCCATCTTTCTCAGCAAGGGGAAACCAAGTGTGACAAGGCCAGAAGGGAATTATAGCTATTACCTTGCAATGTTCCCTGAAAATCTTCCTCAGAACCACGTGGATAAGAGGAATGAGGTGAAAAATGTAGGCTAGGTGGAAAGGCCATATGATTTATAGGGCATCCTGAGCAACTGCTTTTGGATGAAATCTCCTTGGAACAAAGCACAGAACCTGAGTGTTCTGTGGGGTTGCCATAAGGTCCACTTAGGGAAGAACCCACCTGTGGACCAATTGTTTGAAGATCTTTTTAGAAAGTTGCCATTCCGTTGCTTCTACATGGTGTCTGCTGAGGAAGTCTGTTATTACCTTCTCCTTCCCAGGAAGATAGATTGCACACAAGCCTTCCACATGTACTTGAACCCAGTTCATGATGGATTGTACTTTCCTCATCAGAGATACACTTCTGGTTCCTCCTTGGTGTTTTAAAAATGGGGCAGCAGCTTTGTTGTCCACTCTCAATTTTATCCAGGAATTCTGAATGAGGTGTTGGAAATGCAGGAGTGTTAGAAATGCTGCTCTCAATCCCCTGATGTTTGATGGTAAGCATTGTGTTCGAGGAGGCCATTTTGCTTAGAAGAACTGATTCCCTAAATGGGCTCCCCATGTGTACTGATTGGCATCTGGGATAATCAACCAATCGATTTTATTCAAACGAAATCCGCTGGAGATTGTTTTCCATGATAGCCACCAAAGAAGCTTCTTCTTTAGCTGAATTGGAATGTGAATTGACCTGTCCCACTCCACTGAGCTGGTCCTGAAATTCCTTAGAAAAAGAATGTTTAAGTGGACAGAGGTTCTATTCTGCCCATCTGACAAAGTCTATGGTTGAGGAAAAGGTACCCAGGAGCCTCATAAATTCTTTCACCGAGGCTGAAGTCTTTAGACTGAAGCTCCTTATTCGATCCTGTAGGATGATCTTTCTTTCGTGTGCGAGAGACACAACCTCTGTGTTGGTCTTGAAATTTGCTCCCAGGAATACCAGTACTCTTGTTGGGTGTAACTGACTCTTCTCATGGTTGATGAGCCACCCAAACTGAGCGAGAGTCTCAAGGACTAGCTGTCGATGCTGAAGCATTGTCTCGAAGTCTGGTGTCACCACTAAGATGTCGTTGAGGTAGTGGAAAATTGCAACACCTTCTTTCCTGAGAAGAGCAATAATGGTGACCAGGATTTTTGAGCATGTCCTCAGGGCCATACTGATCCCAAAGGGAAGAGTCTGAAATTGGAAGTGCTTTTTTGTGACACAAAATCGGAGATACTTCTGATGTTTGGCAGTGATAGGGACATGAAAATATGCATTCTTTAAATCCACTAATATTATTAACCACTACTTGTTATGGACTACTAGAATGATGGAACTAATTAATTCCATGCAGAATCTTCTTACTTTTAAGGTAAAATGTAGTTAATTGAGATCCCTCCTGTTCTTCTGACCAAAAATAGGGGAGAATAAAACCCTTGGAACTGTTCCTTTGCTGGTGCTTGAATAATGATTTCTTCTTAAAAAAGGGATTTTATATATAGAGTTAAGATTTCTCTTTTTTGCCTGTTGGTAGGAAGCCTTGTCCTGATGAACCTTTGTGGAGGAGGAGAAACCTCGAACTCCAGATGATATCCTCTGGTGATTATAGATTTTACCCATGCATCCGGAATAATATCCCAGGCCCTCTGGAAGAATGATAGTCATGCTCCTGCTCGAGGGACCTGGTGTAGGCCACTTTCAGAACTGCTTCTTGGGGCGAAAGGAAGAGGTTTGACCCTTATTCCTGGAAGACTTCTGCAATTATACCACTTCTACAATTAGAATGTCTTGAGTATTCCTTACCAGATCTATAGGTTTTACTTTCCCTATAAAAACCTTGATCTCTGTATGGTCAATGATTATGCTGTGGTCTTTTCGGTCATCTGTTTTGTGGAACCATGACCTGTTTGACATCAGTGGCCTTTTTGATTGCTCCCTTTAAAGGTTTTCCAAAACGTACCTCTCCCAAAAATGGAAGAGGGCATATATTATTCTTAGATGAGAGGTCTGCTCCCCATGACCTTAACCAAAGTGCTCTTTTGGCAGTAATGGAGTGTCTCATGACTTTAGATAGGATTTTAATGAGATCCGTTGAAGATTCCAAAAGCCAATCACTGGCTAGCTTACTATCTCAAAATGATTCTAGTATGTGACGTCTACTCATGTCCCTATCCAGGTCTTCCTCTAAGTCAAGGATCCAGGATCCATGCATACAGCTGGATGGCATCCTAGACCTGCTGTCATGAAGACCTTTGAAAGGTCTGCATCTATTATTAGTATCCATTGGTTCCTTCAGCGAAGCATTACTGTCTATATTAAGGGTGGATCTTTTTGCTACCTCAATTACTGGAACATCAACTTTATAAATAGCGGTCCACATTCTCGAATCTTCCTCTTGTATAGGGTATAGCCTAGAGAGCCTCCCCTGACTGGTAAGTCTTTTCTTCTGTATATCCCCAAAATGCATGTCAGAAGCTGATATTTCTTTAACCTCTTCTGGTAAATCTAATTTTCTTCTGACAGCTGCAATCAAATGCTCTATAGCTTTGGAGTTCAAAGAGCAAGGATGTTCCGAAAACTATTCTTCACTGGGTGAGATTGGCTCGAATTCCAGAGATCCAGAATCATGTCTGATGTCATCTCCAGAATGGTCTGAATCCAAGCCAAAACTCTCGCATATGGGTCTTTTACCTTTATTGGATTCTGCAATCCCCTCTACCACCACTTGCTTAATCAAATAAGCTATGTCTTGGGCTGAAGAGGTAGAGGCTTGTGGTGATTTCCGATGTTCGGACTCACCTGCAATCATGGCTAGACATTTCTTGCATAGCCTGCAGTTTTCCAAAGGCGTTGCACCGCATCCTGGGCAGGCTGACGATTTTTCCCTTCACCTAGATGGAGATCTAGGGCCAGACCGGACTTATGGGCTGCAAAAACAGAAGTCATATGACTATACCCTCCATGCACTCTTTTTTGTAGAAACCAAAAGAAGAAAAAATCCTAAATGCTCACCTATGACCTACAGTTGCAGATCTTGCTGATTTAGCAGATGGTGGTAATGGTTGCACAGTAAATGCAGGGCTATGAAATAAAAAAGGTAAATGTACCTTTAAGAGCATTTTTTGTAATGTAAATTATTGAATTCAAATGAAAATTCCATACCTGCAGATCTTAGAACTTGCACGTAACAGATAGCACTGTATCTTTAACCCCTTAAGGACCAAACTTCTGGAATAAAAGGGAATCATGACATGTCACACATGTCATGTGTCCTTAAGGGGTTAAGGAAATTGAAACACCATTTCTATGCACTAGCATACCGCCGTTTCAAATTTCCCGCTCTGTGCCTTTAAAGATTTGCGCCTGCACTGATTGGCTGTGAGTCTGCGACTCTGCCATCTTGGATAAAGGCATAAAATGCATAAAGCCGGATGCGTCTACTGCGTATGCACCAGAGTCTTACCCCTGTGAAGATCGTCTGATTGAGGTCTGGAAGTTTCAATCCTGATATGTACAGGCTAACTCACTCTTGCAGGATTTCTCGCGGGCGGCTTCCTTGCTATGGAATAGCCTGCCTACCGCCATCAGACTCTCCCCTAGTCTTCACTTATTTAAGAAGTGCCTTAAAACCCCTCTCTTTAGGAAAGCTTATGGCCTCCCAGAGTAACCTCTACCTCCCATACTTGTCTCTTCGGCTCTGCTTCACTCCCACCTTATTTGATTGCTATTTCCTGTTTTATTGAGTTTTACACCCCACTTCCTATAGAATGTAAGCCTGTTTGAGCAGGGTTCTCTTCAACCTGTCATTCCATTTTCTTGTAAGTGTCCTATTTATAGCTAAATGCCCCCTCTCATAATATTGTGAAGCGCTATGGAATCTGTTGGCGCTATATAAATGGCAAAAATAATAATATTCCTTGCTACATGACCACTTCTAGAAGCAGAAGTGGTCATGGAGGTTGGTAGTGAATTATATAAAATGCTGATAGTTATATATATTAAATGCTTCTTATATTTTGTAGTATGTGTTGAAATTAATCACAAATGTTTAATGCACATTTGTTTTATGTTGTGTGATGTCATCTAGTATCACTGTTCTGGTATGATGAAAAAAATAAGGTAATCAAGATGAACACGTTATGATCAATTATGATGAAGTTATGATCAATGTTCTTGTTTCCAAGTTATCAGTCAGTTATTTTTATTGGGTATAAATTGGTATGAGATATGCCAGAAAAAAAACAATCAGTCTCAGATATTAACAAATCTACTTTAAATTACCAGAAATATATTTTTTTCAGAGGTTAACTGGTTATTTGACTCAACCCATTTCGGGAACATATTAGACAAGGTGAAAAAAATAAAAAATAAACAAAATTGCTCTTTATTCAATGTAAAAAAAAATCTTGAAATGCCAGTATTCTCTTTAGGCAGTAAAAGCATAAACATTTTAGACACAATGGATGGAGAACATGAGTCCTTAAAAACAATTATGACCTGCACAGACATATCAAGTGATGTGATCAATAAATGTAGACTTTTAAAACTCAATGAAAGCATGTGGCAGGAAAATATATTGTTTTGAAAGCAGGTGTCAGAAAATATCAGATTGTTGGAATTAATACAATATTTAGCACACCGACTGTGAGCTTCTATAGGCAAAAAAAAATTACTAGTTCAAAATATTTTAAATAGAGCAAAGCAGAAATATGTGCTCACCTATGCCCTTCTCTATGCAGAATTGAATTACTGAAACAGGATATGTAATTTGTTTTGAATCTACAACATCGAGATAACCCCAATACAATTCAATATGTCCTCTTACAATAGCTCTGTAAAGGCCAATAGTAGATTTTTTTTAATAAAACAAGTACAATTCACACGTCCTTCATTTGAAAGGCAATTTCATTAATTTATCAACTTCATAGATAAATCTAGGGGTACAATATAATGTACAATACGATTTCTAGATTTATTTCTGTATTAGGATAGCTTTACTGGTTAAGACATTATAAAATAAAACATTCTACTGGTCATTACAGAGGATGTATTCTAAAAAAATAATTGTGTAGTAAGCAATGAAGAGTAAAAATATTTATGTGTTAGAAAATAATTGCTACTGTAATGGGGAGTAAGTGTTAAGATATATATTGATTTATAGTTATTTAAATGTGTAGTGACAGCAAAAATAAATTACAAGAAAGGTCATAAAATAAATCAGTTTTAACTAGAAGCAAAAACGAAGTACACAATCGAAAATACACATTTATTATAATGTATATTTTCACCATTGTCCTCTAACATTGGAAATATAGTAGTAAATAGTGCTAAGCAAGAAAACCTTTTGCAAGATGTATATTTGAGATACTTTTTAGGAAGTACATATTTTACTAACAAAATTATTCTGGCGTTACACAGCACAGTTTCTCTTCTAAATACAAAAGTTTTTTTTTTTTTTAAAGTAACAAGTACATTATTAGAAAATATTATGTGTTTATGAAACAAATAAAAATTAGGTTATCATATTTCTATTTAAACATTAGTACATCACTTTTAAATATCAGGGATGCTAGTTTTAAAAGCAAACAAGATACAGCAATTTATATTCACCATTGAAAGAAATATCTTTAAAGAACTAAAATTCAGTATCTGAGTCTTTCAGAACACAAATAAATGAGAATTGTAAAAAAAAAAAAAAGATCAAAAAGGCACACCCCAAAAAATCTATTAATAAGTCCAATCATATACGATGAGATCCCTGCCAACATGTCCTGTCTCATCCTATCCAAATTGTCTGTATGTAAGTCCCATTTTAGATAGATGTACCTACCTTTTTTGTGTGGCCCTTATAAATGGTGTAGCACCTTTTGGATATTGGAATGTTAAGATATATTATTTTTATCTTTAACAATGATAGTTGTATACATAAGGAGAACAGCTGGTAATGCATTCTATTCCACCACTTTTTCCTACAAACACTAGCCTCACTCACAAACATAGAAACATAGAAACATAGAATGTGACGGCAGATAAAAACCATTCGGCCCATCTAGTCTGCCCAATTTTCTAAATACTTTCATTAGTCCCTAGCCTTATCTTATAGTTAGGATAGCCTTATGCCTATCCCACACATGCTTAAACTCCTTTACTGTGTTAACCTCTACCACTTCAGTTGGAAGGCTATTCCATGCATCCACTACCCTCTCAGTAAAGTAATACTTCCTGATATTATTTTTAAACCTTTGTCCCTCTAATTTAAGACTATGTCCTCTTGTTGTAGTAGTTTTTCTTCTTTTAAATATAGTCTCCTCCTTTACTGTGTTGATTCCCTTTATATATTTAAATGTTTCTATCATATCCCCCCTGTCTCGTCTTTCCTCCAAGCTATACATGTTAAGATCCTTTAACCTCTCCTGGTAAGTTTTATCCCGCAATCCATGAACCAGTTTAGTAGCCCTTCTCTGAACCCTCTAAGGTATCAATATCCTTCTGAAGATACGGTCTCCAGTACTGTGTACAATACTCCAAGTGAGGTCTCACCAGTGTTCTGTACAATGGCATGAGCACTTCCCTCTTTCTACTGCTAATACCTCTCCCTATACAACCAAGCATTTCTGCTAGCATTTCATGCTGCTCTATTACATTATCTGCCTACCTTTAAGTCATCAGAAATAATCACCCCTAAATCCCTTTCCTCAATTGTTGAGGCTAGGACTCTATCAAATATTCTGTACTCTGCCCTTGGGTTTTTACGTCCAAGATGCATTATCTTGCACTTATCCACATTAAATGTCAGTTGCCACAATTTTGACCATTTTTCTAGTTTACCTAAATCATTTGCCATTTACCTTATCCCTCCTGGAACATCAACCCTGTTACATATCATCAGCAATCATCAGCAAAAAGACATACCTTACCATCAAGACCTTCTGCAATATCACTAATAAAAATATTAAAGAGAATGGGTCCAAGTACAGATCCCTGAGGTACCCCACTGGTGAAAAGTCCAAGCTTCGAATATATTCCATTAACTACAACCCTCTGTTGCCTGTCACTCAGCCACTGCCTTACCCATTCAACAATATTGGAATCCAAACTTAAAGATTGCAGTTCATTGATAAGCCTTCTATGTGCAACAGTGTCAAAAGCCTTTCTGAAATCTAGGTAAGCAATGTCTACTGCACCACCCTGATCTATAATTTTAGTTACCCAATCAAAAAAATCAATAAGATTAGTTTGGCATGATCTCCAAACTGATGTTCAACAATCCTATCCTTTAACATGGTTTCCATCACTTTCCCCACTACTGAAGTAAGGCTTACTGGCCTATAGTTGCCCGACTCCTCCCTATTACCTTTCTTGTAAATGGGCACAACATTCGCTAACTTCCAATCTTCTGGGACTACTCCTGTTAACAATGATTGGTTAAATAAATCTGTTAATGGTTTTGCTAGTACACCACTAAGCTCTTTTAATAGCTTTGAGTGTATTCCATCAGGTCCCATTGACTTATTTGTCTTTACTTTTGACAGTTGGAATAGAACCTCTTCCTCTGTAAGCTCACATGTAACAAATGACTCATTTATCCTTTTTCTCAACTGAGGTCCTTTTCCTTCATTTTCATCTGTAAATACAGAACAAAAATATTAATTGAGGCAGTCAGCTAGACTTTTATCCTCTTCTACATACCTTCCTTCTTTTGTTTTTAATCTAACTAATCCTTGTTTTATTTTTATTTTCTCATTTATGTATCTAAAAATAGTTTTGTCCCCCTTTTTTACTGACTGAGCTATTTTCTCTTCTGTGTGTGATTTGGAAGCTCTTATAACTTGCATAGCCTCTTTCTGTCTAATCTTATAGATAATTTTGTCTTCCTCACTCTGTTTTTTTTTTATAATTCCTAAATGCTAACTTTTTGTTTTTAACTATTTTGGCCACATCTGCGGAGTACCACAGTGGTTTCTTGAATTTTTTGCTTTTACTGACAAGCCTAATGCAATTTTCTGTTGCCTTCAATAGTGCAACTTTTAAATAATCCCATTTCTCTTGGACTCCATTTAAATTGCTCCAGTCTGATAATGACTCCTCTACACATATTCTAATTTTAGAAAAGTCTGTTTTTCTAAAGTCTAAAACTTTTGTTTTTGTGTGGTGTGACTCAGTCACTGTTCTTATATTAAACCACACTGACTGATGATCACTGGATCCTAAACTTTCACCTACAGTAATATCTGATACCAAATCTCCATTTGTTAACACTAAATCTAGTATGGCCTCTTTACGAGTTGGCTCTTCAGCAACTTGTTTTAGAGACATTCCCAGTAGTGAGTTTCGAATATGTGTGCTCCTGGTACAAGTAGCTAATTTTGTTTTCCAATTTACATCAGGAAGATTAAAGTCACCCATGATGATAACTTCCCCCTTCATTGTCATTTTAGCTATTTCCTCAACTAGTAGATTATCTAACTCTTCAATTTGTCCTGGGGGCCTATAAATCACACCTACATGAGTTACTGTGTGATTACCAAATTCTAACGTAACCCAAACGGACTCTATGTTTGTCTCACTAACTTTTATTAGGCTAGATTTTATGTTATCCTTCACATACAGGGCCACCCTTCCCCCTTTCTTGCCTTCCCTATCTTTTCTATATAAAGAGTACACTGGTATTGCTATGTCCCAGTCATTTTTCTCATTATACCATGTCTCAGTAACAGCGACTAAATCTACACTATCAGTTGCCATTATTGCCACAAGTTCATGGATCTTTTTCCCTAAACTGCGAGCATTTGTAGACATGACTCTAAGCTTATAATTTTTTAACACACTTGCTACAGGCACCTTCTGTCCTTGTTTTGGGGGACAATTGGATTGATGTTTTATCACCCTTTTGCCCCCCCCTCCTAGTTTAAATACATCCTAGCAAAACCTCTGAACTGCTCACTGAGAACATTTGTTCCCTTTTGAGAAAGATGCAAACCATCTTTTTTGTACAGCTTATTTCCATTCCAAACAGAGCTACCATGAGAAATAAAGCCAAATCCTTGCTCCCGACACCATTCACCAAGCCACAAATTAAAGTCCCTAATACGCATCCGCCTGTCGTTCTGAGTGTTATGCACAGGCAGAACTTCAGAGAATGACAGTGTGGAAGCAACCTGCCGTATATCATTGGCAAAAACACTAAAAACTTCCTTAACCTCTGAAACCTCATTGCAAGCCAAGTCATTTGTCCCTAGATGGACAAGTACATCCAATTCCCCTTCCTGCTTTGCTTGCTTAACAATATTACAGATACGTCTCCTGTCTCTGTGAGCAGTAGCTCCGGGAAAACACCTCTCAAGACCACCATTGTCCATCTCCACACCTCTTATGATCGAATCCCCCAACAACAACTGCTTTCTATTAGGCCTCACCATAGTCTCCAAGCCGGTCTCCACAACACCACTAGCCTTAGTGCCTCTCTCCACAACACCACTAGCCTCAGTGCCTCTCTCCACAACACCATTACACTCTGAAAGTGCAGAAAATGAATTATGTAGAGCAACAGACTGTGCAAAATGCCTGTTATCCACAACTCTAAGTCTACCAGATCCATCTGCCATTCCTAGTATGTCTCTGCGGCAGTGGCTTTGCAGCAGTTCCAGTCTGAGTTTGTTCACCAGATAATTCACAAATCTCAGACTTCAAAAATACAATCTCCTGCCGCAAGATAGAGAACTGTCTACAGATTAGACAACAACCAAACCAAATGCATAGCAACTATTACACTGAACTAAGCCTGCCATTCCAATGAGGAAAATAATTTAACTCAAACTAATCTTAACTTTTTTCTTTATCCTCCTGAATACCTCAGATTACCTCCAGTTTATCTCCAGAATATCTTCAACTACACACTTAGAAGCAACACTTAGGTGAAGCAACCAAGCTATATGACTTTGGGTAACTGCTGCTACTGAAACAGTTGCCATTTTTAAAATAGTGCCATGAAGGACCCATTAACCTGTGGACTCATCTCCCCTGTGTATGGTAAAAAAAGATATTCTCTAACTCTATCAAATAAAATGTGGACTTCATTATCTATGCTAAGTTGCCCACAGTCACTACCATCATGCATCTACCTTTTCGTTATTAGGGAACCAAAAGGATACCTTATCTCTTGCAGCCATTTCAATATTTGAGTACCTTGCTATAGTTAGGCACAAAAGTTTCTCTAATTCTTACAATCTCCTAAAATGTACACCTCTGATTGATTGCTAGTCTATGTAGGTAATTTTCAAAAATGATGCCCATTATATTCATTGCTCTAAAGAATGAGGACAATCTTCTCATTCACTTCAATTACATGATTCTATAACTCCATCTGCACCCTTATAGGACTAGAAAAAACATTATCGTCTCTTTGCGATATACAGAAGGAGATATGGAATATCTCATTGGAAGTCTTGTAAAGTAAGTCAATTCCTCTGTGAATTCTAATCGACATGACTGCTATGATATATATATGTTATTTTTAGTACAGTAGTTGTTGCACTTCTATGATTAGTTGAATAATTTTATATTGTTGTAAAATAAAAATTGAAAGTTTTCAATAAACTAATCAAAGATTTTTATTAAAGTCAAAGTAATGCTTATATCTTGGATATATTATGTTACTTCTTTGAAATGTGCTCATTTATTTAACTATTTCTACAGTAAATAGCATTTTTTGTCATACTAAACATTGCATTTGTTGTGCAAATTTTCCAATTTTTCATTTGATAGATTTATAGTGAGTAATGGATTTTTTTTTTAAATATGCATACAAATTATTCATGCATGACAAATTCTGATTTAGAGTATGCACAAAATTCTCTGACTTGGGTAATACAGCTTTTGAAAGTCTTTGAAAGAGTTACTGCTTGAGCCAGGGAATAAAAATGGGCTACTTTCATTAAAAGGATAGATTGCTCAGAACGTGGGTTTATATGTGATTTATTTAGAAGTGACTGAGAGTCAAACCATATGGAGTATACATATATGTCGAAAAGTCTAGTAGTAATGTGTCATATTTTTGTCATATCTAGATCAGATATTTAAAGTCAGTGCTTTTCTTTATCTGTTATTTTGAGGAGAGATAGTTAGAACCATGATAAGGAAAATTCCTCTTTCGTGACAATACTTGTGATATAAATCACATAGCTACAGCCTTAACGAGCATCTAATTCCTCTGAAAAACACAAGTTAAATATCTATTTTCGAAACTTTGAACTTTTGGATCTAATGGCATCACATTGTAAAATAGTAAAAACATGGAATATATAAATAAAATAAATATAGCCAGTCGCTTCATGATGTAGAGAAAGAGTAAGTCTTCAATATGTAATCTATTTTTTATCTTTTCAGTGATTTCATTTGTACTAAGGAGTCAGAAGACAGAAATTCAGCAAAGTTGCAAACAGTGCGTGCATCAATAAAACCGATCATTTTCCAAACTACAAAAATAGGGTAGAAATTAGATAAGGGGTTTGAATACTGGTTATATAATTGTAAAAGTATATGAAGATAGAGAGTTATATGTAAAATAATCTAAATGCAAAAAGACAAGGGAAATAATACAGAATACAGAATTTGGGGGAAACCAACTCACACATGCCTGAACCTTCTCATTTCTATTTATGATTTGTGCCATTTCTTTTTGAAAATCAATGTTTATTGGGTTTTCAAGATATTTGACAGAATACAAAGAAAAGAAGAACGAGAGACATGCAGGCCTTCAGGTTGATAAATCATAGCATTAAGGCACACAGTTTCAAGTGAAACATGCAATCTTAATACGGATAGGGGGTCATAAGAATTATCAGTGAAAATAACAATGTAGTCTTTAAGCCACAAGATTTTAAAGAAAATGCAATCTTAATACGGGTAGGGGATAATAAGAATTCTTGTTGAAAACAACAAATGTAGTAGAAAAAACTGCATAAGGACCCACCATGATTAACTTAGTGAGCAGAACTGTGAAGATAACAGCAAAAGTAAGATTCCAATTACCAACTATAGCCTACTCTCTTCTTGTTTATGTGTTCACTACATATTCAGTAAAAATGAGAAATTTAAACAAACTGCATTTAAGTAGGTCGACTGTTAATGTCACTATTAGGCAATCACCCCACCGCTAGCTTTCTGTAATATCCCTATTGTGTTCCAACTCACCGAGAGACAGGCAAGTAAAAGTCAAGAAATCATGGAAAAAAGGAAAAAGAGAAATGAAAAGAAAAGGAGAGAAGAAAAAAAATACAGGAGAAAGAGAAAAATATGGGTACGCCTTCGAGGTGACAGTCCATCCCCCACCAGCTCACCGTCTACTCCCCCCATCCATATCCTCATGTTTAGCCATACATTCACATCAGGGTTGATAGAATTCTACATGTATCATTCAAATAATTGAGGCGTGCAGATAACCAGCTGCCTATATCTCCTCAATTGTGTGAAGCCATTACTCCTTTGTGGGGACCTCAGTTTTTCTCCAGGGGACAGGTATTAATCTCCAGGGCAATCAAGAGATAGAAAATAAAGATGATTGAGATGGTCAGGGGACAGTCACTAAATGTTGATTTTATTCACAGATCAAGTGACAAATGATCAATAGAGGGAAAAATAGGAGGAGCAGTAAAACAATGTTTTCACCCAAGCAGTATTCTTCAAGACACTTTGACTGCAGCTATTAAGGGAGACAGACCAACAGTGATACTGTGTGTTTTACCCTTGCTGTGCCTGTGTGGTTTGTCTGCTCTGCATTCAGTGTCACTTAAAAATATTGAGTGAGAGATAGGAGGTTTTCATTGTGTCATACTAGTCTGAGACTAGGTTACCAACTTACAGTTTTCAAAAGTTTTTGTTTTTGCAAAATTTTTGTAGAAAGAAAATGTTTTCTTTGGGAAGGATGACTTATGATGTCTAGTAAAAGCAAAAGAAAAAAAGTACCTCTAGCATAGCTATGCTACAAACACACAAACTTTGAGTGGTAGATAACCTGCTTCATTAATTCTAGTCTGAGACTGGTGGGTATGATCAGTGCTGTGCCCTACTGCTAGCCACTGTCACGTAACACCAACTTGGAATCACCAGTTTACAATTTGACACTTTTTTTTGTTGTGTTTGTAGAAAGACAAAAAAATTTTTACAAAAATTAATTGTGCCTAGTCAGACTAGTGATGTCGCGAACACAAAATTTTTGGTTCGCGGACCGCGAACGCGAACTTCCGCAAATGTTCGCGAACCGGGCGAACCCGGCGAACCGCCATAGACTTCAATAGGCAGGCAAATTTTAAAACCCACAGGGACTCTTTCTGGTTGAAGGGGGGCGGAGGAGACCTACTCTCCTCCCCCCCGGCCCCACCCCTGGGCGGCGGGGGGGGCCATAAAGATAATGAGGGGGGACCTACTGTCCTCCCCCTCTCCGGCCCCCATGCCATAACGATAATGAGGGGGGGGACCTACTGTCCTCCCCTCCCCCGGCCCCCACCCCTGGGCGGCGGGTGGGGGCCATAATAACAATAAGGGGGGGACCTATTGTGATTTGCCAAAATGGCGCTTGGCCCCACCCCCTTACCAATTTAAGCCAATCCAATGGTTTCTCCATGGGAAAGCATTGTATTGGCTAAAAATCGGCAATTCAGATGATGCCACTAAGGGGGCGGGGCCAGCGCAGGCAGACCTGCGCGGCGCTGGAAATAAGGTGAGATTTATTAACTTTTAAGGAGGTCAAGGGGGGGGGGCATGGGCAAGCCACCTAAGTAAGCACTATAAGGTCAGGAATACATGTTTCTGTTCCTGACCATATAGTGTTCTTTTAACAACATGCATCGATGCACTTTATTAATGTGTATTTATAATGAAAAATGTTATAGTGTAGCAATGCAATAGTTTCACATATTTCTTAGCACTTCAATATACAACACTTTATTTGTATGAATTCATTTTATCAGATCATATTGTGCATTTTGATTGCATATATTCGCCATGTATGTCAATAACAGTGGTATTGAATTTTTGTTTTCACAATTTAAATCCAAATCAAAAAAGTGAGGCTAAAATAGCCATGTTGTGAATAGACAAAAATTACATATTTTTTTCAATAGCAGTTAAACCATCATCTACATTTCAAGAATTAATTTGCTAAAATTTAGAAATTAGCTAATAACCATGTTAGCATATTAAGATTTGCACTTCTGTTTTTATTTTTTCTGGGTTGTCTTATTCCTGTTTGTATACATGAAACTTCTATTATTAACTGAGAAATTCAAGCAATAAAGTGGATTAAATAAAAAGTCATAATATTCTGGAATCTATAAGCCTATCTCTTTAAAAGACCTAACAGAATTTTGAGAGATCAGCTGTTCTTCCAGGTTCCATAACTCTGAAATGCTATATGGACGAACCACAAAACAGACAAAACGGACAATGGACATATCATTTTGTTTGTTTTGTGAATCTTTTTTTTTTGTTTAATATCATTTTTATTGTGTTTTCAATACGTAAAATCATTGCATGGGGTACAGAATAGAGAAGGGATTGGCAAAAATATAACATAGTGGGGATCCTGCAGAGTTATACAAAATGATTAAAACAGAGTTGTTTCATATACTTGAACCCGTTCTATGTTAACGAAGTGTGGTGATGGGGATGGAGCAGGTGGGAAGGGGGTGAACGGGGTGAGGGCGGTGGTTGGGAAGAAGGGGATCCTGTCGCTGCCTGCCTATATAGAAGTTTAGAGTCCGGAATCTCGAGTTCTCCGGCCCTCTGTGGTAAAGTGTTTGGATTTCCGTATAAGACTGGATTAAATACTCTCGCTATAGCTGGTTATGAGTGCGTTTCCTGCGGGGGGCATTTCCAGTAGGAGAGCCAGGGTTTCCAAATTTTGAGATATTTAGCTCTCTTACCCTGTGTTGACCAGTGGATCTCCTCTAGCTCTCTGGTCCTCTCCACCCTTTGGACCCATTGGTCTCTAGAGGGTGTTTGTGTTTGTCGCCAGAGCATAGGTATAAGTGCATTGGCCTCGCCTAGGAGGGTGTTTAGGAGTTGCTGTTTATACGGGTCTATTAGTGCCCGAGGCCACCCTAGAAGTACCTGGGAGGGGGATATATGTGCCCTCATGGATAGGATTTTCTTAATGTCTGTAAGTATCAGGTCCCAGAATGGTGCTATGTTCTTGCAGCTCCACCATATGTGTTCCATGTTGCCCTCTGCTCTTTCGCACCTCCAGCACTGGTCGCTTACTGTGGGCCAGTAGGTGTGGAGAAGGGCTGGTGTTCTATACCATCTGGTGACCCGTTTGTAAAATGTTTCTTTGCGAGCCATGCTTAGCGGGGATTTCATCCCTAAGGTCATGATGTGTGCCCAGTCACTATGCGTCATGTGAATGTGGAGTTCCCTCATCCATTTTCGTTGGTATGAGGGTCTGGGTGTATCCGCTGCTTCCATTTGGAGGAGGCGGTAGATGGCCGATAGGGGCCGTTTTGTTTTATTGCCCTGGGAGCAGAGGGATTCGAAGAGTGTCTTGTCCCTTTTCCTCCAAAACGGGAGGACCGATTGGGTCAAGAAGTGGGTTAGTTGTGCTTTGGCCATAATGTCTAGTAATGTTCCCCTGTTACTTGGTGTGAGGAAGGCCTTTATTTTAGGAGGGTCATCTCCTGTGAAGACCGTCGCTACTTCTGGGCAGGCCTCTCCAGTGACTCGGGTTAGAGTAGTGCTGGTTGTTGGCCAGGGGAAAAAACTGGGATAGACCGGGAGATAGTCCCCAGTCCTCTCTATGTCTCCTCCATGTCCGGAGTGTGTTATGTATGAGGGGATGGTGTGTTGGGGTGAGTGTTGTGAGTTGGCATGTCTGCCAAGGGAGCGTGTGGAGAGGGACCGTCGCATAGCTCTGTTCAAGATTGTACCAGGCTTTAGGAGTGTCGACCTTATTCCAGTCCCTGACTCGTGTGAGGAGAACTGCTACGTAATATTTGTATAGGTGAGGTAAGCCTAACCCCCCCTTCCCCGGTGGCGCTGTTATTGTCGAGTATGCCAACCTCGCAGGTTTGTTTCCCCATGTGAATTTTACGAATATGGATCTCATGCGTCGGAAGAATTCTCCCGGTAGAGGGATTGGGAGGGTCTGAAACAGGTATAGCACTTTCGGTAGGGTCATCATTTTTATTATATTGACCCGGCCCATTAATGAGAATTGGGGTGAGTCCCATTTTTTGAAGTCTTGGGCTATAGTATCTATGAGTGTCGGGAAGTTCTGACTGTACAGATCCTTGAGTAACGGGGTGAGGCGGATACCTAGGTATGTCAAGCTTTTCTGGGCCCAGGCGAAGTTATGGGATTCCCTGATTCGGGCCTGTAAGGTCGATGGTATGGAGAGTCCTAGTATCTCGCATTTTTCTGTGTTGATTTTGAAATTCGATAGTGTGCCAAATTTGTTTATTTCTATTTGTACTTGTGTCAGTGTGTGGAGCGGGTCCGTGACCGAGAAGAGCACGTCGTCTGCGAATGCAGAGACCTTTACCTCTCCCCCTGGATAGCGGTGTCCCTTAATTTGGGGGTTGTTTCTGATAGCTGTCAGAAAAGGCTCTATCGCCAAGACGAACAGGAGAGGGGATAGTGGGCATCCCTGGCGGGTGCCGTTTCCTATTTGGAAGGGGGTGGAGTGTTGCCCATTGACCCGTACAGTGGCGGTCGGACCCATGTATAGTGCGCGTATCCAGTTCCTTAATTTGGGACCAAGACCTAGATTCTCCAATACTCCAAATAGGTACTTCCAGTCTACCCTATCAAAAGCTTTTTCAGCGTCTATGCCCAGTAGTATTGTGGGGGTGTGGTTGGTATTGGCTCCATGTATGATACTTATGATTCTAGAGGTGTTATCCCTGGCTTCCCTTCCCGGCACAAAACCCGCTTGGTCGGGGTGTATCAATTCCGGTAATAATGGTTTAATACGGTTAGCTATCATTTTGGCTATGAGTTTAAGGTCTAGGTTAATAAGAGAGATGGGTCTGTAGCTGCCGCAAGCTTCCGGGTTCTTCCCAGGTTTGGGAATGATGGTGATAGATGCGCGTAGCATCGGGGCAGGGAGAGAGGCGCCCTGTTCTAACCCGTTGATCATTTTAAGAAAGTGAAGTCCCAGGTCCTCTATCAGTGCCTGATAATATCTGGCTGTTAGGCCGTCTGGGCCGGGGCTCTTTCCTTTCGGCATTGTTTTGATCGCTGCATAGAGTTCCTTATGGGTAAAGGGCTCCTCAAGAGCCTGGGATGCCACGGGCAGAACCTTGTGTGGTATATTGGCCCTTAAGTAGTCCTGTAAGTCTAAGGGGGTGCCTGTGGGGGGTGTGAGGTTATAAAGATTGTGATAAAAGTTGCTAAATGCATCTGCTATTTCGTCAGTGGTGTTACATTGTTTCCCCTGTCCGTTTTTAATGTGAGTTATAAAAGATTTTTGGAGCTTAGTCTTCAGTGCTCGCGCTAATAGTTTCCCACTTTTATTCCCTTGCGCATAGAAAGATCCTCTCGTCATCTGGACAGCCCTATGTGCTTTTAGGGATAGGAGGGAACGGAGTTCCATTCGGAGACCTGTCAGTATGTGGAAGATCTCTGGCGTGGGGGTCTGTTTGTGCAGTGTTTCTTGTTCCTGTATGGCTAGTGTCAAGGCTGTCTGCTTTTGTGCTCGTTCCTTCTTGATCCTAGAACCCCATTTAATCAGGATACCCCTTGTCACCCCTTTGTGTGCCTCCCACACCCATGCGTCGGTTACGTCTATAGTAGAGTTTTCTGAGAAGTAATGGCGGAGTGTCGTCCGTATGTCCTCTATTACTCTCGGGTCATCTAGGAGGGTCTCATTGAGACGCCATTGTGGGCTTTGTGTAGGAGCTGTAAGTAGTGTGAGAGTTAGGAAAATCGGGGCATGGTCCGACCATGTGATATTGCCAATGCTTGCTTCTTTAAGTGCTGGGAGGTACCTATGACTTAGGTGGAACATGTCAATTCTAGAGTAGCTGTGAGCGGTTTGTGAGTAGTAGGTGTAGTCCCTGTCTTGTGGGTGTACTATACGCCAGCAGTCCATCAGTTGATGGGCAAAAAGCGCGTTCGCCAGTAGTGTGCGCTGGTGTCGCCTCTTGTCCGAGGCGTGGGTGGAGCTGTCTATCGAATGGTCTAATACCATGTTCCAATCCCCTCCCACAATCACCATTCCTTCTGCGAAGGCCTCTAGTTTGTTTAAGCAGGCTCGGGCGAATGAGCCTTGTTCTGTATTTGGTGCATATATATTGGCCAATGTGATCTGCGTGCCTAGACATTTCCCTTTGATAAACAGGAATCTCCCACCTGGGTCTGCTTTCACTGTGGTGTCTGTGAGGGCCGCCCGTGCGTTTACTAAAATCGCTACCCCTCTAGATTTGCTTTTCCCATAGTTGCTGTGGTAGGATTGTTGGAGGTGTTTAGCTCTGATTCTAGGTTGAGCTTCTCCCCTGAAGTGCGTTTCCTGAATGAATGTAATGTCTGCCCTCTGTCTGTCAATCTCTTGGGCCAGCGTGCTGCGTTTTTCCGGGGTGTTATGGCCCCTCACATTAAGGGACATTAGCTTAATTTGCGCCATCATAGTGAGGCAGTCGTTTGTGCCGTTTTATACGGAATTGGGCCCACATGGCCAGGCGTGCGACAGTAGAGGGGTATGGGGTGGGTGTGGGGGAACAGAAACTATATACACAGAAACAAGAAAAAATAAACATATTTACAAAGAGGTGGCGCTGAACTTGTGGGAGACTAAGTCGTGTCCCCAAGTTAGTGGTTAAGCGCTTCTCTGTGGGGAGGTGGAGTTCTGTCTGTCTGGACAGGTCCTGGTTAGGAGGAAGGAGTGGGTTCCTGGGACTCAATGAGATCATAACATGTTCTCCATGTGGGGCCAGTGTCAGTGTCCCTTGTAACGTGCCCGGTTCCGGGCTCCCCCGGGGCCCCCTAGTGTGATATAATCATATACTTGTGGGTCATGGGCCCTATTGGTCAGTGTAATATAAATCATTGAAAGTCATTGGCGGCATTGTTAATATAGAGAATTATATCTAAACGTAACATTAGCATGTAAAACAAGATAAGCCATAAACATTTTTAGTATATGAGAGAATAGAGCAAAGGATATCTGAGAGCGTCCACAGCCGTCATCAGGCTTCATCGCCTCTGGTCTTGCTAGGGGTCTCGGTCCTAGTCTGAGGCTGCCTCCTCCGCTTTCTAGGTGTTCTCTGCCATGTGGGTCTTTGCTGGAGCGGTGCTGGTTTGCAATTGGAAAGACCTGTCCAATCCTCAATTGCGACCTGGGGCAGCCCCAGTGCCTGCTGAAAATCAGGGACGTCCGTCGGCGTAGTTATAGTGTGGGTTCCGCTGTCAGTGGATACTGTTAGGGCGAATGGGAAGGACCAACGGAATTTGATCTGCTTTTCAAGTAGGGCTGATGTAATCGGCTTAAGAGCCCGTCTGGCTTGTAATGTGGCCGGTGAGAGGTCTTGAAAAACCGCCACTGGGTGTCCCTCGTATTTTAAGGCCTTATTTTGTCTGGCCTTATGGAATATTTCCTCTTTCAGAGGGAAGTTGTGGATGCGGCATATAAGGTCGCGGGGCATATCCTTTGGTAAGTGTCTGGGCCGTGCTGCCCTGTGGGCCCTGTCAAATTGTATAGCTGTATCAGTTGGTCTGTTGAGGACCTGGTTAAAGAGGGCGGTCAGTACCTTGATGGGGTTTTCGGTGGCGTCTTCCGGGCCCTCTGGGATTCCCCTCACCCTCAGGTTGTTCCGCCTTCCCCTGTTGTCTATATCGTCCAATTTTCTTTGGAGGTAGGCTATAGCGTCTGTATGCTGGGTTTGTATGGCTTGGGAGTCTGCCCATAAGCGATCATGTGTCTCCTCTGCATCCTCCAGACTCTGTACTCTGGCGCCTAGGTGCTGTACATCATTTGTGATTACTTGCAATTTCTCTCCAAAGGAGTGTTCCAATTTCTGGAACATGTCTGTGAGGTCTTTCTTAGAGGGCAGCCGTGTGAGTAATGCCCTGATGTCGGATTCGTCCTCTGAGCCCTCTGATGGAGCTGGGCTGGGAGGCTGGCTGCCGCGTGTGAGGGCCGCAGGCGCCATTTTGGATGTCTGGTGTGCCTCCGTTTGGTCGGCAAAGAACCTCCTCAGAGAGGACTTTGCCGGCGGGATGACGGTCGATGGGGTACTCCCCGCTGTGTTACGCGCTTTTTTTGTCGCCATTGCTGCTTATACGACCGGGGGGTTGCTGATTTTCTCCTGTCCGGCACGGAGCTCCGTTACTGTGCTGCCAGTCTCGCCGGAGTCTTGGCCACGCCCCTGTTTTGTGAATCTGAGTTCCATCTATGGCACCAAAAGATTAAAGAAAAAAAAATATGATTGATGGGTAGGAGGCACACATTAAATGTTAATTTTATTCACAGATCAAGTTGAGAAGTGACCAATAGAGACAATAAAGGAGGAGCCGTAAAAATAAGTCTATATTTATTTTACATATTTATTAAATATTAAAATATATATATATATATATTTTTTTTTACAGCTCCTCTTTTTTTTCCCTTCTACAGGTTACTTCTTCTCACTTCATCTGTGATCAAAATGGTGGGAAATTCCTGTATCAGTGTTCTGCAAACTATATACATAATATTTATATTACCATCAAGAAATGAGCATACTGTTTAGTAAATATGTCCTTACCCAGGTGCAGCCACCAGCCACAAGTAAATATCCTGGAGCGGAGCACTCAGGGATTTTCTTCAAAAAATAACCTTCACTGCTTTATTCAATTCATGTTCAGGACATCATACATGAACATTTCAATTGATGAAAAGACTTTCATCAGGACTTTCATGTCCTGATGAAAGTCTCTTCTAAGACTGAAACATTGATGTATGATGTCCTGAGCATGATGTGTGTAAAGCAGTGTAGATAATTTTTTGATGAAAATTCCTGAGTGCTCCTCTACGTGATTCTAATATTTTTATGTATATATTTTTGCAGTACACTGATTGGCCAATTTTTTCACCATTTTATTTTATTCAAATTTACACAAATTATTTTTTTCAAACAAATTATTGGCTGCATCAAATTTTGTTGATGTGCCCAAGTGCAATATATTATTTTACATTTAAATATTCATGTAATTTGAAATGTATTTTTATTCTTGGTTTGATTTTTATTTTCAAATGATTTTGGTTACTATGGTATTTGCCTCATGTTATCTCATTACTAATTATCTAATTGTTGATGACATGTTTGTGCAATCATATATCACTGGTATTGGGATGTATATGTATAGCTTGACAAGGGCTCAGTGGAGGTGAACCATTGAGATTTGCTTTTGTGGATTAAAACGCTCATTTTACTTACCTATCGGTGCAGAGTGTTGAGAGTAGGGGATCTTACTAATTGTACTTTATCTGAAACCCTGATACAATTGTGTTGTGTTCATGTAATTTGTTAAGTTTGGGATATTCTAAGATACCCAGAGGAATCCAGTTCTTGGAATCTTAATGGTGGCCAGCTACCAGAGTGAATGTGGGATTTCAGGTAAGTGGTTGCGCTTTTGTTCCTACAGGTTTCATACCCTACCCTTGCCCATTGTGTCACTTTCCCACACCCTTTAGAAAGTAAGCTCATTTGAGCAAAGCCCTCAACACTTTCTGTTCTTGTTTGTCCAACTCACCGTGTTACAAATGCTTGTCTCTTAGTCCACCCATTGTACAGCACTGCAGAATATGTTGTGACTTTATAAATAATAATAATTGGAAGCAAAATGGATTTAGTGTTTCTTTAATATTAGTTTAGTGTTTCATTAACATTATATTTATGTATGAAATATAAAAAGGTGTTTTATCACATAGAAACTGCGGTTAAGGGTTATATAAGGTTAGAATCAGTGACAAAGAGTGACACTGGTCAGTATGGTAACTCCCATAGTGCAACTTCAACAAATAGCAAGAAAAGATGCATGTCAAAATGATTGTACAGCTATTATTTGACCCTATAAGTTCCAAACAAATCTGGTAAAGATATAGATGTGGTGCATTGCTATATTCGGCAGCAGGATATCAGAATCTAAATGTGGGGTCTTCACATGATTGGGGGACACCTGGTCTGGGAAATTCCTCATTAAAGTTCAATGTGTATGTGAAAGTAAAAAAAAAAAAATGCTTTGCTAAATTTGTCACAAATTGGTTTGATATCAGAAGAAAATGAAAAGACTCAAAATGCCCTATATTAAATAGTCCAAGTTGTCTTCTTTTAGAAATGGTTTGCCATGTTACAGGTGAAGCTAGTATGTCTGTAACTCGATCTTATAACTCATCAAATGTCTGACAAAGGTCTACATGGGGGTATTTCTGTACTTGAGGGTAGTAGAAGAATACACATTTGAGATCTTTACAGTAGTAGGATATGCAGTCTCCAACAAAAATAAAAAAGTGTTCAAAAACACAAAATAAATAAATATAGCCAATAGTTTTGGTGTAAGCTGGTGACAAAATGGTTAAATGAAAAGTGTCAAAATACTTTTAGTTAAATACCCAATTTGATTATTATTTTTTTTGCCAAATACATGCTTGTGTGTGGAGATTTTGGACTATGTGACTGCTATTACGGAAGTTTCCTAAATTTTATATTTTTTATCTTTAAAAATACCATGTTCCCTTTGCAATAATTGCCCTGTAACTGTGAATTGAAAGCCTAGATTATGTAAATGTTAGCATTGCCATCATCTTCACACCAACAATATTACCTCTACCAATTAGAGTTATCCACTCAGAGAATATGTAATTACCAACAAAACTAAAAACCAAAATATCTAATCCCAAATATTACAGCCAGCTTTAGATGTGCTGTCAACCTCTAGTTCACGGTAAAGATCATGGTTATCAAGCTTCAACCTAAAGCTTGGCAATGAGTAGCATAGCTAAAAGCTTTGGAAGAGACATCTAGTACGTAAAGGGAAGGTTGCCGATCTTATTCTATTACATCTCACCACATCCTTTGATAGCTAAGAGTATTGGAAGAGACATCTATTACGTAAAGAGAAGGTTGCCAATCGTGTTCTATTATATCTCACCACATCCTCTGATACCCCGTAAAGATCAATAGATGCATAAAGGAACCTGTGTGTTTGAAGGTTTGAAACTAACGTGGTTTCTACTCCCAAATAATACAACACAATGATCAGAGGAACCATGCTACTCAATAGAGAAATCATTGAATTTTAGTTACATCCCTAACTTTATATGTGTACCTCAGAAGTCAAATAGAAAGATCATAGTTAGAAACAAATTGTTTGTAATAACTTAGCCAGCAGAATGTTTACCTATAAAAGCTATTTTAACTTAATAACAATATTAAACGTCATAGCTTGTTTTTAAACGTTGTAACTTTTTAAAGAATATCTATATTTCTGAATATTACTTTCTGCTCTATTGGGGAAGCATATCTACAGACATGTTATAATATGACAGTAAATTAATAACAGATTTCAAGATTTGCATTTTCCTGTACCAGGTCTGTACTTGCAGAAGTACAAGAAATGCATGGTGGTTTTAATTTACATGAACATTTTAAGGTACGTTGATTTTGTTATTTTCGCTTACCCAATACAAATATTTGGATTTATTATTACATTTCTGCTTAAAACACATAAGGTAAATTGCTATTAGGATATTAGCATTTATCACCAATAATAATACAAGGAATTAGATAAAAGTGCAGCTACTGTGACATATTTTAATTACTGTGTAACTAAAAAAAATATTGGTTTACAGTAGTTTTATTTAATATTTTGTTCATTAATATCATGTTACATTTTTAAAGTGTAATTTGATATTTTTCTACAGAAAGGAAAAAATGTTAAAGTACAGACCTTGCGATAACCTAATTTAATCTTGGATCTGCAAATGAGACTAATAATATAAATGTCCCTAAAAATTTGAAATTAATTGGAAGATCACAAATTATATCAAACATATTTTTCATTCATTTGTTCATTTTTATATATGAATATAAACTTATAAACTATATACAATTAATGAGAAAATCTTTTAGTGACCCACAAGAGCAACATAGCTACATTATTTTATAATTCTGTTTATTAGATTTTGAACATAACGGGCATTATTAGATAAAGAATTATGACATATAAACACATTTTTAAAGTGCAGATCACTAGAAACAGTTTAAACATTGTGCATATCAGACTTGATTAGGGAATCAAAATTGAAAAAAATATATATAAACATTTTCCACTTGTTTATCCTCAATTGTTTTCATTGAGTGACTTTTTAGAACTGTCTGGATTAAAAACATGAATTTTAGACTTCCAAACATATTTAAAACCCATAAAGTGGCATCCTCTGCTGTCCCTTTATTTTACATAGTTTTTATTAAATTTTTTAAATTAATTTTTTTTGTTTTAAGAAAAAGTAGGGATTGATATTTTACATGGGAGCTAGGCTTAACCAATGTTCCATTTAATTTGCTAAGCTAATTTGCTAATTTACCCACAATCCATTAGTCAAAAGAATCCCACAGAATGGCTAACTGCAAACATCATGGACAGAGGAAGACAAAATGGAGGTGCCCAGATATTGAAAAGCAGCTTAAGGAAGAAATATCTATATTAAGGCATGTTTTATATATTTAATGCAATTATTAAGATACTTTTAACCCCTTAGGGACCGAGGACGGTTCAGGACCGTCATCGGCATTTTTGCGTTGCCGACCGGTGACGGTCCTGAACCGTCCTAACTGTCCAATGTACTTACCCGATCGCCGTAGTTCCCCCGGCGGCGTTTGGCGGTGCTCCCGGTCTGTGCTGACAGGCAGTCTCCCTGTTAGTGTAAAATAAAATAAAAATAAAAATTAAAGTTAATGTTAATAAAAATAAAATAATTATATATGTGTGTATATATATATATATATATATATATGATATATAGACATATATTATATGTTTATAATATATGTCTATATATCATATATATAATGTTATACTAAGTGTATTTTTATATTAATATGTACATATATTAATATAAAAATACACTTATAATTAAATTACACACGTATATATATAATATATATTATAACTATATATATTGTATATATATATATTATAAAATACAAATAATAATTAATTTAAATTAAATAAAAAAATAACATTTTTTTAAAAAATTATATATCTATATGAAATTTTATTCTAAGTGTATTTTGATATTAATATATATATATATTTATATCAAAATCAGGGCCGGCGCTTCCTATAAGGCGAACTAGGCAGCCGTCTAGGGCGCCATATAGGAGGGGCTCTGCGCCTACTCCACGCCCTTAAATCCTTGCAGCCGCCTGAGCCTATAGAGTGCTCACCTCCCCTCACCCTCACTGAGTGTGCACTTCCTCTGTCAGTCTCAGCCGGTCGCTGACCGGAAAGGAGCTCGGCCACGCTACAGCAGGAAGGGAGGAGGTGAGGAGATTGATGGGGAGTGGGGGGGGAGATGATTGATGGGGAGGGAGGGGGGAGATGATTGATGGGGAGGGAGGGGGGGGGAGATGATTGATGGGGAGGAGGGGGAGATGATTGGATGGGGGAGGGAGGGGGGGAGATGATTGAGGGGGAGATGGGATTGATGGGGGAGATGGATTGATGGGGAGGAGGTGGGGGGGGTGAGATGATTGATGGGAGGAGGGGGGAGATGATTGATGGGGAGGGGGGGAGATGCATCGGATGGGGAGGGAGGGGGGGACGCATGATTGATGGAGGGAGGGGGGGGAGATTGATTGGGAGGGAGGGAGGGGGGGATGATGGATGGGGCTTAGATGATTGAGGGGAGGGAGATTTGATAAGAGAGAGGGAGGGGGGAGATGATTGATGGGAGGGAAGGAGGGGGGGAGATGATTGATGGGAGGGAAGTGGGGGGGAGATGATTGATGGGAGGGGGGAGAAGATTGGGGGGGAGAAGAAGAGAAGATTATGGGGGGAGAAGAAGAGAAGATTACGGGGGGAGAAGCAGCGATTACAGGGAGGGAAGGGGGGAGAAGATTACAAGGGGGAGGGGAGAAGATTACAGGGAGGGGGGAGAAGAAGAGAAGATTACAGGGGGGAGAAGAAGAGGAGAACACAGGGAGGGGGGAATAAGAGGAAAACACAGGGAGGGGGGAATAAGAGGAGAACACAAGGGGTGGGAGATGAGAACGTAGGGGAGGGAGAGACCACTAAAGGAGGGAGGGGGCGGTGGAGAGACCACTAGGGGAGGGGTGTGAGGAGAGACCGCTAAGGGAGGGGGGTGGAGGATAGACCACTAGGGAAGGGTGGGGGGAGAGGAGAGACCACTAATGGAAAGTCGGGGAGAAAAGGAGACCACTAAGGGAGGTGGGGGGGAAAGGAGAGACCACTAAGGGGCAGGGGAGATCTCTAAGGAATGGAAGGGAGAGCTCTATAGGACAGGGGGACAGGGAGCTCTTTCACACCACGCACACACACACACACACACACAATGCATCCCTATACACACAGAAACACAACATGCTTCCCTTACACACAGAAAAACACACAATGCAACCCTTACACATAAAGACAATGCATCATTTGCACATATACACAGAAACACACAATGCATTCCTTACACACACATGCAAACACACACTGCTTCTCTTACACACACACAGAAACACAATGCATCTCTTACACACACTCAACGCACCCCTTACAGACACACACACTGCATCCCTTACATACACAGAAACACACTTTGCATCCCTTATGCATACAAACACAGATTCACACAATGCATCCCTTACACACAACAAGAAACACACAATACATCCCTTATACACAAACACTCACTGCTTTCTATCCCTTACACAAAAACACACTGCTTCCACTACACACAAACACACTGCATCACCTACACAAACTGGTATCCCTATACACTACATTACGTAAGCACACACATTAGATCCTCTACAGTAACACATAACACATCCCCTACACACTCCACTCCCTGTGAGCGAACTCATGGGTGGAACATGTAGGTGGACTTATGGGTGGGCTTTATGGGCATACTCACCGTCAGGCCCTGGGGCCCAGACCTTGAGCTGTGTAAGAGGCCCCAAAAAATGGAGCTGCTTCCCGTTCTCCCAGAACATTGAATTTTGTGACCACAGTTACAAACAGCCTCCAGAGATCCTGTTCTACACCAAACCAGTGGAGCCAGAGCCCATCATCATCCTCATCTGGTTGTAAGTAGGCAATCTAGTATATTATTAGTGACACTAATCTCTAATTTACCTCACATTAAATGGACACTATAGTCCACAGAACCACTGCAGCTTAATAAAGTTGTTCTGGTGTCTATAGTTTGTCCCTGCAGGCTTTTTAATGTAAACACACACTATGTGCAGCACTGGCATTAGTTCTATGGGTGGGGCATTGCGATGTTCCGGGGGGTGTGGGGGGGGGGAAGGGGCGGCAAATCCTTCTTTTGCCTAGGGCGGCAAAAATCCTTGCACCGGCCCTGATCAAAATGCACTTAGAATGAAATTGTATATATATCTATGTATATATAAATAAATAAAAATAATACGAAATATACATATGTCCATTTACAAAATTACATAAATAATTTTATAAATATACACGTAGACTTCAAATATATAAACATGTATATATATTTAAATTCTACGTGCATATTTATGTAATATTTTTACATAAAAATAAGTAATTTTATTGATTGCAATTTGAGGGACCTGCCTGCCAACCCAGGCCAAAAGTCCAGAGAATTTCATTTGCTAGCACTGTATTTTACCCTGTAACGTTCTAGGACACCCTAAAACCTGTACATGGGGGGTACTGTTTTACTCGGGAGACTTCGCTAAACACAAATATTAGTGATTCAAAGCAGTAAAACATATAACAGTGATGATATTGTCAGTGAAAGTGACTTTTTTTTTGCATTTTTCACACACAAACAGCACTTTTACTGATGATATAATTGTTGTGATACGTTTTCCTGTTTTAAAAAACACTAATATTTGTGTTCAGCAAAGTCTCCTGAGTATAACACTACCTCCCCATGTACAGGTTTTATAGCCTTTTTAAAAGTTACAGGGTCAAATATATGGGCAAATATTTTTACATTGAAAATGGCCAGGTTGGTTACGTTGCCTTTGAGACCGTATGGTAGCCCAGGAATGAGAATTACCCCCATGATGACATACCATTTGCAAAAGAAGACAACCCAAGGTATTGCAAATGGGGTATGTCCAGTCTTTTTTAGTAACCACTTAGTCACAAACACTGGCCAAAATTAGCGTTCAATTTAGTTTTTTACTTTTTTCACACACAAACAAATATGAACGCTAAATTTGGCCAGTCTTTGCGACTAAGTGGCTACTAAAAAAGTCTGGACATACCCCATATTGAATACCCTGGGTTGTCTACTTTAAAAAAAATATCTACATGTGGGGTGTTATTCAGAGATTTATGACCGATAATAGTGTTACAATGTCACTATTGACAAATTTTAAAAATTTATGTTTTTAAACCGCAATATCCTATTTGTACTTATAACATGCAAAAAAATAGCAAAAATGCATGTAAACACTGAGAATTTTTAAACTCAGGACAAAATTTTGAATCTATTTAGCAGTTTTTTTTTCATTTGCTTTTGTAGATGAGTAAAATATTTTTCAAGTAAAAGTCAAAAAACATGTATTTTTTTTCACTTTTTCATCATATTTTTAAATTTTTTAAAAATTTAATTACATGAGATTACATAAATAATGGTATGTAAAGAAAGCCCTTTTTCTCCTGAAAAAAAACAATATATAATTTGTATGGGAACAGTAAATGAGAGAGCGGAAAATTACAGCTAAACACAAACACCACAAAAGTGTACAAAGATGCCTGGTTGCAAATGTACAACATCGCAAAAACAGTCCGGTCCTTAAGGGGTTAAACTAACATATTGCATTCTAATAAAATAGAAAATGCATTATAAACTCTATAGGAGGCATTTGGACCCTGTAAATTGCACCATAATTACTCTGTAAATCAGAGTTTTGCGAATTTGTGGGGGGCAGCACATTTTTTACATAAAGCGACACTGTTACTCTCCCCACCCCCAAAATTATTTTTTTTTGCTTTTAAATCTTTATGAAATACTTATATTGATTATATTGATTATGTTGGAAATCACTTAATTCCAGCTCAGTCAAACGATATACTGAAGTCAGAAGAAGCCCAGGAGGCGGGAGAAACGCATCACATGTGACATCAGAGAGAGGCGGTCCCAGCGGTCACGTGACCGGAACCAGGAAGTGTCTAAGCTGTATCATTTTTTGTGTGTAAATTCCTGCTTATCTAGTTGTGGGTTTATTGCTGGTAAAACCACTACTTCAAGTAAGAGTTTTTAACCTTTTGTTTAAATAAATACTGTGTTTGATACTATTCAATTTGGACTCCTGCCTCTCTATTTGTTTATATTGCCTAGATATTACATCTGATTCAGAAGAGTATCCTGTTTTGTTATACTGTGGGTTTATCCCTCTCCATTGGAGCAATTCAAACCCAGAGCCAGGAGTGATAGGGCTCTGGTCCATGTGAGTTGATCCCCAGATATACTTTTAATTTTGCATACCCTGTATATACAGATAGTCTGCACTATATACTGTATATTTTTACAGATTACTCAGAGAAGATCCTGACTCCAGTGCAGTTGCTAGCGCACTCCAACTTTCTGGTATCGATTGCTAATTTGTATCACTTGGGGGTAGTGCAGCAGCACTGCAGATATTCTTAAGCGCTTTGACTCCATCTGGTTTTAAACGATATACTGAGACAAACATTTTTCCTACTCCTACCTCATCAAGACACTCGCAGAACTACTACCATCTAGAAGTGTTAATCCCTCACCCATCAGTGACTGCTGCAGGGAATTGGCTCTGTCTTTGGAGGACCCCATGGTATCCTGGTAACAGACCTCAATAGACCTTAATGCTGTACTTTTTGCAGGTGCAAAAGTAGAGCAGTGACATCAGAAGAGGACCACCGGGAACAAGATGGTGGCACCCACAAGGGACAGGTTCAGGTAAGTTAAACTCAGCTTTGTCTGCACCCCTATCCACTGGATCCTCAGCAGCAATGTCACTGTTGGGGGTCTTTGAAAATTACAAACAGTGACAGAGCCACTTTATTTGGCTTTGGTTTGGGCATGCCCATCAGTCTTCACCCATTAGGCACTTTTATGGTACCGTATTTTCCGGCGTATAAGACGACTGGGCATATAAGACGACCCCCAACTTTTCCAGTTAAAATATAGAGTTTGGGATATACTCGCCGTATAAGACTACCCCTCTTCCAATGCACACCAAATACAAATTAGCTATGATGTACAGTGAGCAGACAGAGCTACACAGCAAGACATTAAATAATGATAATCTGAAATAGCATTTAAAGCCCAGGTATGTGCCAGGCTGTTTGGGCATATAATCCATGCCTGCTGGTCTAGCACACAGGAGGCTAATTGCGATATATTCTTTTTACTCCCCCCCTCCATTCTTTTTACTCCCCCTCCCCCCCAATCCTCCCTACGTTCTTCTCACCTCCTGCGCGTTACAGGAGATTCAGTTACCTGTTCCCGGCCCGACTGAAAGGAAGTGAGCACTCAGTGTGCACTTCCTTTCAGTCCGGCCGGGAACAGGTAACTGAATCTCCTGTACCGCGCGGTACCCGGCCGGACTGACAGGACGAAGAGGAGCTCGGCCACCCACTCTGCACAGGGAAGGGGAGGTGAGAAGAGAGGCAGTGCGGCAGCCGTCTGAGCGCTCTCTATAGAGCGCTCAGGCGGCTGCAGCATTAGAAGGGCCGGCGATGGGGGCGCAGGGCGCCCCCGGCAGCCATATAGACCCTATACCTGGCGTATAAGACGACCCCCGACTTTGGAGAAGATTTTCCAGGGTTAAAAAGTCATCTTATATGCCAGAAAATACAGTATTTTATGGCAAGGTATTTTCCAAGATATCACTGATACATTAGCTAGGCTGAGGTATGAAAATACTGTACATTGAAGGGGCCTGCCCCAGTAATGTGTAATATTGTATTGTATAAAAGCCTCAATTTAATATCAGTAGATAAGCTTTCCAAACAATTAGGTTAGTATTAAATAATTTTAAAGGTTTTTCCAAATCTATTAAATACTTTGGTAAGGTTCTTTTAATTGAGGTCAAAGTGTGGTATCTGTCAAGGAAAACTTGTCGGTTTCTCTACCTGACAATATGGCAAAATTTGCTAAGATTTGGCTTTAAAATATCAGGCTATACCATGTGACACAGAAAAGGGAGAAAGCTAGGGGTAGTGCCACAATACGGATAAATACAGTAAAATATACAATATAAAATGTTGAATAGACAGAAATGCTTTAGAAGCTATAATATAGCACACAAATATATATACTGAAGTCCCAAGTGGAGGAAAAAAGTCCAATATGATAAAGTCCAAGTTTGTAGTGTAAAAATACACTTGCCGAGAGTGCTTGTCCACAAAGTATCTGCTCAATTCCTTAAATAGAAGTACCAGAGTAAGTTCAGCAGTGGAATCCATATGAAACAACAGAAAAGGAATAATAACGTAGTATGTTCTAGCAGAGGACAACTAAAAGGAATAAGATATAGTCCTACCAAAGCTTTTTGGAGTTGTGACTAGCTCCAGTATGAATGGCATACAGTGGTACAATCCCCACTTGCAAGGATACGTGAGGGTAGTGTCTTTGTAGTATGTGGACCATGAAATATAAAAACAAACAACAATAGTGCTCACTGAATAAAATACCAGGAGTTGGAAAATAAATGAAGAACGTACTCACATTTACCAGAGCAGGTGAACTGCTCTATGGATAGGGCTTGGGTGGTGTAATCCCCATCAAGTATGTCTTGAGAGTAGTACTCACGGGAGATAAAAAAAATCAGGTGCCAGGCAGTATGAGATAAAAGTAATAAAAATAGCAGCAATAATAAAAAAGTGAAGATAACTTGAAAAAGCCCCTGAGACGAAACGTGTTGTTGTTACTTCCTATGCTGTTTTATACTGTTTCATATTTGTAAGAACAAAGATATTTTGGCTTATATTACACTATTACAGGGTGTGCTATCTTACTCTTCTTATACATTTTATTATTGCTGCTATTTATATTTTTACATCATACTGCCTGGCACCTAATTTTTATATCTGATGATTACTACTCTCAAAACATCCTTGGTGGGGATTATACCACCCAAACCCTATCCATAGAACAGTTTGCCTGTTCTGGTAAATGTGAGTACATTCTTCATTTCATTTCCAACTCCTGGTATTTTATTCAGTGAGCACTATTGTTGTTTCTTTTTATATTGTAGGGTACACATACAACAAAGACACTACCCTCACGTATCCTTGCAAGTGGGGATTGTACCCAGTGGCGTACACATGACCCCTGGGGCCCCGGTGCGAAAATTGATCCGTGGGCCCCCCGCGCGCGCGGGCCGGACCGCAACACATGGCGGTGGGCACCTGGTCGCAGGGGTTACAGGGCTGCGACCCCTGCGACCGCGGTATGTACGCCAGTGCATGCAGGTGCACACACACTTAAAGGACCACTCTAGGCACCCAGACCACTTCAGCTTAATGAAGTGGTCTGGGTGCCAGGTCCAGCTAGGGTTAACCTATTTTTTCATAAACATAGCAGTTTCAGAGAAACTGCTATGTTTATGAATGGGTTAAGCCTTCCCCTATTTCCTCTAGTGGCTGTCTCATTGACAGCCGCTAGAGGCGCTTGCATGCTTCTCACTGTGATTTTTCACAGTGAGAGCACGCCAGCGTCCATAGGAAAGCATTATGAATGCTTTCCTATGTGACCGGCTGAATGCGCGCACAGCTCTGCGCGCGCACAGCGCATACAGGAGGATCGGAGGAGGAGAGCTCTCCGCCCAGCGCTGGAAAAGGTAAGTTTTACCCCTTTTCCCCTTTCCAGAGCTGGGCGGGAGGGGCCCCTGAGGGTGGGGGCACCCTCAGGGCACTATAGTGCCAGGAAAACGAGTATGTTTTCCTGGCACTATAGTGGTCCTTTAAAGGACCACTACAGACACCCAAATCACATCAGCTCAATGAAGTTGTCTGGGTGTCAGGTCCCTCTAGTTTTAACCCTGCAGCTGAAAACATAGCAGTTTCAGAGAAACTGCTATGTTTCACAGAGGGTTAATCCAGCCTCTAGTGGCTGTCTCACTGACAGCCGCTAGAGGAGCACACTGAACGTCCATAGGAAAGCATTGAGTAATGCTTTCCTATGGGCGGTTTGAATGCGTGCGCAGTCGCATTCGGAGCTGAGAGGCTGAGGGATCCCCAGCGCTGGAGAAAGGTAAGTGCTGAAGACACACACACACACACACACTTACAGACGCATACACACACATTTACTGACAGAGACACAGTCAGCGACAGACATACATACACACTCACAAAACATACACTCTCATTGACAAGCACACACTCACTAACAGATATCAAACAGACTCACTAACACACACACTCTGTAAGACACACACAGTAACACACTCACTGACACTCACTAGCAGACACACACACTAACACTCACACTGACACACACACTAACACTCACTAGCAGACACACTAACACTCACTCTAACACTCACACACACTAACACTCACTAGCAGACACACTAGCACTCAGTCTAACACTCACACACACTAACACTCACTAGCAGACACACACACTAACACTCACACACACTAACACTCACTAGCAGACACACACACAAACACTCACTAGCAGACACACACACTAACACTCACTAGCAGACACACACACTAACACTCACACACACTAACACTCACTAACACTAGCAGACACACACATTAACACTCACTCTAACACTCACACACACTAACACTCACTCTAACACTCACACACACTAACACTCACACACACTAACACTCACACACACTCAAACACTATTTTTTTTTTTTAAATGTAATCCCCCCAGCCTCCTTACCTTTTGGAGTGCTGGGGGGATTCCCTGGGGTCCAGTGGTGCTGCTGACCCCAGGCAGGCGAGTGGCCGGTCGGGCAGGCGGGCGCGCGAGGGAGCACTCACTGCTTCCTCTTCAGCTCCCTCGCGCGCCGCGTAGGGATGCCGGAGCCGGAAGATGACGTCATCTTCCGGCTCCGGTATCAGTGCGGTGTGCGAGGGAGCTGAAGAGGAAGCAGTGAGTGCTCCCTCGCGCGCCCGCCTGCCCGACCGGCCACTCGCATGCCTGGGGTCAGCAGGGCCAGCCTCGGGGGGCCCTGGGGTGGTCGGCTCCTGGGCCCCCCGGGGAAGAGGCTGGGCGTACATACCGGGTCGCAGGGGCGGCCGGGCCCCCTGGTGGGCCGGGCCCGGTCGCAGCCGCGACCCCTGCGACCCTGGTATGTACGCCACTGATTGTACCTCTGTATGCCATTCATACTGGAGCTAGTTACAGCTCTGCAAGTGTATTTTTACACTACAAACTTGGACTTCATAATATTGGACAGTTTTGCTTCTCTTGGGACTTCAGTATATATGTGTGTGCTATATTATAGCTTCTAAAGCATTTCTGTCTATTCAACATTAGTGATGTCCCGAACGGTTCGCCGAACGGTTCGCGAACGGTTCGCCACGAACGGTTCGCCACGGACTCATCATTGAGTAAACTTTGACCCTGTACCTCACAGTCAGCAGACACATTCCAGCCAATCAGCAGCAGACCCTCCCTCCCAGACCCTCCCACCTCCTGGACAGCTCACTAAGAATGCAGCTTCACAATGAATGTAAAATGGATGCTGTCCAGAAGGTGGGAGGGTCTGGGAGGGAGGGTCTGCTGCTGATTGGATGGAATGTGTCTGCTGATTGTGAGGTACAGGGTCAAAGTTTACTCAATGATGAGTCCGTGGCGAACCATTCGTGGCGAACCGTTCGCAAACCGTTCCGCGAACCGTTCCGCGAACCGTTCCGCGAACCGTTCGGGACATCACTATTCAACATTTTATATTGTATATTTTACTGTCTTTATCCATATTGTGGCGCTACCTCTAGCTTTCTCCTTTTTCTGTGTTTTATTTCCATTAGTAGGACAAGAGGGATCCCTACTTTTGGGGTTAGCTGCCGCCTCTATATATATCACTTTTCCTAGCCAGATATCTTAGCGCTTATCCTTCCCTTCTATACCATGTGACAATTAATAAACTGTGTCTGGATTAAGCAAAATCTTATGTTGCTCCGTATGACCCAGGGAGAGTATGACCATTAAAGGTTAGCTGGATTGTATGCTCTAGATATAAATGCTTTTATTACATAATGTTATGGTAAATTAGGGGAAAAGGAAACTGAATGTGTCATAGGTGTGCAGTTTATCTATACTTCTAGTACTCAAGGTGCTAATATGGTGAAACCCAGAGAGCAGTTCCTGCACCTTTTACATCAAAACATGTTGTGAGAGGGTTAATGCATAAGCAAGTGGTCACTGTATCTCTGTCACCCATCTCTTGAGCCCTAGGCTGAAGAGGATCAATATTTTAAAATAAGGTAGGTGAGAGGTAGGTAAGGGGTTAAAATGGAAGCGCTTGAGTAGCTAGCCAGCCTGCCACAACCTACCCCTCCACTGGACTGAGGAATAGGAATAGACAGTTAAATATAGTGAGGTAGGGCTGGAATGGATCACCCATATGTCCCTTACCCATGGCTGGCAGGTAAAGGGTTTGCAGTAAAGTGTGTGGGCAGCCATCCAGTCTGCCATCCCCTAATCTATATATGCTAAATAAATATTAAAACTCCAGAATAAAATGAATAGTAACTGCTTGGTTTGAGATTCACCATGCAGCATCATTAAAAAAAAATTAACACTTAATTAATGTAAATTATTATTGTGCAAGGGGAAAATCTAATATAAGGGAGGTGGTTAGTTGTGAAATGGGGGTAGCATAGTTCCACCTCTACCATATTTAGCCTGGGGATTAAAAACCTCTACTAAACAGTGAGTAAACTGTTTAGTAGTGATGCAGGACTCCAGGCACCATAACCACTTCAATCTGTTGAAGTGGTTATGGTGCCTACAGTGTTCCTTTAACACCTTAAGGACACAGCTTCAGAAATAAAAGGTCAGCATGACAGAAAATTCAATCATGTGTCTTTAAGTGGTTAAATCTCCTAAAAGCGGTCAACCATTATTTTACAACCTGCACTAAAAATGGAGTACTGGAAGGTTAATGCACTGTCTGGTAATATTTTGAAACAAAATCTCCACCACTGACTTATTAGGCTTGGAGCTGCTTTTTATGGCATATACTAAATTTTGTAAATTTTACCAATTAGTCCACCAGCACCATTTCCGATATAAAAGATAAAATGAGAGCCTCCTTTTTCTGTACTTTAACGGGTTCTGCCAATGCAGAACCCTGTGCTAAGAATTTTCATACTATTGTTCTACATTTTCCATTTTTTTTTTACATAAAATAAAAAATTTATAAATCATCCTTTTTTTTTGGGGACTTTGGGTGCACACCATAGTCAGGCATTGCAAAAAAACATATTTCCTTGCCTTTTGGAATGATGGGAAAACGCTAATGAGTTCCACCATAGGTTCAGATTGGCTACATTTGCTCTCAGCAGTCTATAATATATATATATATATAAAATTGTACCTTAATGTTTCAAAATTGCTATGCATCCTCAAGATTGCCAAATCCATTAAGAACAGTGACAAACATAAGAATTACATCACAATTTACCATAGCTTGCAGAGACAAAATTAACCTTAATGTCTATGGAAAATTAGTTTATACTGATTTATGTAAAGAACATTTTCAAAGGACAGAAACACTTTGATGCGTAATTTACAGATGGCTGTTGCATTGCAATGCATTGCATTAGTTATTCATTGTGCTTTATTTAGTAATAACATTTTAGAAAAAAATAGGTTTGGCAATGATATTAGCACCCATCCTTAAATGACCATAAAAACGACATCAAAGAAACACTAGCAGCAATGGACAACTAATCCAATAACACTAGTGGAATTCAATTATTTGGATGATTCAATTATCCTGGACCAAAGTATTGCAAGTGTAATAACATTTAATTGTTTTCTGTGCTTTCTCAAGTTGATCTGAAACTGACTTTCTATATTTTATCATTGAGAGCAAGTTCCTCGGTGTAAAACGACTGAATTTGAGGTAAAATTAAAAAAATAATAATACAATGTATAAGTATGAAAATGCCTATCTCCATTAAAATATTTCTATGACTTGTATCAACTCCTACTAGTACTAACAAAGTGACACACAGGCAGGGCCGGACTGGCCCACCGGGATACCGGGAAATTTCTGACAGCCCTAATCATTGCTCAGGCTCCTGTGATCCTGGCCAGCCATGTGTAACAAAAAAATGCGGTGGGGCGGCGCTAGCGTGCGGCAGGGGGCCTGGTTAATGCAGCATTGGAAGCAGGAAGGAGTCCCTGCTTCCCCAACAACCAGCCTCCTGGAGCTCCAAGGGATGTGAAGGTGAGAAGCAAGTCAGTGTGTCTGTGTGTGACTGCTTGTGAGTGTGTGACTGTCTCTGTGTGTGTGTGACTGTCTGCCTCTGTGTGTATGTATGACTGTCTACCTGTGTGTGTGTGTGTGTTTGTGTGTGTGACACTGTATGTGTGTGTGTGTGTGACTGTCTGCCTCTGTGTGTATGTATGACTGTCTGCCTCTGTGTGTATGTATGACTGCCTCTGTGTATGTATGACTGTCTGCCTCTGTGTGTATGTATGACTGTCTGCCTCTGTGTGTATGTATAACTGTCTGCCTCTGTGTGTATGTATGACTGCCTCTGTGTATGTATGACTGTCTGCCTCTGTGTGTATGTATGACTCTGTGTGTACTGTATGTGTGTATGTGTGTGTGGTGTGACACTGTCTGTGTGTGTGTGACTGCCTCTGTGTGTATGTTTGACTGTCTGCCTGTGTGTGTGTGTGTGTGTGTGTGACTGTCTGCCTCTGTGTGTAAATGCAAATGTGAGTTTATTATTTTATACTAGTTTCTACTGATATTTTATCCCAGAAAACACTATCAGTTGTTTCTTTTTACCCCCTTTCGGAGTGCTGGATATATCACCTGAAGGAAGAAACCCACTATATCCCATAAGCGGAGATCATACCGCTGTACGCCCTTAACGCCAGAGCTGGTCATAATGCTCACAAATGTTAGTCTAATATTATCATTATATACTAGCTACCCACTGGACCAGACATATTGCACTATTGAATCAAGAAAAAGAGTAAGCGCTAAATAAAAATAAGGCTGCAACCTCTAAAGGGGATCCCTCAAAAAACCCTCAAATACAATAAGGATAAAAAACAAACAAAGATAAAGGTTGCGCCAAAATAGACAAATAAGATCAGTTCCCTTCAAACTTTCAACTTAGTGAATACTCCTGGGCTTCACCCTAATGTTTACACTACTATTACTGAGGAATGTTTAGATAGAGATCAATGTGCAACTCAATTTGTATCACAAACAGATGGTGAAAAGATTGGTGATGTATCTTGAGTCCTATTCAGAACTGACAAATTGGAGGAAGTAGTGGAGGCAGGGAGTGGTGCCCACTGACCTTAGTGTGGAACATACCCTTGGAAGAAGAAGCCTGCACCATATCCCATAAGCGGGGATCATACCGCTGTACGCCTTTTATACTAAGAGCTAGCTATAGCTCTAATACATGTGAGTGCATTACCTATCTTCTTTTTATTTCTTGTACCATATTGGACGTACTACACTATTTGGTTCTTGTATCTGTTTTATCGTTTCATAATATTGGATCCCCCTGGGGAAGAACAGCGAGGACATTGTTCCCATCACTCTCAGGCCTCACTTCACAATCAACTCAGTGAAGACTGCATTTTTTTTTCTCCCCATTGTTCTACCCTTTTGCCCTTTTATCCTTTATTCCAGACATTGTCTCACCACCATTATCTTACTTGGCACAGCCCTTGTTCCTCCATTTTTGTATTTCTCCTAACATTCTAAAGGGTTTTGAGGGATTTCCCTTTTTTAAGGGTTGCTGCCTATTGTGTTATTTAGCGCTTACTCTCTCTGTATTTTTATCTGTGTGTGTATGTATGACTGTCTGCCTGTGTGCGTTTGTGACACTGTCTGTGTGTGTGTGACTGTCTGCCTCTGTGTGTATGTATGACTGTCTGCCTGTGTGTGTGTGTGTGTGTGTGTGTGTGTGAGTGTGTGTGTGGCTATCTGCCTGTGTGTGTATGACTAGCTGCTTGTGTGAGTGTGTGGCTATCTGCCTGTGTGTGTATGACTATCTGCCTGTGTGAGTGTGTGGCTATCTGCCTGTGTGTGTTTTACTGTTTGCCTGTGTGTGTGTGTGGCTCTTGGTGTGTGTGTGGCTGTCTGCCTGTCTCTGTGTGTGTGGATGTCTACCTCTGTGTGTGTGTGTGTGTGTGTGTGTGGGTGCCTGCCTCTGTGTGTGTGGATGTCTGCCTCTGTGTGTGTGGATGTCTTTGTGTGTCTGCATCTGCTAGTGAGTGAGTGAACTTCTGTGTGTGTGTGTGCGCATCTGCTAGTGAGTGAGCATCTGTGTGTGTGCACCTGCTAGTGAGTTTGTGTGTGTGCCTGCTAGTGAGTGAGCTTGTCTGTGTGTCAGTGAGCTTGTCTGTAGGGATCATGTGTGTGCAGTGATCTTGTCTGTAGTAAGCTTGTATGTGTATCAGAGTTTGTCTGTACTAAATTTGTGTGTGTACCAGTAACCTTTTCTGTGTGTGTAATTGAGATTGTCTGTTAATGAGCCTATTTGTTTGCATCAGCAAGATTGTCTGTGTCTGCATGTGACTATGCTTTACTGTATAATTTAATTACCCTAAAAGGACTAATATTTTGAATTTAAAAAGAAATATTCCAATAATATACATATCTACACCGGTGTATATATAGATATGTGTGTGTATATATGCTATGTAGTGTGTGTTATATAACACACACTACATAGCACAATGACTTATGGGGCTGCCATATATTTTTTTTCCAGGGCTGCTTCATGTCCCCAGTCCGGCCCTGCACACAGGAGAAAGTAATCGAATTAAAGCTAAAGGCTAGAAGTGGACAATTGCAGTTCAAAACTCTAGCAAACTGTTGAGCATGGAGCAATCTGATCTGCAGATTCGCAAAGACAGCAGCTGGTAGCCTATATATAATTTATTGTGCCTATATTTTAATAAATTTGACCTAAAGAGGTCTGAAATACTTAATTTCTTTGAGCTAATCAATCATCGCTTTAAATTTGTGTGTGCATCTGATTTAGGCAGAATGCGTTTACCTTTTTACGCTATGTAGGACTACTCTGTGTGTCTTTATTTTGCTATTTGTTTTTGTTCGATTTGTTTCTGAATATTTGATGAAGTCTAGATATAAGGATAAAAACCAAGCTTTCGTGTGAAATATAGTTTTCATTATTACACATGGCAAAGGCACCGATTGGATGTAATCCACACAGTTTCTTGTTTTGTTTTTTTTGTTTTGAACTAAAAAGACGTTCTCCTGACATCTAAAGCTTTGAAAAACCACCTAACAGTTTTAACGGTCTTCATGTCAGGCATTTATGAAAATGTTCCCAAGTCTAACTCTATGTATTGTTCAGTGATAGAGTGTTCCTTTCACACGGTGACATTCTATTTTGATATTGGATCTTTAAAAGCTGTTAATATGTTATTGATCCTTAAGGGGTTAAACATAAAGAGCAGTAATTGTAAATCCAATGCACACACACACTTACAATGCTGTGCCATTTATTTTGCATCTGTAAAAGTTGTACTTCAACGAAAAACAGCATTTAATAACAACAATACACATAAAAGCTAGTAATATAAACACATGAAATTAGCTTCTAGTAGTCATTGTTGTTCCAGACAGAAATGCATACTATATATAAAAGTCAGTGTCATTGATCAACTGTATACAAGCAGGCTTTTATTTACTAATTTAATTTAATATTAAGCATCTTTGGTTGTTATGAGGATCCTATTCACTGGATGCATGTAATATTCCTAGCTTTCAAACTTTGTATAATGAGGTTACTGAGCACCTGGGATGCAGCACGCACAGACGATTTCAAACGATTTTCTGAATGAACGCATGTGCACAATGAGCAAAACAATGATTGACACACAGAGAGAGAGTTACAAATAAAGAAAGAGACAAAACAAACATTTACCCTGAAAATAAGAATAGTGCATGTCCATGCTACATCATTGTGGGTTCATATTTATTAGGACAGCATTCAGATTAAATTTAGGCAACAACCCTCCTCCTGCCCAAAAAGAAAAAAAACATATGATGTGATAATTAACAGGTAAATGATTGTATATTTGTAAAATATAATTCGAGGAGATTCTTAGGAAGTAAAAATAAAGTGGGATAAGACTGGCAAATGTAACAACCGTTTGTTTACCCAACACTACTTTCATAAACAATGGGGGGAGGGGCAGAGTGTGTGTGTGTATGTATGTATGTGTGTGTGTGTGTGTGTGTGCAGTCTTTGGTTATATGGAAAAAGTGAGCAAAAGATCAACATCGAATGGTAAGAATAAATAAATAAAAATCTGTTGTGATCATTCTTTTCAATACGCTTCTCTATTAGAGCTTGTTCTTTTATTGACCAAACTGGGAATTACACCTTACAAAACTGTCTAACACTGTTCATTGTTATACGCAGATACATATCTTACACCATGATTATAGAGCTGAGAGAAATTCATTTTAATGACATACACAGCTTTACACAGTTGTCTAGATAGAAAAAAAGACTAAAGTCCATCGAGTTATATACCAAAAAGGGAAAAAAAAATTCTTCAAGCTCCATAATGGCAACCGGATTTATTTTAGGATCAACAACCTATTTACATACATATCAATTATATCCTTGAATATCATGTTAATGTAAAAAAGCTTCCAATCCCTTCTTAAATATACCTATAGAATCTGATAAGGCACCCTCTTTAGGTAGAGAATTCCACATCTTTATTGTTCTTACGGTATAGAACCCTTTCCTTTGCTGTAAGCAAAAACACTTTTTTCCAGTATCAATGGGTGACCTTTTGTATGCTGTGTATTCCTGCTAATGGACAGGTGTAGCGGTACTTACCTTTTCCAGGTGCCGGCCGGGGTCCTCTGTTCAAGCCGCGCGCGGTCCTGCTGCTGCACGAGCCGCGCACGGCTCATCCGACGGCTGTAACAGGAAGGCGGGCAGTGGCCGCGAGAAGCGGACACGTGTCCCGCCTAACTCTAAGAGCGCGCCATGGGTCTCGGGCGCGCTCTTAAAGGGACAGTGGGAGCCTAAATTGGAAAAGGCATCCCATTGGTCCCTGTCATGCCACACTCCCCATACACTTATCTTTTGGGGGCGTGGATGTGACAGGGACCAATCAAATTAGATGTTTAGGTATATATACTCACCTTTTTCCCTTAGTTCCTTGCCCTATCGTGGTTTCTGTTTCAGTTCCCTTTAGCGCTTGTTGTGTTCATTTGTGTTCCTTTGTACTTGACCTTGGCTTTGTTTCTGACTACGTTATCTCTTTATCCTTATCTGTTCTGTTTGCCGGCTTGCTGTTTTCTGTGTACCAGACCCCGGCTAGTCCAAGTTTATGCTGTCTCTTTGTGCCCTTGACCTCGGATCGCTCCTGACTCTGTATCTCTCTCCTTTACGTCGAGTCCAGCCACTCTAAGGTCCAGTAAACGTACCTTCCCTCTGTGCTGACATTTGTTTAGCTTAAATCCTGCGTGTTGGGGTATATTTTTGTTACATTACGATAGGGCCATGGACCCCGCAGATTTAGCTCAGCAGATGGCTTCTCATGAGGCTAGATTTGTAGAGCAGGATCACCGTATGGATCAGATAGCCCAGGCTCTCCAGACGCTCTTATCTAGAACTATTCCAGCAACCACACCTAACCCTCCTACACCTCTTCTTCCTGAAGTGTCTACTTTGCCTAATACTTCGGCCCATTTAACACCTCCTCTTAGGTATGGAGGGGACTCTAAGAGATGCAGAGGTTTCATTAATCAAATAGAATTCCACTTTGAGATGTATCCACATTCCTTTCCCACAGATAGGTCTAAAGTGGGGTTCCTTATGCACCAACTTACCGATAAAGCACTTGAGTGGGCAAATCCTATTTGGGAGGCTAATGGACCTATGGTGCATAATTTCAATAGTTTCCTTACGGCTTTTCGTAGAACTTTTGACACAACTAAAAGGTCAAAGAATGCCACCAGAACATTAATGAGAATTAAACAGGGTTCTAGGTCTGTTGCTGACTATGCCATTCAGTTTCGTACCCTTGCTTCACAGGTAGATTGGACCAACAATGGGCTAACAACTGCATTCATGGAAGGTTTATCTGACACTATATTGGATGAGGTAGCGGATAGGGAGCTTCCTATTGCATTAGAGGACCTTATTGACTACCTCATTGATATAGATAACAGGATTCATGACAGACTCTATACTAAAAACCGGAATAGACGTTTGGTTACACCTATTAACCCCAGAGTTGATAAACCTGAGACTGTCAAAGTATCAGAGGAGGAACCCATGCAATTAGGGGTTGCCAAACTCTCTGAAACTGTAAAATTACATAGGAGAAGGGACGGACTCTGCCTATACTGTGGTAGGAGAGACCATATGATAAAAGAATGCCCCGTGCTTCCGGAAAACTCTAGCACCTAAGGCCTTATAGGGGACTGGCCTTGGGTGTGATATCTAAGTCTCCTAAATTGCCTCCTAACCGTTTGCTTCTTCCTGTTTCTTTGTATATGGGAGAGGGTTGCATAGCTGAGCACATACAAGCCTTGGTTGACTCCGGGGCAGCTGATCATTTCATGGACTTGGGTTTTGTTAAGAAAAACAACATTCCCATCAGAGAGAAGGAGATATCCTTGGCCGTTGAGGGCATAGATGGTATACCATTAAGTTCTCCAGTTGTTACTCATGAAACTGTATACAGGGGTTTTACACTTTGAAACCATTCGGTTCCAGGTCATCACATCTCCCTCTTCTCACATCGTGTTAGGGTACCCATGGTTACGTACTCACAATCCCATTTTCGATTGGGAGTCAGGGCAAATAAAATCATGGAGCGATGCCTGCCATGAGTCTTGTACTATTGAAGTCACGCCTTTGAATTATATTAATGTTCCTACTACTCCTCCTTTGTCTACTGTTATACCCCCTCAGTACTTATTTCTCAAAACTGTTTTCGATAAAAGGGAGGCTGACGAATTACCGCCTTACAGACCCTACGATTGTGCTATCGATTTATTGCCTGGCACAATACCTCCAAAGGGCAGGGTGTACCCTTTATCTGTTCAAGAAAACCGTGTCATGGAGGAGTATATTAAGGAATCATTAGAAAAGGGGTTTATTAGGAGATCCTCTTCTCCGGCTGGAGCGGGGTTCTTCTTTGTATCAAAGAAAGAAGGTGATTTAAGACCGTGTATCGATTATAGAGGTCTAAATAAAATCACCATCAAAAATGCATACCCTATACCTTTAATCACGGAATTATTTGACAGGCTCAAACATGCTACTGTATTCACTAAATTGGATCTTAGAGGTGCATACAATTTAATACGTATTAAGAAAGACCACGAATGGAAAACGGCATTCAACACTAGATCTGGCCATTACGAGTATACTGTTATGCCATTTGGTCTATGTAATGCCCCAGCAGTATTTCAAGAATTTATCAATGACGTTTTAAGAGACTTTATTTACACATTTGTAATTGTGTACTTGGACGACATATTAATATACTCTACAGATTTACACACTCATCACAGGCATGTTACGACAGTTCTGAAGACCCTTCTTGCTAATGGTCTTTATTGTAAAGCGGAAAAATGTCTATTTGACCAATCCAAAGTCCAGTTTTTGGGGTATTTGATTTCCGCTAAAGGTTTTCGTATGGATCCCCAGAAGCTTTCTGCTGTCATGGAATGGCCTCTACCACAAGGTTTGAAAGCCATTCAGCGTTTTCTTGGTTTCTCTAACTATTATAGACGCTTTATTAAAGGTTTTTCCTCTATTGTAGCGCCTATCACCCGTATGACAAAAAAGGATGGCAATACTCGTGTCTGGTCTCCCGAGGCACTTCAGGCTTTTGAATTTCTTAAAACTACGTTCGCTTCTGCATCTATTTTACAGCATCCTATCCCCACACTGCCCTATATTCTTGAAGTTGATGCTTCTGATATCGGGGTAGGTGCTGTCTTATCCCAAAGAGAGTCGCCTGAAAAGCCATTGCATCCTTGTGGCTTCTTCTCCAAACAAATGTCCAAAGCAGAAAAGAATTATGATGTGGGTAATCGCGAACTCCTTGCTATTATTTTAGCACTGAAAGAATGGAGACATTTGTTAGAAGGAACTAAGGATCCTATCCTCATATTTACGGATCACAAGAACCTATCCTACCTTAGTGAGGCTAAAAGATTGTCTTCTAGGCAGGCTAGGTGGTCACTGTTTTTGTCTCATTTCAATTACATTATCACGTATAGGCCAGGTGACCGCAACACTAAAGCAGATGCTCTTTCCAGACAGTTCGAAACTGCTGACAAATAGTGATGTACCGAACGGTTCGTCGGCGAACGGTTCCTGGCGAACATTGCATGTTCGCGTTCGCCACGGCGGGCGAACATATGCGCGGTTCGACCCACCCCCTATTCGTCATCATTGAGTAAACTTTGACCCTGTACCTCACAGTCAGCAGACACATTCCAGCCAATTAGCAGCACAGCCTCCCTAGCAGACCCTCCCACCTACTGGACAGCATCCATTTTAGATTCATTCTCAAGCTGCATGCTTAGTAAGAGGAGGGAAAGTGTAGCTGCTGTTCATAAGATAGGAAAAAGCATAGCTAGGTTAGGGATAAGGGTATGCTTTTTTTGGATTTTTTTTTTCTATCTAATGTAAATGCACTTAGTTGTCTGCCACTGCTGCCAGCTTCTGTGTCAGGCTCACAGTGCCTATTTCCCCAGTCAGTGCCACCAATTACATCTGGTGTCACAATAGCTTGGATTTAAAAACAAAAAACTTTTTTCACTGTTATAGATTGAATAGCAGTCAGTTGTCTGCCACTGCTGCCAGCTTCTGTGTCAGGCTCACAGTGCATACTGTGCCCATTTCCCCAGTCAGTGCCACCAATTGCATCTGGTGTCACAATAGCTTG
>OW240913.1:41024080-41049454 GCA_933207985.1 Pelobates cultripes | reverse complement strand
CCACCGATAGGACACGTTGAAGGTATTAAACTGATCAGAACAGTACTAAACACACCACTCCTATCTGGTGTCACATTAGCTTGACCGCGCAGTGCCCCAAATTTGCAGTAAGAGGACCGACCAAGCTTCTTCTTCCATCTCCCTGTTACAAAAATCAATGCCGTGTACACGTCCACTGATAGGAGACGCGGAAGGTATTAAACTGATAAAAATAGTACTAAACACACCACTCCTCTCTGGTGTCACATTAGCTTGACCGCTCAGTGCCCCAAATTTGCAGTAAGAGGACCGACCAAGCCTCTTCTTCCATCTCCCTGTTACAAAAATCAATGCCGTGTACACGACCACCGATAGGAGACGCGGAAGGTATTAAACTGATCAGAACAATACTAAACACACCACTTTTTGGTGAGGCTTTACAGGACAGAGTGCTTCCACGGACATGTTAACTCACGGCAGCTGGCTCATCAAGGAACCACAGCAGCTTTCCCATGTACAGGTAAGACACGCAGCAGCCGGGTAAGGGTTCGTGCTCTTCTTCCTGGAGGATATGCTGCAAGCCTGTTGAACGAGGTACCTTGCTCGGGTCCCAGGTGTACGGGTTCCTAAAATGGTTGCTACATACACGCCCACTGATAGGAGACGAAGGTATTAAACTGATCAGAACAATACTAAACACAATTACACAAATAAGGTTTCTTCCGTATGGCTCTCAAATGATGCTTTAAGATTAGAAGGCTGAAAAGCATTTCTCACACCAACAAAATATTTTTTAACATTCTTCCACTTTTGAAATCTAAATGACGCTTGGGAAGAGATAACATAATTAAACACAGGCAGTAAAAATACAGTTTTTATCCATACACTGTAACTTTAAAACTACACATCCCATCTTCATAACAATTACATTTGGAATCAGCACACTTAAAACATAAACATAACCAAAAATCAGCCAAATCCATCCAGGGGTTAAAAAGTTAGCTGGAGGTCCCTTTATGACCGACCGCAAGCACATTTTCCTGCCCAAACAGTTCCATAGATTTGGGCTGTGAGGTCGGTCTATTTCAGGCTGAAAAAACGACTAAGTCCCATCGCGAATGGGACCTAGTCTCTGCAGCTGAAATAAGGCTGAAAAAAAGACTAAGTCCCATCGCCGAATGGGACTTAGTCTCTGCAGCTGAAATAAGGCTGAAAAAAACGGCTGAAGAAAAGACTAAGTCCCATCGCCGAATGGGACTTAGTCTCTGCAGCTGAAATAAGGCTGAAAAAAACGGCTGAAAAAAGACTAAGTCCCATCGCCGAATGGGACTTAGTCTCTGCAGCTGAAATAATTTCCCATTTACTGAACCAAGTGGGAAATAGCAAGGCAGGCACAAAGGTTTTGCACCAGGTCTGGGGACACAGGGGACACCGTTTAGCAAAATGTCCCCAACAAGTCTGGGGACACGCCTTAAAGGGGCAGGTCCCAATCTTCCTGATGTCCCAAAAGGTGTTTAAAGGGCCAGCACCAGTCACATAAAGAGTCCATAAGCCCCAATATGCCCAAATCGACAGTCTTAAAGGGCCATACACACCAAATAAAAGTGCATACATTTTCACAATCTCCCAGGGGCCATGGTCATGGGAGGAGGCTGGCAAGTAGGCTTCCACAACCCAGGAAGCAGGGCACTTGCCATTTAAAGCGGGCCCGCATAAATAGCAGTTTGTAACAAGGTGTCAATCCATATCTGCCAAGTGACCCTATGTAGGAGGAACAGTCCCCATTCTGCTCTGTGTCAGTGTGTATCAGGGAACCTTAGGACAGGTGTCAATCCATATCTGCCAAGTGACCCGATGTAGGGGGAACAGTCCCTAGTCTGCTCTGTGTCAGTGTGTATCAGGGATCCTTAGGACAGGTGTCAATCCATATCTGCCAAGTGACCCTATGTAGGGGGACCAGTCTCTATTCTGCTCTGTGTCCGTGTGCATCAGGGGCTCTGAGGACAGGTGTCAATCCATATGTCAAGGTGTCAATATGTCATATGTCAGGTGTCAATTCATATTGATTGTGATTTAGGAATGTTAGGTGATTTCTGCCCTTTATGGATTAAAACCAGACTCTGTATCAACTGTGTAATTTTTCATGGGAGTTTTGCCATGGATCCCCCTCCGGCATGCCACAGTCCAGGTGTTAGTCCCCTTGAAACAACTTTTCCATCCCTATTGTGGCCAGAAAGAGTCCCTGTGTGTTTTAAAATTCGCCTCCCCATTCAAGTCAATGGCGTTTCGGGCGGTTCGCCGGTTCGCGAACATTTGCGGAAGTTCGCGTTCGCTGTTCGCGAACCGAAAATTTCGGGTTCGCGACATCACTACTGACAAACAGGAGATTGATGTTACTCCTGTAATTCCCCCAGAAAGGATAATAGCTACCACTATTTTGTCTATTTCTTCGTCCCTTTTGCAGGCCATACAAGCGAAACAAAGCATGGCACCTAGCGAGAGACCTACTGATAAACTGTTCATTGATGTTCCCGAGAGACGGGAGATTCTGTCGTTGTATCATGACACTAAGACTGCTGGACATCCTGGTATTTCCAAAACGGTGTCAGCTGTTTCTCTGTATTTTTGGTGGGATTCCTTACGCAAAGATGTCACCGACTATATAGGTGCTTGTACTACTTGTGCCTGTATGAAATCTTCTCGTAGGGTTCCTTGTGGGCTGTTGCATCCGTTACCCATTCCCGAGAGACCTTGGTCTAACCTGTCCATGGATTTTATTGTTGAATTACCCCCTTCGAATGGTAACACAGTTATCCTAATGATTGGTTTTCCAAGATGGCTCACTTTGTGTCTCATCACAAGCTGCCCACGTCCAGGGAACTAGCACTTATTTTCGCCAGAGAGGTGTTTCGATTACATGGCATTCCCGTATCTATTGTGTCCGATAGGGGTAGCCAATTTATTTCCAGGTTCTGGAAAGCCTTTTGTTCGGAAATGGGTATTTCTCTCTCATTTTCTTCCGCTTACCACCCCCAGTCTAATGGAGCTGCTGAACGTGCCAATCAATCTCTGGAGCAGTACCTTCATTGTTTCGTATCCCACCATCAGAACAATTGGTCTGACCTTCTTCCTTGGGCTGAGTTTGCTCGGAATTCTTCCGGCAAGAGTCCTTTTTACATTGTCTATGGCCAACATCCTGTTGTTCTTCCGGCTGCTTTCTCCTCACAGGGCATGCCAGTTCTGGATGAACATTTGGCTAATTTGCGTAATACTTGGGAGCAGGTTCAGCGTTCTTTGGTGGATTCCGCTGCTCGCCAGAAGGTGCAGGCTGACAAGCATCACAGGGCGGCGCCTTCTTATGTCGTGGGGGACAGGGTTCTGCTTTCCACGCGAAACATTCGCCTCCGGGTGCCTTCTATGAAATTGGCTCCCCGCTTTATTGATCCTTATCGTATTCTGCATAAGGTTAATCCTGTTTCGTATGCCTTGGGTCTCCCTAAGAACCTGCGTATTCCTAATGTCTTTCACACCTCATTGTTGAAGCCTTTCGTACGCAACCGCTATACCCGGCATACTCCTCCTCCCCCTCCTGTCTTTGTGGAGGGTCATGAGGAATTTGAAGTTTCTGCTGTTCTTGACTCTCGTTCCTTAGAGGTCGACTTCAGTACCTGGTGCATTGGAAGGGCTATGGGCCTGAGGAGCACAGTTGGATTTCCGCTGACGCGGTTCACGCTCCTCGTCTTGTGCGCTCTTTCCATTCTCGTTTTCCTGCCAGGCCTGGCCCTCCCCGCCCAGAGGGCGTGTCCTCGGGGGGGGGTACTGTAGCAGTACTTACCCTTTCCAGGGGCCGGCCGGGGTCCTCTGTTCGAGCCGCACGCGGCTCATCCGACAGCTGTAACAGGAAGGCGGGCAGTGACCGCGAGAAGCGGACACGTGTCCCGCCTAACTCTAAGAGCGCGCCGCGGGTCTCGGGCGCGCTCGTAAAGGGACAGTGGGAGCCTAAATTGGAAAAGGCATCCCATTGGTCCCTGTCATGCCACACTCCCCATACACTTACCTTTTGGGGCCGTGGATGTGACAGGGACCAATCAAATTAGATGTTTAGGTATATATACTCACCTTTTCCCTTAGTTCCTTGCCCTATCGTGGTTTTCTGTTTCAGTTCCCTTTAGCGCTTGTTGTGTTCAGTTGTGTTCCTTCATACTTGACCTTGGCTTTGTTTCTGACTACGTTATCTCTTTATCCTTATCTGTTTGCCGGCTTGCTGTTTTCTGTGTACCAGACCCCGGCTAGTCCATGTTTACGCTGTCTCTTTGTGCCCTTGACCTCGGATCGCTCCTGACTCTGTATCTCTCCCCTTTACGTCGAGTCCGGCCACTCTAAGGTCCGGTAGACGTACCTTCCCTCTGTGCTGACATTTGTTTAGCTTAAATCCTGCATGTTGGGGTATATTTTCGTTACAACAGGTTAGCCCATAGTTGTCACAATACCTGTCCCTCGCGACCCTGTGCAATCACAGAAGTGATGTCTCTTCTGAGTTGTGATGCACACCCACTCATCCCTAGCTTCCTGCTGCCTCGTTATAACATCATATATGACATAGAACCCTCCCATTGGTCTCTTTTTATATTGTCGGTCTTGTGGTGCTTTTCCGTGATGTTTACGCACTTTTGACCTCATGGTAATTTTTAACCAATCACAATCCAGTATAGTGTATATATACTTAATGTTTGTCCTTGTTTCCTTGTTGTGGTTTCTGTTTACACGAGAGTGAATTTTTTTCTATACTTACCTGTTCTTGTTTTTTTTTTTTACTTTGGCTTGTCTGACTATTCTTGCTCTCTGTTATCCTGACCTTGGCTTACTTCTTGTTTCCATATACCTCTGTTATCCTTGACTGCAGCCTGTTTACATTTATTCTGTCTCTTCTTGGAGACATTTTGACTCATATTCTAAGTGATTTAAGCTCTAGTATACCTTCATACTTTATCTTTAGCCTAGGTTTGTGTGTTGCTTGTGTGTTAGAGTCATGTCAATCTTGACAATTGCAGTTTGAACTGACTCTGAATATATTTGTATAGTGCTATCATATTCCCTCTAAAGAAAACAAATTACATTTTTTAGCCTTTCCTCATAAGTAATGTTTTCCATCCCCCTTAATCATTTTGAAACTCACCTCTGCACTTTTTTTAAAGATGAATGTCATTACTTTGTTCACACATATTTTCAAATATTTAAAATTAGAAATTATGGGAGTTTTTTGGGATGGAAGTACTTTAAAAAAACAACTGTGTTTTTGCTGAGATAAAAAATCTTGAGTTCAAAGTGGTAAAACAGTAATAAGCTTTTATCACATCGATATTCCAATAATGAACCTGACCACTTGATTAAGTAGAGCATTTCAACTAGGATAAAGATCTTACAGATATCTGCAACTGATCTGTGAACCCTTTTTATCTAAGATTCACCCGTGGTATGTGGATGGACTAGTGTTCTTCAGTATAATTTTTATAGCCGGTATTGTATTAACAGTTTTGCAAGTTTGATTTTTCACTGCTGACAATTGGTCATAGCACTATGCATGGTTATAAAGGGAACATTTGTTTTTTATTATTAAGAACAAAATAATTTATGTTGAATTTTAATAATAGACACCCCCAGAAGCATCAAAATCAGATCTGATTGCACCTTTTAAAGGAGTACCACCTTCATGAATACAGTCTAAGAAACAGATCGTGCTCTTTGAATGTCACATACACTACATAAACATTTATTTTAATAAAATATCTTCCAGGGATGCTTTTATAACCACTATGATGACAGTAACAAGTTTATTAGAAAATGGCATGTGGCTTCAACAACATTATAATTTTAATTTGTGTTCATATAGTACAGCCCTCACCCTTGCTAAACAATCCTACTTTTCTTCTCGTTAGTTCATGCTCATGCAATCCCAGGCGTCTCTTTAATACCTTCACATCTCTCCTTCGCCCACCTCAAGCCACCCCTCAAACGGACATTCCAGCAGATAACCTTGCATGCTACTCTACTGGGCATTCAGTAATCATTGGAGATCTCAAGTTGTATCTTGCTTCCAATAGCTGGTATTGCATATCTCAGAGGTATGTAAAACAAAGTGCATCCAAAATGAGATGTATGTAGATGGAGATAAAGTATAAAAATAATTTATTACTTACACAGAAGTAAGATTCAATCAGCATAAAATACAAATAAAATCTGTCCACAATTTGTCCAATGCGTTTCTTCCCACTCAGGGACTTCCTCAGGGACTTCTTTTCAGTGATAAGACAGGTATACAATGCATAAAAATATCCCCCCCCCCTCTTAAATACAGCCAACAATTAGTTGAGAGATGTCATCCACATGATTTTCCTGCTTGATTTCGGCTGCTCGCAATAAAGTTGTAATCACTTAGTGGTTTCGGGTGTATGACATCATCACGTTCCGTTCGCGGCATCAGTCATGCGTTCCAAATGCGTTTCACAGGCTCTCTCTACTCGCATGGTGGTTCTTGCGTTCCACCATGTGTTCCACCAAGGCGGAACAGTTCATAGTTATATCAGTAAGTGAAGTAGAGGCAAGATAATGTGGAGGGGGATGAAAAAAAGTACTTTTTAAAATTAATCAGTAACAAGTATATGCATATTATACACATATATCTCCATATCTATTTCTTAATAGTGAGTGATTTATAGTAAAAGGAATTTTTAGAACATATGTAACTACAACATTAGACAGGAAAGACTTATTAATTCCTTTATATGTGTATCTACAAGAAATGCCTTTATATTGTAGTAATAATTCTGTCTTCCTTTATTAATTGTTAATTGCCTCTCTGATTATAATTTAGTTTTATGTTTATTCCACTCTGGTAAATAATTAAAGAAAAAAACTTTTACAGATATATACAACTACTCTAAATAAGGAGAGCTCCTTAATTCCTTTATATGTGTTTCTCCAAAAAAGCTTTTAAATCTTAGGGAAAATTCTCCTTTTGTATTTTCCCATCAAGGTAATATTTACATATTGTTATGGAGAGAGACCCCTTACAGTGATATGCATTTTTAAACAACATATAAAGATAAACATAAAAAATCCAAACACCATGAAATAGAGATTGAGGTGGAATGGAAAGTATAGAAGATAGAGGACCTCAGTAGAACAGCTATAAGTGTTCAATCCAAGAAACACCATAAATCTATATATAGGTTTAGCCCCCTAGGTTGCAGAGTTTTTAATGTATTGATCCAATATGTTTCAAGTTGGACTAACTTTTCTATTAAATTGCCAACTCTCAAAAAGTTCTCTATTTTTTCTAGACCTCAATAATAAAAATCTTTCCAACTGAACTTAGTGCATGTGTTGCAATAAATTGGGACTATATGTTTATTTGATTTCTTTCTAATATTATTTAGGTGTTCCAGAATACGTTCTTTTAATTTCCTACAGCTCTGACCCACATACTGCTTCCCACAGGGACACTGCAGGACATATACTACATTTTTAGTTTCACAGTTTATATTTGATTTTATATTAAACTCTTTCCCTGTTACGGTACTTTTAAACTTTTTGGTATTTAATAGTCTCTGTGTTCTACAAGCATTGCCTTTATTACATGAACTGAAACCTTTCCTTCCCTCTATTGAAGTATTTCTATGTATATTTTTTAAAGCATAACTGGGCGCTAATATGTTTTTCAAATTTCTTATTTTTAAAAAAATCATCGGAGCCTTTTTTGGAAGTACCTTCCCCAAAACTGAATCTTTCAACAAGATGTCCCAATGCTTATTTAAGGTTTTTCTTATCTCATGGTTCTGTGTATTAAATTGGGTAATAAAAGCATATTTATAATTCTCTTTCTGTATCTTATTCTTTTTCTTTCATTTTCATAGTTCCTTTCTACTTAACTCTCCAATCTTGGATGCCACCTGTTTCAAGGCTTTTTTTTCATATTTTTTTTATATCAGCTTATTGGATAAATAATTGGCCTGCTCATAATAGTCATTATCTTTAGAACTATTACTCCTAATTTGGATTAGCTGACTTTTAGGTATTGAATTTAGCCAATTTTCATGATGACAGCTTTTTTTACGTATAAAGCTGTTTCCTTCAGTCTCCTTAAAGTAGCACTTTAAATGAACTCTGCCCTGATCGACATAAAATGTTATATCCAAAAAATTAATAATATCAGTATTATATGTGTGGGTGAATTTCAAACCATAATTTTTAATATTGATGTATTTCAAGAACTTTTTTAACTCCTGTTTTGCTCCCTTCCAAATTAGCAGTACGTCATCTATAAAACGTCTCCATAGGACCAGGTTTGGAACCCAGCTATGCCCCCCCCATATAGAGTTGGCTTCCCACTCTCTCATGTATATGTTGGCATAGCTGGGGGCAAACCTGGTCCCCATGGCTGTACCAGTTTGTTGTAGATAGAAAACTTCATTAAAATAAAAATAATTGTGATGTAGGGTAAAGTATATACCATTCAGCAGAAAGTTTCTTAGGGAGCTATGTACATTGACATCTTCTTTTATAACTTTTTCTACTGCCGCTATGCCCACCTTATGTTTAATGATAGTGTACAATGAAGTAAAGTCTACTGTGACCCATATGTAATTTTTTTCACAGTGTTTGTTATCTAGCATTTCTAGAATATGGGCTGAATCTTTTATATATGAAGGGGCCTCTTGGGCATATTTTTGTAAATGGTGGTCAATAAATTCTGATAAGTGGGCCGTTATTGAATTAATCCCACTAATGATGGGTCTTCCCGGGGGTTCTACAGGGTTTTTGTGCAGTTTTGGTAAAAATTTAAAAATTGGGATTACTGGGTGTTTATTGAAAAGGTATTGGGCATTTTCCTTAGAAATTATGTTCCTATGTACCGCAGAATTTAACAATAATTCTAATTCTAAATTAAAATTAGACGTGGGATGTTCCAATTGAACATATGTATCATGATCTCCCAAAATTCTACACGCCTCCTTCAAATAATATTCCCTTGTCATTATAATGATAGCCCCTCCCTTATCTGCTTACTTGCTTGTAGAACACAAAGACTATTAAATGCCAAAAAGTTTAAAAGTACCGTAACAGGGAAAGAGTTTAATATAAAATCAAATATAAACTGTGAAACTAAAAAGGTAGTATATGTCATGCAGTGTCCCTGCAGGAAGCAGTATGTGGGTCGGACCTGTAGGAAATTAAAAGAACGTATTCTGGGATACCTAAATAATATTAGAAAGAAATCAAATAAACATATAGTCCCAATTCATTGCAACACATGCACTAAGTTCAGTTGGAAAGATTTTTATTATTGAGGTCTAGAAAAAATAGAGAACTTTTTGAGAGGTGGCAATTTCATAAAAAAGTTAGCCCAACGTGAAACATATTGGAACAATACGTTAAAAACTCTGCAACCTAGAGGGCTAAACCTATATATATAGATTTATGGTGTTTCTTGGATTGAACACCTATAGCTGTTCTACTGAGGTCCTCTATCTTCTATACTTTCCATTCCACCTCAATCTCTATTACATGGTGTTTGGATTTTTTATGTTTATCTTTTTATGTTGTTTAAAAATGCATATCACTGTAAGGGGTCTCTCTCCATAACAATATGTAAATATTACCTCAATTGGGAAATACAAAAGGAGAATTTTCCCTAAGAGTTAAAAGCTTTTTTGGAGAGACACATATAAAGGAATTAAGGAGCTCTTCTTATTTAGTGGAGTAGTTGTACATTTCTGTAAAAAGTTTTTTTCTTTAATTACTTACCAGAGTGGAATAAACATAGAACAAAATTATAATAAGAGAGGCAATTATCAATTAATACATGAAGACAGAATTATTCCTACGCTATAAAGGCATTTCTTGTATTTACACATATAAAGGAATTAATAAGTCTTTCCTGTCTAATGGAGTAGTTATATATCTTCTAAAAAATCCTTTTACTATAAATCACTCATTATTAAGAAATAGATATGGAGATAATGAAGGAAGATAAAGAAGTGACTTAATATTGTCACAGAGAGAAAAATCTACCCACCTGGATAAGTGTGGGTTATATCCCTTTAAATTTAAATAAGGTACATTGAAAATAAACATATGGTTATGCACAGAGACCCTTGTCATAGATTTTATTAATATTTTTTGTTACATTGATTGACATGATTTGTATATGCACACATATATATACTTTTTTTCATCCCCCTCCACATTATCTTGCCTCTACTTCACTTACTGATATAACTATGAACTGTTCCGCCTTGGTGGATCACATGGTGGAACGCAAGAACCACCATGTGATTAGAGAGAGCCTGTGGAACGCATTTGGAACGCATGACTGATGCCGCAAACGGAATGTGATGATGTCATACACCCGAAACCAGTAAGTAATTACAACTTGATTGCGAGCAGCCGAAATCAAGTAGGAAAATCATGTGGATGACATCTATCAACTAATTGTGGGCTGTATTTAAGAGGGGGATATTTTTATGCATTGTATACCTGTCTTATCACTGAAAAGAAGTCCCTGAGGAAGTCCCTGAGTGGGAAGAAACGCGTTGGACAGATTGTGGACAGATTTTATTTGTATTTTATGCTGATTTAATCTTACTTCTGTGTAAGTAATAAATTATTTTTATACTTTATCTCCATCTACCTATATCTCATTTTGGATGCACTTTGTTTTACATACTGCTGAGATCTGCAATACCAGCTATTGGAAGCAAGATACAACTTGAGATCTCCAATGATTACTGACTGCCGTGTTTAACCAGTTAAAGTGAGTGACCCATTGGCACAAATTAATACCCAATTTAGGTTCCACAGAGTTGCACTATGTGTCTCTTTATTTCCCTATAGTTGGATCGACCATAGTTTTTTGTCTATATATTTGTGGAAGATTTGAGGAGATCTTCGGGTTATATCCATTACTAGAAGGGAAGTTACACATATATATACTTTTCATCTATGAGCACTTAATATTCACTCAAACACTATGTAGTGAAAGTGGTGAAATTTGATCATTGCATTGAAAAATCATCTGTGATATAGTGAAAGATTTCTGCACTTTTTTTGTATATGCTACTCTACTGACAAGATTGAACACTTAAGGAAATAATTATCTCCCCTTCGCTCCTACCTCTCGCAACCACTCATGGACCATACCTTCCCTACCCTATAGGCCTTCTTCCCAGCTACAGAACAGGAGGTGGCTTTGTTTCTTCTCTCGTCTCGTCCCACCACCTATCCCCTTGATCCAGTACCTTCCCACCTTATCAGATCTCTCTCCCCTTGTCTTGTATCATCCTTAGCTCACACCCTAAACTGCTCTCTTTCATCTGGTGTTGTCCCTGATACCCTTAAGCATGCTACTGTCGTACCCATCCTAAAAAAGCCATCCCTAGACCCGTCTTGCCCTTCCAACTATCGTCCCATATCCCCTCTTCCTTTTTCTTCAAAACTTCTAGAAAGACTTGTCTTTACTCGTATGACTCACTTCCTAAATTCCTACTCCCTCCTTGATCCTCTTCAATCTGGTGTTTCCCCCTTCCACTCTATTGAGACTGCTCTTATTAAAGTTACAAATGACCTAATCACAACTAAACCCAAAGGTCACTGCTCCATACTAATTCTTCTTGACATCTCTGCTGCCTTTGACAATGTTGATCATGTTCTCCTTCTCCAAACTCTTCAATCCCTCGGTCTCTGTGACACTATCCTCTCGTGGTTCTCCTCCTATCTCTCCCAAAGTTTGTTCAGTGTCTCCTTTTGCAGAGACACCTCCTCTGCTTGCCCTGTCTCGGCTGGAGTCCTCCAAGGATCTGTTCTTGGTCCCCTTCTGTTCTCTCTTTATACTGCCTCTCTTGGCAAACTCTATAACTCCTTTGCATTCCGCTACCATTTGTATGCCAACGACATCCAGATATATCTCTCCTCCCTTGATCTTTCCCCGTGGTCCTGCAACGTGTCACTGCTTGCCGTTCTTCAATCGCTGATTGGATGTCCTCCCGCTTTCTGAAACTCAGTCTCTCTAAAACTGAGCTTCCCGTTTTTCCCCCTCATAATGCTGATCCTCCTCCTTCGCTTTCCCTCCAAGTCGATGATACTTGCATCAGTCCATCCTTGCAAGCTCGTTATCTTGGTGTTATCTTTAATCCTGGCCTCATCTTTGTGCCACATATCCAGTATGTTGCTAAAACCTGTTGATTCCATCTTAAAAATATCGCTCACATCCGCCCTTTTCTCACGCATGATGTTGCCAAAGAGCTTGTTCACGTTCTGGTAGTCTCTCGCATTGACTACTGTAACTCTCTCCTAGTTGGTTTCCCCAAAAGCCAAACTGCCCCGCTACAACTGGTAATGAATGATGCCGCCAGGCTGATCTTTCTCACCAGTCACTCCTTCCATACAACGCCCCTCTGTCAATCCTTACACTGGCTTCCTGTATCCTATAGGTGTCAATTCAAAATACTAACCCTTATCTTTAAAGCTCTAACCAACTCTAGCCCCTCTTACATTTCTTCCCTTATTCATAGATATGCCCCTTCTTGGTCTCTCTGCTCTGCCAGGGACCTTCTCCTGTCCCCTGCTCGCACCCTTACTGCTAACTCGCGCTTGCAGGACTTCTTTTGGGACAGCCTGCCTACCCTCATCAGAATCTCCCTTAGTCTTCAATTATTTAAGAAGTCCCTCAAAACACATCTGTTCAGAGATGCTTATGGACTCCTAGAGTAACTTATCTAAACTTATCCAAATCTGTCTCTTGCTCTCCTAAAGAGCCGCACTCCACTCTCACCTCCAGCTCTACTACTTTTCCACCTTGTTTGGTGGCTGTCACCCTTGCTGCCCTGTTGTGTATTTGTACCCCACCCCTCTAGACTATAAGCTTGGTTGAGCAGGGCCTTTATCTACCTATTGTTCCTGTGTGTCACTGTGTAATTGTCTCATTTGTTGTAAATTTCCCCCTTTCATAATATTGCAAAGTGCTGCGGAATTAGTTGAGCAATATAAATACCAATAATTATAATAATAATAATTAGGTCAGGTGGAGGCAACCTACATCACTCCAGATATTGCAGACTACATCACCTTTGACACTTTGCTAGCATAATGTCTCTAAGAGCAATGGGGGAGATGTAGTACATACCATCCAGAATGATGAGGGTTGCCTACTCTTAAATTGGTATGTTTTAGGGATCACATAATTAAGTTTCTCACTGCCTTTTTCTCACTCATGTCCTCTGGAGTAAAAATCCTCTAAAAAGCTAGATCCCCACAGTTTGTAAAAATAAAGATCCCACGATTCTTTGCCAGCAAAGGACCATTGATCTTGTAGTTTTAAAACAGCAGAAGCTCTACCTTTCCGGCCCTGCTGATCAAAAAGTGGAAATGAATGGCAAATAGTAAGTACGAAAATATATAAATTTAATATAAATATTAAACACAAATCATTTATTGAAACATGTTGCAATTGATTGTTTTGAGAAAATAAGAAATATACTATATTTAAGGTCAAGTAAAGTACGGAACATTCGACTTTGACACAATAGGCCATGGCATTCTTTTGCAAAAACTTAAAAACTCTGGCATTGGTGATCGTCTGCTAACCTGGTTTTGATCGTATGTTTCAGACCGATTGCAATATGTGGCCATTTCTGATAGCGCTTCCCTCCCTCTTCCAGTCATGTGTGGTGTTCCCCAAGAGCCCATACTCAGAACCCTGCTATTCACGTTATTTATAAATGATTTGCCTAACGTCTGCAAATCCTCAACTGTACACATGTATGCAGATGACACTGTAATCTAGTAAACCCAAGCTACCGCAGCTTGAGGCTGTGCTCCAAAACCAATTCACAAAGGTAGAAAAGTGGATAGCGGATAACAAACTCTTCCTAAACACTGACAAAACAGTTACAATGATCTTTGGGACTGTACCTAAATTACGTAAAATACAAAATCAACAATTGTGTATCAGAACAAATTCAAATAGCACACTGACAGCAGTCTGCTCTTTTAAATATCTAGGTATGTTGCTAGACCTCAATCTATATTTTTGCCTTCACATTGGAAAAAATCTCTTCAAAACTTTACCCAAAACTAGGTGTCCCGTACAAAAACAAATTCTGCCTAAGCCCTACAGAAAGGAAATAGATAGTGCAACAAATGCTAATGCCAGTCATTGATTATGGGGATGTAGTGTATGCACCCGCACCGCAAACCCACCTTAATAAACGTAATACATTATATAATTCGTTCTGCCATTTTGTACTTGATTGTAATTACTTTACCCACCACTGTGACATGTTAAAAGAGCTAAACTGTCTGTCGCTGGAATCCCGATGCACTCTTCATCTTTCCATCCTTGTGCATTAGAGCATTTCTGGGAAGCTCCCACCCTACCTGAGTAGAATGCTCTCCCCGGCTGTTCCCACCTCCTATAACCTCCGATCCAGTACTAGCACGTAGTGATGTCCCGAACGGTTCGCCGAACAGTTCGCTGAACGGTTCGCCGCGGACTCATCATTGAGTAAACTTTGACCCTGTACCTCACAGTCAGCAGACACATTCCAGCCAATCAGCAGCAGACCCTCCCTCCCAGATCCTCCCACCTCCTGGACAGCTCACTAAGAATGCAGCTTCAAAATGGATGCTGTCCAGGAGGTGGGAAAGTCTAGGAGGGAGGGTCTGCTGCTGATTGGCTGGAATGTGTCTGCTGACTGTGAGGTACAGGGTCAAAGTTTACTCAATGATGAGTCCGTGGCGAACCGTTCATGGCGAACCGTTCGCGAAACCGTTCAGCACAGCGTTCAGGACATCACTACTAGCACGATATTAAGCATACCACAATACAAAAATAAAGTGGCTCGATCCTCAACTTCCTACAGAGCACCGCAATTATGGAATAACCTTAGGGATACAGTCAAATCTTCATTCAATTTAAAATATTTTAAGAGGTTTATGGCAATATACCTCAAGAGATTTATGGCAATATACCTCAATACAGAATGCACCTGTCATACATATGCACCGGTCATTGAATATATGTATTACCTGTTATGTATTACATTTATATATGTGTGTGTATATATAGTTTGTTTATTGTATTTTTGTAATATTGTATCCTATTGTAACAATGCAATGTTTTGTGGACAAAGACCCAGAACATACTTGAAAACAAGAGAAATCTCAATGTATCCTGGTAAAATATTTTATAAATAAATAAATACTGAGTTGGAAGAATGAAAGATTGAATTGTACCCTGTTTTAACTATCAAGCTGACAGTTTAAAAAAAAATCTAATTTGTAAAATAAAAACAAATGTCCTTCCTTGTAACATGACATGTTGTGCCAGTATTTAATGAATGTTTACAAATAAATGACAGCTCATGTTTAAAAAATAAAATGCTATCAGTGTCTACATAGTTTTTATAAGTATAAAGTGGTGCTATAAAGAATGATTAAAATAAAAAATATTAAAATATTTAATGGTGGCTCATAATCTGCAAAGGGGCATTATTTGATTCTACATATACTTACATATAGCATAAACACTTTTTTTCTTCCACACATTTTCCTTGTAATTCAAAGGTGGCTTAAGGATGATAACAAAGAACTTGCAAAAATGGTGTCAGTCTAACACTCTGGCTTATTCAAGTGGTCTTTGGCAAACATTAAATGAGCAACAAATGGGTTGCCCCACTAGTCTTTCATGTTTTCATTATAGTTGACTAATTTATACATGCATTGGCCAATGCATAAGATACAAACATAAGGTTAATCATTTATCCTGGGGTTATTTGTGATATTTTGAAATATTGCATGACTTAGTTATGGATCTCAGTTGGATGGCTACTCTTTGGTGCACACTTGCCCTTAAATTGGATTAATAAATGTCACATTGAACACTTCGTGAATTGCTTTCCATGGTCATTTGCAATTACGTTCCATCTTCATAAATCTCTTTTAACTATGGCACTACCTCCTCATTATGCATTGTGAAGAACAGGCATCAGGGTTATTGAAGAGTTCTAGAGACACCTAGGTCAAAGGAGAATGCAATGACTAATCATTATTTTTAAATAGGCGGCTGCATTAAGAAACAACCTGACATATGGGGCTTCAGCCACCAAAGCCATCCCCTCCAGCAATGCCCATGGAGAGCATCAACAGTCAAAGAAAATTGTGTGTTTGTTCTAAGAAAAATTGTCCCTCAAACTCTCGTCAACAGAATGTCACTGATTGGAATATTTTGACGCAAATTCTCTCTTAAAAGATGAATTTGACAATCTTTGTCCAATAAAGACAATGAATGTTGGCTCAATAAGCTTAATAACAACACAAAGAACAAATAATTTTTATATTACTGTATTTAATCAGATTATCTCCATCGATTTCAGTATTTGATTAAGATTAGTTCCCATTTTCTATTGGATTATTTCAAAGATTTAGACGCCACGTAGGGGTTCGCAAGTCATCTTCTGGTGTTGTATAGAAGATTTACTATATCAGTAATCTGTCAAATTGTGTTCTGCTTCAAGGCTTATAGAATCAATTAATATGCTATTTTCATTACCTTGATAAATTATCTTAAATATCCCATGGAATAAATAAATATAGTCTATTTTAAGATAGGGATCAGGAAGATCAATAAAACTAGAATGTCATTCAATAAATTACCTATAATTACTCTCTAACTAATTCTACAACTGTGTCAGTAAGAGGGATTGCATGGCATTGGAGCACTGTTCAAGGAACAGAAAGCATCTATATATTTGTACTTCTATATATTTAGATATATAGAGAATATGGCCCTCCACTCCTCCTGTATTTGTTTTTTAAATGTTGTATTCTACCTGTCTTTTTACTTGTATGTATTGTACCATGGACAGCACTGCGGAATGTGCTGACGCTTTAGAAATAAACTATAAAAACGAGTTAATTTATATTATTCAGTTTGTTAGGAAGTTGTTTACAGCCTTTATGCTTGTGAATGTTTTACTTTGCAATGTTTTATTCTGCAGCACTAAGTGCAAAAGGGACACAGCACCACTGCTCCACTGCAGGGAGACTGCTCCACTGCCAAAAAAGAAATTAATTAAAATCATTGTTTAGTAGATATACCCCAAATGACAACATTCATGCATTTAATTATGTATTTTTTATTGGGTTATAATTATAAACAGCTAGCAAAACCTCCAGTTCTCTTGTTTGCTGCCTTTGCAAGCCCTCCCCTACTAACCCCACCCAGACTTGCTGTGGCTGTCCACTCCCAAACATCCTAATGCAATTCAATGAGAAGTCTTTGCAAGGTAGGCGCTCTGAGGAATTGCTCTGAGCTAACCAAACCTGGCAGTAGCAGGACCTGTTGCTGACTGACAGCCAGGGAATGTAACCAGGTTAATTTATAAAAGTGTACATTTCTACTGACAGCTGCACTTTTTGCAAAATAAAAAAAATGAGGACATACTCCACACATAATGCTTTTCAGCAAGCTAAAGTGCTTAGAGGTTTGGAGTGTCCCTTTAAGTTTTCTGTCTGTGAGAGATTCTCGACCGAATAAAGTGTTAGTGTCAAAGCGTAAAAGTGTATACAAAGCCGTTGTTGCCACTGGTATAGGTTTAGGCTGGCTGTGAAATGGTTTACGTCTGGTTCCCTTTTTGTTGGTGGATAGTTTTAATGCCCTGTGGAGGGAATAAAGTAAGGATAATGATTTTAAGAAGAGCTGAAATATTTTTTTATTTTATGTTTGCTAAACGTCAGAGAGACCGGCCTTAATTTAAGGTGCCAGATTTGGTTATATGGAGCTAACTGATGCTCCCTATTCATTTTCATTAGGAGGATCCATAATATCTCATTTCTTTTGTCCTCACTTTGATGTTTTTAATGAACCCTAAAGTATAATGCTTCATAACTATTGCATTTTTAAAAAAAATTTGCAATGAAATGCTACTTGTACATGCAAGTTACCCTTTTTCACCAGCAGAATGTTAACCCCTTCACGCCGTTACGGTGTTCTATGCCGTCCCGCAATAAGTGGGCTTTAAAGCCGTTGCGGCGGCATAGAACGCCGTAATGGCTTTGAGCCCTGGAGCGCCCGGGATACTTACCTACCCGGCGCTCTGCTTCGGGAGGACTGCCTCACAGCCCAGGCAGCCCTCCCACAGCAAATTAGCCCCCCGGGGGCCATGTGATCGCTCTCAAAGAGCAATCTCATGGCCCCATATAGCTGTCTGTGGATCTGCCAGCAGGGGGACTGTCTGAAATGTCAAACAGTCCCCTTGCTGGTGGGAAATGTAAAATAAATTAATTAAACATGTTTTAGGGGGCGGAGCCTGACCGCAAGACGGGCTAGACGCCATTTCTGAGAGCTCCTTCCCGGCGAGCGAAATCCGCCGTAAATCTACCACAACCAGACCCCATCCGAACTTGAAACCAGCGGGTACAGATTGGGGACATCCCGCGGCACTGACAGATGCCTTTTTCAATATACCCCGAGGCAGACCAAACCGAAAAAGAAGACCGGGGCCTACTTCACGCTGACGCCTGCAGACCTCAAGGCACTATTTGGCGGAGCGGGCGCACATAGGGCAGCTGAGACCCCGGCTTACCCGGCAACAACTCTCCACAGTCCTACACCAGCAATGGGGAGACGTTCACAGAGGCCTCAAACGTCCCAGGCAACGGACCAGCAGGACATTGGCACTCTCCTACAACGGCAGGTACCATCCAAAATGGCGGCCGCTAACGGTCCTGATCCCCATGCAACCCCTGACATGCCTAGCCAGACACACATCCCAGCAACACAGGGGGACCCACACTCCATGACTGGGGACATCCCTGGAGGCACAGCCCCTGCCACTAAGCAGGATCTCCACAATATGCAAAATACCTTGCCGGAAATACAGAGGCTCTTAACTGCAGACATGTCTTGCCTGAAATCTAACATGCAGCAGCTCAATGACAGGACAACTCACACTGAAGGGGACATTGGGAAACTTCAAAATGAAGTAGCTGAACTGAAAACCGCAATGGTCCACTTAAAAACCACACAACAGGCTATGTCAATTCAAATGACGGCATATGAAGATAGACATCGCCGTAATAGCCTAAAAATCCGCGGGATACCCCCAGAGATCGATTCAGAGGAACTATCTCACTATACAAGGAGACTTATTGCATCATTGTTACCGCCAGCGCTAGCCCAAAAATATATAAGTATATATATTAATATTAAAATACACTTAGAATGACGTTACTATATATATAATATGTATATATATATATATTATATATATAATATATATACACATATATATACGTATAATTACAATAATAAATAAAATAATAAAAGTAATAAATAAAATATTGAAACAAAATTTATTATAAATTATATATTCATATGTAATTTAATTCTAACTGTATTTTGTTATTAATATATATATATTGGTAACAAAATACACTTAGAATGACATTCTATATATATCTATCTAAAATACAAATAACGGCAAATATATATATATATATATATATAGATAAATACATATAATTACATAAAAGATTCCATTAGTATACACGTAGAATTTAAATACCTATAAATGCATATATATTAAAATTCTACTTGTATATTTAAGTAATCTTTTAACATAATTATGTGATTTGAATAATTAAAATTTGATTGCCAGTCCTGACAACACAGGGAGAAAATGCAGAGAATTTAATTCGCAAGCACTATATTTGACCCTGTAACTCTCCAAGACACTTGTACATAGGGGGTACTGTTCTACTGGGGAGACTTCGCTGAACTCAAATATTAGTGTTTCGAACTGGTAAATTGTATTACAAAGATTATATTTTAAATAAAAGTGAATTTTTTTGAATTTTTTACAAACGAACAGCACTTTTATGAACTATATTATTGTTGTAATATGTTTAACTGTTTTAAAACACTAATATTTGTGTTTAGTGAAGTCTCCCGAGAATAACAGTAACCCCATGTACAGGTTATATGGTGTTTTGGAAAGTTAGAGAGTCACATATAAGGCTTGCATTTTATTTTTTTGACATTGAAATTTGCCAGATTGGTTATGTTGCCTTTGAGAGCGTATGGTAGCCCAGGAATGAGAATTACCCCCATGATGGCATACCATTTGCAGAAGTAGACAACCCAAGGTATTGCAAGTGGGGTATGTCCAGTCTTTCTTAGTAGCAACTTAGTCACAAACACTGGCCAAATATTAGTTTTTTGCTTTTTCACACAAAAACAAATATGAACGCTAACTTTGGCCAGTGTTTGTGACTACTAAAGCGGCTACCAAAAAAGACTAAACATAACCCACTTTCAATACCTTGGTTTTTCAAAATGTTTTTTCAAATGGTATGCCATTATAGGGGTAATTCTCATTCCTGGGCTACCACACCGTCTCAAAGGTAACATTACTAATCTGGCAAATTTCAATTTGAAAATGGAACATTCTATATTTGACCCTGTAACTTTCCAAAACACCATAAAACCTGTTAATGGGGGGTACTGTTGTACTCGTGAGACATCGCTGATTAACAATATGTGCATTTTGTTGCAGTAAAACCTAACAGTATTATGACATTCACAGCTAAAATGTCAGACGGAAATACAAATTTAAAACAAATCTTATTTTCTCACATTTTTTTTAACTTTATTCATAATAAATTATGTTCCATATATGAATAGTTAATGGTAAATGAAAGCCCTGTTTCTCCTGAACAAATGATATACAATAAGTGTGGGTGCACTTAATGTGACAGCGGTGAATTACGGTTGAACAGATATATAGCGCAAATTCCAGGTTTTGTTTACGTTTTGTTTTGATCAGAACGTGCACTATTGACGTCATGAAGGGGTTAAAGCACCTAAATTGATAATTATATATAGAGAAATTAATTAGCGTGGCTCAACTGTGACAGACCATAAATAGGTTATGTCTCAGTGGTCCAAACACAGAGCATTGACAAGAGATTCCAGGGATCTCCCTCAGGGCTTAACCCATTAGTGTCAATGTTACAAAAATAATAAAAGAGGTATGCAAGTACACCAAAGGTGACTATGCTTCCCCTGCCTGGAGGTAATGGTAGTAGTCAGTTGAAGATTATATAGAGGATATATAGCTAAAAAGAAAACAAAAATTATAAAAACGGTATATAGCAATATGTATCTAGAGCATTGCAAGCTATAAAACACACCTGGTCTTTGTAGTCATAACCCTATAGGGTTAATTCCTATGTCCATATAAGAAAAATCTGATAGTGGTCTTAATATAGTTCCTGATTAGGTAAAACAAGCTTTATTGGTATGGCTCCAATGAAATATATAAACCAGGAGTATTAGAGTTAATATCTGAGTATATTATTTAGATAAATCTGATTAATCCTAAAGTACAGCTTCCAGTCAAAAGTCAAAACAGACAGGAGTTATTCACAAATTGTCAAAGTACTCCTTCTGAATACTAGTGGCTTATTAGGTTGTATAGATATGTATCAACAGGTGATGGTGATTATAACAACTAGTCTAACGAGCTGTCCAATGGAACTATGCTGTCTATAGCCAAGAATTGTGCTCACATAATCACAGAAAGCAAGTAATGGAGAGGAAGGGATGGCTAGAAAGTTCTAAAGTCAGTAATTAGTAATGTAGAATAGACTCTCTCCCTGGTAATCTTACCAGATAGACATAATAATAATTTTTGTTTTCTTTTTTAGTTATATACCCTCTATATAATCTTCAACTGACTACTACCATTACCTCCAGGCAGGGGAGGCATAGTCACCTTTGGTGTACTTGCATACCTCTTTTATTATTTTTGTAAATTGATCATTATCAGTGCTGCAATAAATGATCACTCATAGCAACAGTTGCTTTTGGATGAAACAATACAGATCTAATGCTGTTGTTTATTCAATCCTATAACAACTGCTTATGTGTTAGAAAAAGATTTAGAAAAAAAAAAAAAAGAGTTCTGTTCACCCTCACTGACATCATCGTTGTTGTTTTTTAAAATCTAAAACGTGGTTTTAAAATGCAAATGAACTTTTCATGTCTGCGAAACTGTCTGTCCATCATTAATATTATATCACTGACTTTCCTGCATATTTTTATACGATGAAAGAACATAATTACTGTTGAGAATTCAAAAGTACAACTTTTATAACCAATTTTGCTAAATATTATATAAATTATGTCCATTCACATTACACTAAGAACTCATGCCAATCTTTTTTTTTTTTATTTCTCCAACAAATGTGGTTGTCAGTTTAAACCCTGTGTGGACAAGGAGAATTTTTGGCAGTTGCTAAGGTAACTGAGCTTGTTCTTAGAAATAGCAGATTACATAGACTCATGGAACACATACAAATGGGCTTGTAATGAATTGACCATCTTTCCCCTGACTGAAATTTAAAGAGAAAATCATACTTTTTAGACGACTTTGAAGTTTGAAACTTATGAGAAAAAATTGCAATACCCCAACCAGTGGGTGTTTATATTATGTAATTAAAATGCATATTATCTTGTTGAAATGAATAACCATTTCACAATATTCATTACAATGTATATTTTATATTACATTGTATTTTTATGTTAGGGTTAGTATAAATTATAAGAAAGAGTTAAGAATTAGTGTAAAGTTACTGTAGGGGTTAATGCTTGTTGTTATTGTAGCATAGGATTTAATGGTTAGTGTGATATGGGGTTAATTTATAATGTAAGGGTTAATGACATGTCACATTATGGTGTGTTACAGTAGCGATTAATGTGTAGTGCAGTATGTTTGGGTAGTATAAGGTTTAACATATAGTGTATTGTGTTAGGGTAGTGTATTGGTTAATGTTTAGTGTTAGTGTGCTATGAGGGTTAATTTATTTTGTAAGGGTTAATGACGTGTCACAGTTTGGTGTGTTACAGTAGGGATTAATGTGTAGTATGTTTTGGTAGTATAGGGGTTAACACATAGTGTCGAGTGTTAGAGTAGTGTAGGGTTAATGTCTAGTGTTAGTGTTGCATGGAGGTTAATTTATATTAAGTTTAATGTTTAATCTCAGTATGGTGTGTTACAGTAGGAATTAATGTGTAGTGCAGTATGTTTTAATAGTATAAGGTTTAACATATAGTGTCTTGTGTTAGGGTAGTGTATGGGTTAATGTGGCGGAACCAGCCTCGCCACTGGGCATTGGAGGATACTGATTGCCAGCCTCCTGCCATGTGACTATGGCACCTGGGATGTATTGTCTGCTCTCCTGTACTGTTGAGGTTTGCTACCAACTAGGTGGATTAGGCTATGGAACTTGTCTAGTGCCCTCTGTTGGTAGCAACAGCAATATGCACTACCTGAATAGCAAGACTGGTTCATTTGCATATTCGGGTAGATTTGCATATTGCTAATTCTGCATGTATGTGAGATATTTTTTGTTAATTATTGTCTCCCCCACCTCTTTAAAAATATGCCATTGTGTTATAATAAATCACTGTATGTTGCCTGCTATGATTTGACTGTTTGTAATTTTATTGAGTTTTCACAGCAATGTTAATGTAATGACCATATGGGCTGTTATCTCACATATATATTATTATTCTTATTATAGCCAAATTTGCCACCCTAACTCCTCCCACAGTTTTTACACTACATAGACATAAATTTACCAAAACGTGCAGATTGTTCCCGATCGGATTGCTATTACTTTGTGGAACATTTCGCCGAATGGTTCACGGAATATCGTCGTTCTTGTGGCGCAATTTGTCCCATAGGAATGAATGGCAAAGCTAGAGTGGGAGCTGGCAAAAGCTGAAAAATCAGGACATGATTTCTAAACTGCCACTACTCCCTTATTTTCAGGCCCACCTACACAAATCTTATATCAAAACGTTCAGCTATCCCTGCTGCCACTAAACATGTCAACGGCTAAGGCATAGTCCTGATAGTTTTCACAATATAATCATTTGTTTGCAACTAACGCCGTCCATTGACATTCATTGAAACTTCACTCTACAAAGCTCAGATTTGAAGTGCAATTTCTAAACTGCGACTGTGCCTTCATTTTTAATACTTCAGAGACATACTATGCATCAAAATGTAGGTATGGGTCTTGTGATTCTCACAATATAAAGCTCTTCACTGTAGGATGTATAGTTTTTAAAATAGGACTGTTTGAAGATGGTGACCGCCAAAATACTTTGACCAATGCAAGGCTGGAACAGCAAGTGATGTCATAGACAGGGCCTTTTGTACACCTGCTAATGTTTTTATAAATGTATGTTTTAATGTAACTGTGAAGCACTTTGGGCAACAACATTGCAATTAAATGTGCTATATAAATAAAAGTTGAAATGCATTTCTCACTCTATCAATATCGGCAATATTAGTGGCCGATACCGATATTGCCGAAAATACAGAATATCAGCCGATAATATCGGTAAAATCAATAATCGCTCGATCCCTAGTTGTAGACTACTGGTGGAGACAAGAACACTTCAGACAATTTCCCCAGAAATTGTAGCTTTTCTAGTTAAGTGTTCTTGCATAGCAAGGCTACTTAATGTTATCTCATATATTATTATTAATATAGCCAAATTTACCACCCTAACTCCTCCCACAGTTTTTACACTACATAGACAGTAATATACCGAAACGTGCAGATTGCTCCCGATTGGATTGCTATTACTTCGTGGAACGTTTCGTCGAATGATTCACGGAATATTGTGGTTCTTGTGGCGAAATTGATCCCATAGGAATGAATGGCAAAATGTTCAAAACTAGAGTGGGAGCTGGCAAAAGCTGAAAAATCGGGACATGATTTCTAAACTGCCACCACTCCCTCATTTTCAAGCCCACCTGCACAAATCTTACATCAAAACATTCAGCTATCCCTGCTGCCACTAAAAATGTCTGTTTGAAAATAGCAACCACCAAAATACTCTGACCTGTGCCAGGCTGGAGCAGCAAGTGATGTCATAGACATTGCCTTTTGTACACCTGCTAATGTTTTTATAAATGTATGTTTTAATGTAACTGTGAAGCACTTTGGGCAACAGTGTTGCAATGAAATGTGCTATATAAATAACTAATAGTTACTCCGCCCACTCCAGTTGTAGACTACTGGTGGAGGCAAGAACACTTCACACAATTTCCCCAGAAATTGTAGCTTTCTAGTTTATATTGTAAGGGTTAATGTAACTGTGCTATATAAATAAATGTTGAAATGCATTTCTCACTCTATCAACATCGGCAATATTAGTGGCCGATACCGATATTGCCGAAAATACCGAATATCGGCCGATAATATCAGTAAAACCGATAATCGCTCGATCCCTAGTTGTAGACTACTGGTGGAGGCAAG
>OW240913.1:40930702-41023980 GCA_933207985.1 Pelobates cultripes | reverse complement strand
GAACATTTTTCCACTTTGCCTATTTTGGTCTAAAATTACTAGATTTGGAGCAATTAGCAAACTTGTTCTGGAGCTTGTAATGGTGATTACTACAAAAAATACAAATGACCTAATTTTGCCTTAATAAATATTGCCTCTACATTTTTCTATAGTATAATTGTAAGAATGCACAAAACATTTTAGACATTTACCTTAATTGATATCCTGTAAATGAAAACACACTAAATATTTATGAGGGCTGTCATTTTGTCCACATTATCTCATATTTTGTTGACTCTAACATTACCTTTTGGCCACATATACTATAAAGCATTGGTTAGACACTTTTATAATTTATTATGAAAAACATTTTGTAATTTTTGCAGACATTTAAAATATATATATTTTTTATTTAAAAATTGATGACGCTCAAATAATTTCAGAATAAAAAAATGCCTACGGATTTGATTAATCTAGAAAGCATTTTACCAGGAATAAATTTGTTCACAATCCATTTTCAGCTATATCCTGGAAAATACATACATTACAGGGGATTACATCTATTTAAAGAATTTATATTTACGGGTAAGTAGTTATATAACATTACTCGATATTTTTAAATGGAAAAAAGGCAGATATTTTATGGAGTTCTTAAATGGTTGAAGATTTCCAAATCCCCTCAAGAGATTGCAATTTGATCTACATTCTACTTGATATGTGAAATCATAAGCTGTTAATAGCTTGGAGAAAAGTGGATACAGTTGAGAAAAACTGTAGGCTACAGGCTATATGTAGAGCTGCAGTTAGGATGGTGTGAAGTTAGCTAGATTTTTAGGGCTTAGGGAAGGAAATTATGGAAAAAACATTTCTTCCAAGTTGGCTCCACCGGGCAATGACCTATGGAATTTAGCAGGCTCTCAGACGATAAGGTGTCCAGTAAAGTTTATGTACCGAGCTTGATGAATACATAAAGATATCTCCTTGGTTTGTTTATCCAGGAGTTTTAAAATCAACAATCAATAAAGTAGAACCTTGTATTAACCTGTACTGATAAAAGATGACGGTCAATTCGAAAATTGAGAAATATACTTTACATAATTAAACATTACTTTAATAAAGTTAATACAAGTTTAATTTTGTTCCATTTTACTAATTATAACAAAAATGCAAAAGTACAACTAAATCAGTATAAACATAATTCAAATAAAACAAACAAAAATATATTCAGTTCCATATGCATATTTTAAACTTTTACCTTTTTGTTTCCCAATGGTAATGATACTTCATTAGATAGAAACAGTGTTAGATAGAAACAGTGTTTGAGAATGTTATGAGCTGTATAGACATTATTGATCTCATGAAAGGCTCAAATCCTGCAGATCTACTCCCTAGATTATGACTAAAAAAAAAAACGCAATACGCACGGACAAAACAGTATTACATAGAGCCGCATCCATGATAATCAAGCATACAGTTCAGTTATACATGCACCAGGATTCTGTAGAGCATGAGAAACACACTTCGGTATCTGGAGGAAGACTTGATTCCCAAAAACCATGCGTGCAAACAGAACTGAATCTTGCTAATAGACAAGCAATATCAGGAAGCATTACTTTATTGAGAGGGTAGTGGATGGATAGAATAGCCTTCCGGCTAAAGTGGTAGAGGTTAACACAGTGAAGGAGGTTAACACAGTGAAGGAGGATCCTGCAGTGCCCCCTCCCTCCAACTCCACATCCTATGTTGCTGAAGAGGTCAAAATCCCTTCAGTGACTTACCTGAACCCAGCGCCGATGACCCTCAGTGTTGGGTCAGTCTCTGCCACGCTCCTCCCCTGCCGACGTCAGCCGGGATTCCGGCGATGCTGGAGGTCCTCGTGCATAGCATGAGGACGTTCAGTGTCGTTTAAAACACTTTTCATGTTTTAAAAAGCCGTAAGTCCCTCTTGTGGCTGTCTGATAGACAGCCACTAGAGGAGGACTTAACCCTGCAAGGTAATTATTGCAGTTTATAAAAACTGCAATAATTACACTTGCAGGGTTAAGGGTGATCGGAGTTGGCATCCAGACCTGCATATAAGGCCAGTTGTGGCTGCTATTAAAGAGAACACTTTACCCTTTCATGAAGTGTAGGATCATGTTAGGGGGATTGAAGAGCTATATTCACTCTGGGGATTGCTATAATCACTATACTCCCTTGGATTACAACACTTGCTCTTGTAAGAGCATCCTGCTTTGCTCTCTGTACTAGGAGAGTTCTACCCACTGGAAGCTGGATCCTGGTCTTGGGTCAAGGGTGGGTGGAGGATAGTGAGACCCCAACCAAGCTGTGGCAGTTTGTGGGGTTTATGGTGGCTATGGTGTCTGGTGTGGTGCTTATGGTACACAAGAATTACTAGGAAGCAGCAATTGATGGAGGTACCCAGTTGGGGTGCCAGGCGGCCGTCACAGTGTCATACCTTCGCTTGGCCTTCGCTGTCAAAGCACTGCACATCCTCAAGCCATCCCTCTTCACTTAGCCAATGTAGAATCTTGGTTCGCCCAGCATTCAACCAACACTGAATGTGTGTATGAAGATGGAACGCTTGGTGTTACCCTTTTTAAAGTCACCGTATCGCCCAAGACGTTTGTCGGTTAAACACCTTTATCCAATTATTACAAATCATCAAAATTGTTCCCCAACCAATCACTGCACACTTAAGCCTATTTAAATCCTTCTCTGACCTCACTTCCTTGTGGTCTAAGTAGCCCGATAGTGTGTTAAAGTACTCCTATAACCCTCCACTGTCAAAATAGACAACCAAACACTCCCTAGATGTAGCATATGCCTTTAATAATTATTTTGTTGGATGTGCTACCACCATGGTTGCTAAAATAACAAATGACATTCATTTTCAGACTACAAATAAAGATCAGGCCCTGACAAATCTTCAAAATCCTAATATAAAGAAATTCAATTTTAGACCTGTGCCATACCCAGACTTGGAAGACTGCAAAAGTAGTACCTATCCATAAAAGTAGTAACAATACTTTGGTATCATTGCTCCCTGTATTGTCAAAAATCTTGGAAAAATGCGTCCACACGCAACTATGTGAATATTTTCAACGATCAAATTATCTGATCCCTGATCATTCAGGCTTTTGTCCAAATCACTCAACTTCGCCTGCCCTCTTAAAAGTTTGCAATGACATCCAAATTGGCATGGAACAAGGAGACTTAACGTGATCTATTTTCCTTGATTTTGCCAAGGCCTTTGACACAGTAATCCATTGCATTCTTTTGCAATTGAGTTCCAATCACATGTGGTGTTCCCCAAGGCTCCTTACTCGGCCCCCTGCTATTCACATTATTTATAAATGATTTGCCTAACATCTGCAAATTCTCAACTGTACACATGTATGCAGACGACACTGTAATCTACGCTAGTAAACCGAATCTACCACAGCTTGAGGCTGTGCTCCAAAACCAATTCACAGCGGTAGAAAAGTAAATAGCAGATAACAAACACTTCCTAAACACTGACAAAACAGTTACAATGATCTTTGGAACTGTACCTAAATTATGTAAACTACAAAATCAACAACTATGTATCAGAATAAATTCAAATAGCACACTGACAGCAGTCTGTTCTTTTAAATATCTAGGTATGTTGCTAGACCCCAATCTATCCTTGTTACGGTTGCCTCCATGCTAGCTGGAAGTTGGACCGCTGGAACTGGTTTTAATGGCACTCATGCATGTCAGTTTATACAATTTGTCAGGCCAAAGGACAACCCCTCTGAACCTGATGGTACACTGGACAATGCAATGTCCCAACCAATGAGAGTACAATGTATCTTTTAAAAATGCTATCTCCCAGCTTGGAGATAATTGATTTCAATGGTTACACTAACCTAATTATCTCCAAGCGCATGAAAATACCACGTTTTATTGTACACTTGAAAATAACATAAAAATACATAACTTATATATTTTATCATGAAAATAGCCCATTCAACCATTCGTTAGATAGCTCAGATCTGAGCGCACTAAATAGTCAGATCTCACGAACGCTGTATAAGAGTCACATGATTATAGTTTGTTCGTATGATTTTGTGCGGACAGATGGGACAATCGGCACTTCAGCAGGATTCGTGTAAATCGTCCGCCGATTATAGTACCAGAGATCTTACACCCAGGTCCCGTTGAACACTCGATGACAAAGATGGCCACCGCCTCGTGTTCGGCATATGAACGGCGACCACCTTGGAATAAGTACTTAGATTGCGGTTAACCGCAGAAACCACAGCTTAATTGGTGACACACTCCAGTGTCTAAGTGGTCGTCGTTCGACAGTTCTTTCGTGCGACTTTCGGTATTCGGTTCGGGAAATTGTGCGCGAACCGTGACCACCCTGATGACGGCCAATTAGGTTGCGGTTAACCGCAAACTGCAACTCCCGGGCAATCAATTGTTGGCACACTCCTGTAACGGGGTGGTCTGCATTTGTATATACGAATGGCTTGCAGAATGGGTTCGTGTGAAACAAAGTAGCAAAAAGGGAACAAAATAACTGTACGTATCCAATAGAGGGAATCTCTGTAACAATCCTTTGGCATTCACATCGAAAAAATCTCTTCAAAACTTTACCCAAAACTAGGTGACCTGTACAGAAACAAATCCTGCCTAAGTCCTAGAGTAAGGAAACAGTGCAGATAGTGCCGGTCATTGATTATAGGGATGTCGTTTACCTGCATCGCAAACCCACCTTAATACGTTATTTAATTAATTCTGCCGCTTTGTACTAGAATGCAATTACTTATTAAAAGAGCTAAACTGGCTGTTGCTGAAATCCCGACACACTTTTTATCTTTCCAGCCTTGGGCATAAGAGCTTTTCTGGGAAGCTCCCACCCTACCTGAGTAGAATGGTCTCCCCGTGTGAGGAACTGACTCTGCTGGGTTTCAAACCCTGGTTTACATGGTGCTAAACCTCTTCCTTACCAGTACACCAGCCTGCCTTTTGCAAATTTACCTGAGATCTGATACCATTGCTTGTAGAGTCAAGGTTATCAGTGACAACTCTCTTCAGCTGTGTCTGGTCAGGTGTCTGGTTCTTGGCCTATAAAAGTCACTTCCTGTCTCTGTACCTTTGCCAGATTATTGTGGTTCCTGTACTCTCCAATCAAGCGTGTTCCTGTTTCTCCTTCCTGTTGATGAATTTGGACTGTTTTGACTTTGCTGCTTCTCCTTCCCATTGACCTCGGCTTGCCTCACTACGATTATCATCTTTCTGTTCCAGTCTCCCATCTCTGCTTAAGACCAGAAGGCCACTCAAGACTCAGGGGCTCAACCACCTGGGTAACGAGTGGCTACCTCTGGCAGAAAACATTGCTGATCTGGCTACTGGATTCCAAAACTTTGTAACATCAATATCATTACACCCCGGCTGTTCCCACCTCCTATAACATCCGATCCCATACTAGCACGATATTTAGCATACAAAAATAAAGTGGCTCGATCTTCATTTTCCTACAGAGCACTGCAATTATGGAATAACCTCAGGGACACAGTCAAATCTTCATTCAATCTAAAATCTTTTAAGAGATCTATGGCAATATACCTCAGCACAGAATGCACCTGTCATGGTTGAATCTATTTATCACCTGTTATATGTTAAATTTATATATGTGTGTATGTATATATAAATATTGTTTGTATATTGTATTTTTTTGTACTATTGTATCCTATTGTAACAATGCAATGTTTTGTGGACAAAGACCAAGGACATACTTTAAAACGAGAGAAATCTCAATGTATTCATCCTGGTAAAATATTTTTATAAATAAATAGTGTGTTTTTTTTTATTTAGACTTGGCTCCATTATTTGACTAGTCTTATCTCTGGAACCCCTGACCTTGGCTTTATGTACTGGTTTATCCTACCTTCACCTTTCTTTGATTCCTTGACCTTAGTATGTTTGTAATGATCCTTTTTTTTCTATCAGCACTATATTCTATACTCCAGGGGTCAAGTCCTGGGGAAAAAAGTGTGGGAACTCACCCAAGATTCCCGCCGCCCCCCCCCCTTTAAAAAAAAAAAAATTACACTCCTATGCATATAGTGCAGTGCAGGGTGTGTATAATGAATGTAGTGTGTTTGTAGTGAATGCAGAGTGTGTACAATGAATGCAGTGTATGTAGTGTGTTTGTAGTGAATGCAGAGTGTGTATAGTGAATGTAGTGTGTAGTGAGTGCAGAATGTGCATAATAAATGCAGAGGGTGTATAGTGAATGTAGTGTGTTTGTAGTGAGTGAAGAGTGTGTATAATGAATGCAGTGTGTGCGTGTGCGCGCTGGATGACGTGTGTGTGAGTGCTGGATGATGTGTGTGTGTGTGCTGGATGATGTGTGTGCGAGTGCTGTGCTGGATGATGTGTGTGTGCTGGTGAGTGCTGGATGATGTGTGTGTGCTGGATGATGGGTGTGTGTGCTGGATGATGTGTGTGTGAGTGCTGGATGATGAGTGCTGGATGATGGGTGTGTGTGTGTGCTGGATGATGGGTGTGTGAGTGCTGGATGATGGGTGTGTGAGTGCTGGATGATGGTGTGTGTGGATGATGCTGGATGATGTGTGGGGGGGGGGGAGCATTTTTTTCTTACTTTATGTGTTTATATTTGTTTATTTTATCCCCCCCTCCCTGCTTCTTACCTTGTCAGGGAGGGGGGAGATCGCCTGGTGGTCCGGTGGTATGCTGGAGGGAGCCAGCCGCTGCACAGAGGGGCCATCACACGCAGTGTTCCCTCTCCAGCTCTAACTCTCGCGAGACTCGCCTGTGCGGAGCGTTGCCATGGTAACAGCCGCGGGTCTCGCGAGAGTTATAGCTGGAGAAGGAACACAGCATGTGACGGCCCCTCAGTGCAGGGACCAGGGCCGGTCCTGCAGGACAGGTAACGGGAACGGCGTTCCTGCTTTGGAAAAAGTGCAGGAACGCCGTTCCCATGCGTTCCTGCAGGACTCGAGCCCTGCTATACTCCTTAGGTTAAGTTTGGCTACTCGAAGGTCTGGTAATATGTGCTGTATGTATTTAAGTATTAGTTGCCTTTTGCTTCCATTTTGGGGAACTACCTTGACAATTAGTCAGCTTCCATTCTGTTTGTATGTGACTTCTTAAAATTTAAAATCCTGAAAAGTGCCATTGCTTCTTTAAATTATTCTAGTTCCATTCATTATTACAATAATTATATTATCTAATAATATTTTTATATAACACAACTGGAATATTTTTAATGTCTTATACTTTATGAATCAAACTACAATGTGTTTTGTTTTTTTGGATGTTCCCTTCCAAGAACAACCTTTCTATTCATAAAATATTTAAAAACATTAACATGATATTTTAATTAGTAATAATAATATGTAGCACTAAACAAACTCTCATTGAAATGGACTTAACAACAATCCCATTCATTAATGATGCCAAACCAAACCAATGACCTTCGAAGGTCCTTTAAATTGTGATCTCATCAATTACTTTATCTTGCTGTTGAGTGAATTATTATTTGTAATGTTCACAGCTGTGGTGATATTACTAGAGCTTCATATACAAAGTTCACAAGGTACAATATGTGTCATTTCTAGCAACACTGTAGACTCTGATAATGATATAACTGATGTGACAAGCAACCGGAACATAATTCCATCCACTGCAAAAAAATGTCCATGTAGACTGATCTACGACCATAGAGAATGAAAGATCAATTTTCTCAACATAGATTGATCATACGGACTGTTGATCTTGAGTTGAGCTGAGCACTTCAGTGATATTATCATTGATATTTCATAGCTACAGTTTTTAATCATACATTCCCAAAAAATGTGCATTTTCTGCAATGCCTTCATAAGTGATGGAGATGTTTGAGTGAACAGTTTGGAGTGTTTACAGCTAAAATGCCCACATCGGAAATGAGCTCTGGCTATGTTTAAGTACAATATCTAAAAGAATTTAGCTATTTAATTTTTTTTATCTTGTTTTCAATTTATTATTAATTTTTAATCACTGCAGATATGGCATGCATATAAAAATATTAATATATATATATATGTGTGTGTGTGTGTGTAAAAAAACAGATACAATTTGTATCTTGTAATACCTTTTTTATTGGACTAACAGAATTTTTTAATGACAAGCTTTCGGGAGAACCTCCCTTTCTCAAGTCTGAAGCATTTCTGAGCAAGACGACACATAGAATTCAAAGTTGAGTTGTGATACAAACATACATATAACATTCATTATGGAGCTCAGCATTTATAAATTCTAAAAGCAGCTGTCTGTCTGTGTTTACATGAGCTATTATTATTATGTTATTATTTATATAGTGCCAACAGATTCTGTAGCACTTTACAATGGGTGGACGAACAGACATGTAGTTGTATCCAGACAATTATGACACACAGGATCAGAGGGGTTGAGGGCCTGCTCAATGAGCTTACATGTTAGAAGGAGAGGGGTAAAATGACACAAAAGTTAAGGATAATATTAGACTAATGACAGTTAGTTAACCCATTTCCGACCAAAAAATTGCATACCATGGATTTCTTATATTTAGTATTAGAAAGCAATGCAATTGAAATTTAGTCCCAAATCCCCACATATCTTTCCTATTTAATACATCTTGCTTTGCAAATGTTAAATAATTCCCTTAAATGGTCCCTTATGATATATCAGTTACAGAAAAACTGGATGAACAGCATCTAGTAAAACGTCTGTGTATTTCTTTGTTATCTTTAATAAATAGTGATATTCATATCTGAGAACCAACCGGTCTAAAAACCCCCAGGCATTAAACTGTATTATTTATGTGAACAGGTATAGAATAGAATCACGGTGCAGAGGCTATTTAATATGTTAGTCTGATATTCATTTAAAGCTATGTTAATAGATACAGGTATATTATATTTCTTTTCTTCCATTGTTCTCGCTCCCTCCTCTTCCTACTGATCTGTTACTGCTTTTGCTCTTACTAGTCCTCCTCCAGCTTTTTCTGAGGTTTATGTTTGTGTAATGGAAAGATTAGTCGGGAAATAAAACAAGAGAAAATTGCAGTTATAGTTTAAAGCTGCATCGCAAAATACACAAAGGCCAATTGTAGCTTTCTTCTTCGAATCTTGGTTAATGCTTTGTTTCAGCTTGGCAAATGTAAATGTGACTCCTTTGGAATTTTAAAGACGTGATTATTTATACACCTGTCTGTCACAGCAGATAATCTGCTCATCTTGTTGATAAATTGCATTTATTTGGATCCACAAAAGGTATTCAATTCTATTTAGCAGTTCTACGATATACTTGGCTTTTATTAATGGTTTAATAAAGGATGTCAACTTCACCACAAACTGGCTTCATTAGTTTTCTGATCTCTATGTATTGTTTAGAAATTGAACTAATCAGCCTACTCTCCAATTCTTTGGGAATTTTAGCACCCCACAAGCCAAATGATGGTATTTAAAAGTGGAGATGGCACTCATCTCATTTGTACAATAGAGTCTCGTGCTCCTCGTTCCAAGTAACTAATACACAATCACGCAGTTTAATACCAATGAACAAATGCACAGATTGTACCCGTTCAGAAAGTTTGTTCGAGAATTGAATAACACTAAGGTTTTGATTATTCATCGAGAACAGATCACTCAAGAGTCGAAATGCTGTAGTTACTGGTTTGTAAATAAGCTGTTTGGATGCAATCTGTGCACCCGGTCATTTTTCTTACACTTTACAAACCAAAAGTAATGCTTATTAAGAATCATTATGGGGGTGGAGTCTGGACGCTGAGCCGTGCGGACATGTCTGCCACGAGCTCCTGCAGGACGGGCCATAAAAACAGGGAAAAGCGGCAGCTATATGGCACAACGACCCTCAAGGGTGCACCACCCATGCCGGGGGTGCACCGTCAAACCGATAGACACCACCCCGGGGCCTGCCGGAGCCGGGAGCGCAGAGATACGGCTGCGGCCTACTGGGGCTGGAGCCAGGGGGAGACGGCCGCTCTCCTCGGTGACGGAGCCCACAAGCGACACTACTGCAACCTACCACCCCCCCATGGACTGGTGGGGGAGATCCCGGTCCCTGCTGGAAGACTCAACCTAAGCAGAAAGCTGACAAGCTAGCCCCACGGTATGCAAGGGCAACAGGCTACCAAGGCCCTGTCAAAATGGCCACCCAGCACGGGCTCCAGCAGCGGAGCGCCCGATCCAAGCCATCTACTCCTCAATGAGAAAACCTTGACTGGCTCTGCACAAGGCTCTTGGACGTGCTACACAGCAGAGGAATAACCTACCACAAGGCAGAAACAATAGTAGCCTCTTGGATCCGACCGGCAGCACAACCCAGCCACTACAGGCGCGTACCTCGAACCTCCAGAGCGGCTGTCTGGCAACACAGGTTCCAGCAAGCCTTAAAGAGGGACAAAGCACCAGGTCTCTCGCATGCACGCTCCCACTTACTGATACACAAACCCGGGACTACCACACAAGCTACTCAAACAGGGTACTCACCGGACCGGACTATTGATGGCCAGCTCAAGATGAACCAGCTTCCGACCGCCATCACTACAACACAAGGGTACTTGTGGCTGCACACCCCCCATGGTACCACCAGAGATGAAACCCGTCATAGAGACACCACGTCCAGGGGCTCCAAAAGAGAGACTCACCAAGGCAATGACCAGGACTTCCCAATGAGGGGCATAGGCTGACATATCCACCGCATAGCCTCACTAGAGCCATACCTTACCACTATGGGTGAAGCTCTAAATGACCAGCCTATACAATGCTCACACTCGCAGAGGTCTGAAGGGGTTAATGCTGACTCTGTCCTTTGCCTCCACACGCACCAAACACCCAGATGACGGTCCCATTGGCATATCCCATGAAGCTTAACTTGTCACACACCGGGACTTTCATGTGGAGTAATTTTTGCTCGAGTCAGACCCCAGCGGTCACCTACTGTCATGCGGTATCTCTTCCGGGTTCGGCACTCCCGCATTGCAGAGCTGGCCCCTCCCTCTTCTGACGTGGCTCTGACAGTACTTAGGGAGACCGCGCCAGGGAGAAGGCGCTTGGTGATTGTGGGACCTACTTCCGGGTATATACGCCGGCTCCACAAACTCTGACAAGCCATACCCAGCCTTTGAGCCAATGCAAGGATTGCTGCATGCCATAAAGGATTACTGGAGAACGAATACTTTGCTAATTTACAAGTGGACTATAACTCTGAACTCTTGGGGGACAACTCACCTTAACCTTAAGTACATCTTTTAACTATTGTCTGCAATATCATTTATTAATGAACCAATTCCTGCTTGCTCAAATCTTCTCTGCTTCAAGTTACTAATTATATGGAGGTCAACTCCCATCATGCTTATTTACTATGAACTGTTTCTTGGAACCAATTCCTGCTTGCTTAAATCTTCTCTGCTTCAAGTTACTAATTATATGGAGGACAACTCCCATCATGCTTATTTACTATGAACTGTTTCTTGCTTTGCAAATACTCTCTGCTACCTGCTTAATGTTTCTATTGATGATTATTCCCAGTAACCTAAAGAATCGTATTAAAAACTTCTCTGAGGAAATACTTATTAATGAATTTTTTCATTGTATTGTTTGATAACCTGCACTTTCTTCTTTTTGGACTATTGCCTATATGCAATTCATTTACGTTTATCAATCATTAAAACTTCGTTTGATTCTCAAATTGCCAGCAATCCTCTCTTTTCTTAAAGCTACAGTATTGATACTTTAAAGATTCTTCGTTTCTTTACTATTGTAATTAAGGAGTTCTATAAGCTGCAGTTGAGTTCCAATCCAAATAACCCAAGTCGCATAACACCTACTTATAGCCTGATTAGCTCTTGACGCAGCAAAATAACCTCTTGTTTAGGAAGTTAAGCGATGTCACTCTATGCTCTGTTATACCAATACCTAAACAAAGTACAGCACTACTGTTTATATTCTTACATTAAAAAAAAATGTGCTTGTTCTACCCTGTACCTCCATGTTATACTGTTCGTAATGTGCTAGAGGATTGCCTTTGGGGTAACTCTCAAGCAACTGTTATACGCTTATGCACTATAAAATAAATAATAATAATAATAAAAAAAATCATTATATCTTTATCTGGCAGGTAAAAAAAAAGAAAATATTGGAACTGCAATCCATTATGAATGAAAAAAGGAAAATCCAGATAGTCCCAATAATGTATGTTTAGTTTTCTTTAGTCTACTAGTTCCTCACTCTAATAACATAATAGAATAAAACATTTACAACCTAAATAAAACTAATGTTCAAATAGAGAGTTGATGTTTTGAGTGGAATCTTACATGAACCAATTGTAATGAATGACAGATGTGGCATATGAGAGGAGAAACGGGAGAGAAAGCATTTGTTGCAACAGTCTAGGAAAGTAAATTCTAGCTTCATCAGAAAAGTACCCCTAGTGTAAAAGATGATCTATACAGAATTTGGTGAGCTTTCAATTTAATGGCAGTTGGAGTGACACTAAAAAACCTTCAGTTATTTAAATGTGTATAGGGATTTGGGATAGTGTGTAGGTAACATTTTAGGGTGTTTATTGTATGTATTGGGGCTGATACATCCTATAGTGATTGCTGCTACCCAGGAGTATAGGAGTTAGAGCGTAGGGCTTTATTTTGTATATTATGGCAAACTATATTTCTAGAACAAGGTCTCCACTCTCTTTAAAAGAACCCTCCAAGCACTATAACAAATAATACCCTCTGCTGTAGTGGTTATGGTGCCAGGAGTGTCCTGGTACTGTCCCTTCGATAAGAGGTGAAACTGTTTTGACACCCTACCTGAGTCCTGCTGGAACCCCATGCTGAATCCATCTCATGCACCCTTCTCCAGGAGGAGAAACCAGTTATCTCTATAGAACAAAGCAGGACCACACAGGACCACAAATATTGGGTGAGAGCATCCACTAGTAAATGAACGGTTACTGGGGTAGTGGATGTTACAAAATCTGAAATGAGAGCAAGGTCCTAACATGTTCATAGATTTAGAAACATCTTCCCCTCCTTACAATGTTACATCCACATTTATATATTATACTCTATACTTTATATCTTACATTATGAATCTTCTCAGTAGGTGAATGCTAACATTTAAACATATTTTCCAAGGAAAATTGCACTGGGTGGAACATAATTAAGTTCCAGCTTTTATGTATTGTGTGATGTGATTCAACATTGCCCATTATCTTATTAAAATATAATCACTTGCTGTTTTCTCATTCAAATTAAGAAAGGTTGTGGGTGGTGTAACTATAATATTATAATAACTGCAATAATATTATAGGTTATTCATGTTCAGGCATCTTCACTACCATTAGTCATAATATTACCCTTGATATTTGAGTTGAATACATAGTTCCATTGCTTAGTAGAGTAGAGTGGAAGAGCATTTACTGTGAGCTTTACAAATGCAATTATTATATATTAGTGGCAAATTCTTTAATAACAATAATTTTAGCAGCAATAGGTCTCTTGAGTGTTGTTATGAAACTTACTATTCATGTTGAAATCTGGAATATGTGGAATATATTTATTCTTTATAAATAACAAAAGCGTTTATGAAATAAGCATGGATTCTGACTATTGTCTCTCTCCTGTAGAGGAAGGCATATACCCCCAGCAATCCTAAATTATGGCTAGGCTGATCAGTTTATAAATGAATGGCTATTACGTTATGTATTATTCCATCATTGCTTACCTTAGCTACACCTATTTGTGTTCCATTCTTCGGACAGAAAACAATCTGTATTATCATATGGAAAGTTGAAGGCAGAGATTTATCAAAGTGTTTTGTTCTAAATAGTGGAAATAGTTTTAAATAGTGCAAAATGGAAAAGGGATTGAGTCACCAACAGAAAGTTCACAGTAGGTTGCACTTCCAGTAGATGTATATGAAAGACAAAACGGAACAAACAAGAATTCAATGGTGGAATGTATCTCGGTATACGGACCCAGAAATATGTGAGAGCCACTTACATTCAATAGAGCTTTACACCAGCTCAGAGATTATGTGCCTGGGTGGAACAATGCTTGTCTGAGGATATATGGTATGTCCTTCTCTATGGGATGTAAGGCCTTCACAGGACTAGTAATTGATCCTTGAAGAATGGTACAGATTCCATTTTCAGATATTGCAATTGGGGTGGTCAGCAGCAGCACATATAATGAAAATGACAAAACATAGTGCTCTCTATAAACAAAACCATGCAAGGAAAGAAATGGATATTACTCACTTTTCCGAGAGCAATCTGAGGATATTGCTCAATCCTTGGCGCCTTTGTGAAACAAATCCCCACTACAGATATTACCAGGAGAGCTGTATCACAGATAAGAAGCTATCCAGGAGGAGAAAAATAAGTACCCAGCAGCAAAAATGTAAAAGGAACCTTTTAAATCTTAAAACACACAGTGACTGTTCAGACATTCATAACTTGCGGTTAAAAAACCCCCAAAAAAACCTTTTACAAATATGAATTTCTGAAAGGTACGTATATGAAAACTAAACAGTGGAAGTGTACAAGTGATCAACCACAGTGCAAAGTCAATGAGACCATCTATTTATGCTAGGCCATCTAACAAGAATTTCCTGTAGAGTAAAATATCAAATATCTATTCCATGAACCCATCAAAAGGCTGCATGTTGCAATTTTATTTTCATCATTTCCAGTGACTTGTTTCCAAAGGTTACTTACACTCCCATTACTACCTCTCTATGAATGCAACACAAACCGGTCTTTACCATTGATGTTATCATAACTATTATATAGTAGATACTGTATTAAAAGCGTTCTGCTCAATTTGAGGGAGCAATGCGATCATCATTTTTATTTGTTTAACAGTGGCTTACTCATTTCACACCTTTCGAGCTGTGGCTTACTCATTTCATACCTTTCAAGCTGCTACCCTTGGGTAGTACATTTTTTTATTTGTCCTGATAAATGGAATACTAAATTACTACACTGTCCATCTTAATGTTTTCTATAGTTTAATTTCTAAAGTTAACACCTGTATTTATTATATTAATATATATTTATATACACGTTAATCCTAGAACTGTGTAGAAGTGATAAAGGAGCTGCACATTTTAGGACAATATAGCAAATTGGAAAAAATTCACCAGCCTCAGCTATTTTTCCAGTTTGGCTACCTTGGCATAAACTTTGCAGTTCCCTTGTCACTTTAGTTTAGTGAATGGAGCCAGTACAGGAGCATAATTGAAACTATTTTCAAAACTTGAATCGGCTTTTGTTCTCATTAGGAAGTTGCTGAGCATTGTGCTCTTTTGCAATGTTTGTGAAATCAGTCATTCATTTATTTTAAGCTAAGCCAGTAAAAGAGGAAAATGAATGTTGCAATTTCTAAAAAAAAAAAAATGTTCATCAACGCACATTCCAAATGAAATACAAATGTCTAAGAGGTACCTCTTTAACAAAACATCTTTGTTCATTTTTGATTACTTATATTGTAATGTGGAATGTTAAACTCAATTAGCGTAATATGATTTCACTCTGTTCATATTTACTAGCTTTTTACTGAAGATTTATTTGTGGTAGAGAAACATTTTATATAATGAGAGTGACCTACCATATCTTGGTGAAGGTTTCACATCCTGACACCTGTAGAGCAGAGCTGAAATCACCCAACAGTAACTGGTGAATAGACAGACTGCAACTATACAAATGAATTATGTTACTATCGATGAGTCTCTTACTGGAATGTTCCAAGCATGCATGCCAATATAACTGTAGTGATTATGGTGCCAGGAATGCCCTGATACCATTCCATGGTAAGTAGTCAAACCCTTTTTAGTATGATTTTACAACTTATCTGTGTCCCCTGGACACTTGCGTCGCATGCAGTCTTCTCCTGCAGAAAATGCCGGATATCTCGGTAGAAGAAAGCATGGCTGATCCAGGACTGTGCTTCTTGACCTAGGGTGCTCAGCTGCCACTCTCAACTTGTCCGCATGTTCCTACATAGCCCTGTATAGCTCTGTAAAGCTAACTGGATTCTCCTGGTGAAGACTGCAATTGCAGTTGTGTGGTTTTACTTAGATAAATTGTGGAACTGTGCTAAAAAGGTTTGACTATTTACTATACAATGGCACAAAGGCACTCTTGGAACCATAACCACTACATCAGACATTATAAATACGTGCAGGGTGTTCGTTCCAAAAATATCTTCTGCGTGGCTTAGGTACTATTTTAAAGGGAACAGTCACTAGTTTTTTATATAGATTTCACTTATCCTTATAATTAAAAAAAATTATATTTATGAGGTGTGAAAATTAAAGCTAAGTACCTTCATCTTTGTCAATTTTTGTTATAATCTTTGTCCTTTGCAGCTAGCGGTCTGCCAGGCATACAGTGAAGAGGAGAAATGAATTTATTCTTCTCCCCTTCTTCATTTGGTTTTGCCTGTTCTGAACTGGACTATGATGTAATTTGCTAAATCTTTAATATAAATGTAAAAAGAAAACTGAGCATCACATGAAAAAAATGTTCTAGGTAATATTTAATGTTTTATTCAATTGTGTAAATTCCAATTATCTCTCAAATAGGAAAACTTACAAATCACAAAAAATACATGACAACAGTATCGGAACCCCACAAAAATTACATTCCTGAAAAACCCTGATCTGAGCACACAACATATCCAAAAAGGCTCTGATCGGTTCAGTAAAATGAAAGTTATGTTCGTGCATATGTGAACTGGCTGCCTGGTAGAGGTGGTATTGTCAATTTCAAAGGGGGTTAATTTGATTGTATGGGAGGTCAGAGCAACCTAAATTCCTCTTTGAAGCTGGGATCCCAGCAGAGCTACTCTGTAAGGTGTGAGAAGTCACACATAAGTGGCCTGGAAGTCTGGGACATAATTGGGTCAAGACATGATAACTTAATTTCCTGCTGGACACCGAGACACACAGCACAATAGCTGTTACATACTACAATTAACACAAAAGCTTTCATCCAGCTCAACATTTTACATAATAACTTAACGTTAACACAATTTACCCCCAAATCCCATATATCATTTTAAAGTCTGTGACCAGGCCCATTGTCTGTGGGCAGGAGGCTAGTTGTTATGCCTCTCCACCAGGCTGTGGCACGTGAACTTCCGTGACAACTATGTTATCACAAAACCTTGCATTGTCCGTTGTTATTAAACCACAGGTTGTCTTAGCAAGTAATCAAACATCAGGGAACCTTCCAGATACATGATATTTGGAGAACATATCATGTTTCATATAATATTAATTGGTATCTCAAAACCCATCTCTTCAGGAAAGCTTATGGCCTCCCAGAGTAACTTCTGTTTTGGAAACCTGTCTCTTGCTCTCTCCTAAAGAGCCACTCTCCACTCTCACCTCCAGTTCTGCTTCATTCCCACCTTGTTGTTTGGTTACTATCACCCTCAATGCCCTTCTATTATGTTGTTATACCCCACCTCCTCTAGATTGTAAATTCATTTGAGCAGGGTCCCCATCAACCTATTGTTCCTATCACATTTAGGAATTGTCTAATTTATTATTAAATTTCCCCCTTTATAATATTGTAAAAGTGCTGCAGAATAAGTTGGCACTATATAAATGCCAATAATAATAATAATAATAATAATAATACTTATTATTATTTTAATATCTAATCATTTATTTCTTGATTATGAATGTTACATTTTCCTGCCTTTAGCTGTCTGTGAAAATATATTTTCATTAAGGATCCAAATAGTATTTTTTTATTGTGTGAATACATGATAAGGATTACCTTTCACATAATCCAGCTTTGTATTTTGGAATTTCCAACTCTAACAACATAATCTATTGTTATTAATACATTCGCACAGCACTCTGACTCTTGTGCCATAAGGAAATTGCAAACTCAATAATCCTGAAGACCTGTGAACACATTACTTCGGCACTGCGAATATTTGTAAGATAAATTTCCTATAATTCTTAGCAAAGACTAGCCACACTTCTATAGTAAAATACTCACAAACACGCATAACAGAAAATTTATTTTTGCTTTTTATATTCGGTCCTGTCTCTGGATTTTCAGATGTACCATATGGCAGCCCACTCAAGAATATGTGTTTGCGTTTACAACCTATGTACATTTCATTAAGATATGATATGGATATTGTAATATTTCATACGCTATTACATTACATTGGTATTTTAACTCACATTAAGGGGTTTGTTTTTTTTTACATTTTTTGATTTGCCAATATTTATGGAATTTGTAGCTATGGATAATTTGGGGGTGCACAATATGTAAATGGAACCAGATGAGTGATTGTAAATCTAGTTTATTAACATTTTAGAAATTTTCTTCTAGTTTGTGTTACATACTATAAAAAGAACTAATTTTTATTTTTGTTCACTGTTATTTGGTGTCTATATTTTTTTGAAACAATTAGCAAGTAAAACACATTGTATATTTGGCATCTATATATACATGTTTTGCTAGATATATGTGAAGGTATGCATATGTTATACACACAGGCGGTGTGGTGGAAATTAATAACAACTGGAGTTTTTGTAACTAATGCTCAACAAAGTGCTTAGGGCCATTTTTATAATTGGTTGTAGGAGAAAATATTTGCCCCTGCTTAGTTATAAGGTATTTGTTAAAAGTCCCACATTTTGTGCTGATAGCACAAAACTATAATATTTAATTATGAGAATTCACAATACATTTTGTCACTTGGAAAAATTGTTCAATTAAACATACCTATCACTTTTCTCACTACAGAAACAAACTAATAATGATTTATTTTTTTCAATAAGAGTGTTTATTAGATGTTATGATGTTTTTCAACAGTATAAAAACAGGAGATATTTCAATTACAGAAATAAATGTGTAAATGTGGGAAGAGCTGAACAGGAGGGTGCCGCATATTTACAAATCAAACAAATGAAAAAATATGGAGGTAGGTAAGAAATCTGAAGGTGCAGAAGTGAAAGAAGGGTTAGAGCATACAAAATGAGAAATTTGGGTAGAAGGAAATCAAAGGAGAGGAAATAGATATGGGAAAGATAAAACGACTGCAAGGATAAAAATGTAACCAGTCTTGTTTGGTCCACAAACCCTTAATTTGTTTTCTCAAACATTTTATTGAGCATCAGAAGAACACCAAAAGTTCCTAATATATACCTCAAAAGCACACGAGTAAAGAGATTTAGCCTAATAGTTTTGAATAATTTACATTAATATTTGATAATAACATTTTAAGTATTAATGATACTTTGAGTAGCGCTGTACGCAGTTTTCACTTAAACATATCCAATTTAATATGAAGAATCTGTGACAGTAATATTGTGTCATATTAGAATGCTCACATTAGAATTTCCCCATAGGAAAGCATTATTCACTGCTTTCCTATGGGGATTCGGGTGACGCTGAAAGTCCAGCGTCGTTTAGGTGACCAAAAGTCGCCTAACGATCCGGAAGTCCCTCTAGTGGCTTTCTGGTAGACAGTTACTAGAGGTGGAGTTAACCCATACAGGTAATTATTGCAGTTTGTAAGGGTGCTGAGACATTGCACCCAGACCACTTCAATAAGTGTTACTTTAAGAGACCTGTTGTGAAGATTGTGGCAAAGTAGTGGAAGGTACCAAACCAAGGTAGCCAAAAAAATCCCTAAACCAGCTCCCAAACATAGAGCTTAACTGCTATTCATGCTGCTACATTACGTTGATTCAAAATACTATCGTATCCAGTTCTTTCGTATTGGACTGAGTTCAAACACATTAAACAATCAGACAAGCGGAAATACAAATATCAGGTAGAATATGAAATAGAGAAATACATTATCACCTGTCTGAGCAAATTACTTATGAAAAAAAACTAGTTATTGTTGGTATCAGAAGTCAAGATACATTGCAGGTTAAAAAAGCTATAAAGGGGGTGGGGCCGGACTGTCGAGCTGACACGACACCATCTACTGCAGCTCCGGTCCTGAGCCTGAAAAAAACATTAAATTACCGCACACAGACCAACTATTTACACTCAAAGGACTCAAATCTGAATGGGGGAATACCCCTGCATCAAAAAAAGGCCAGCTGGTAGACTGAGGGCCCAGCAAATATTAAGATGCAGAAGTTTGGGCCTACTTGCTGAAGCAAGCCTGCAGCCTACTAATAGAGACAGGAGAGCTCCTGCCCTTACTGGGTGAAACGTCCATACACAGACAAACCTGTAAATCTGAAATCGCGATTAAGACCAGCAGGGATCGTATGATGGCCCTGCTCCTTCCCCCCCTCCCCCAGGACCCGGGGGTTATCCCGGTCCCCCATTTTCAAGTTTCAAGTTGCACGTTTACCGCTGTACGCAGTTTTCACTTAAACATATCCAATTTAATATGAAGAATCTGTGACAGTAATATTGTGTCATATTAGAATGCTCACATTAGAATTTCCCCATAGAAAAGCATTATTCACTGCTTTCCTATGGGGATTCGGGTGACGCTGAAAGTCCAGCGTCGTTTGGGTGACAAAAAGTCGCCTAACGATCCGGAAGTCCCTCTAGTGGCTTTCTGGTAGACAGTTACTAGAGGTGGAGTTAACCCATACAGGCACTTATTGCAGTTTATAAGGGTGCTGAGACATTGCACCCAGACCACTTCAATAAGTGTTACTTTAAGAGACCTGTTGTGAAGATTGTGGCAAAGTAGTGGAAGGTACCAAACCAAGGTAGCCAAAAAAATCCCTAAACCAGATCCCAAACATAGAGCTTAACTGCTATTCATGCTGCTACATTACGTTGATTCAAAATACTATCGTATCCAGTTCTTTCGTATTGGACTGAGTTCAAACACATTAAACAGTCAGACAAGCGGAAATACAAATATCAGGTAGAATATGAAATAGAGAAATACATTATCACCTGTCTGAGCAAAGTACTTTGGAAAAAAAACTAGTTATTGTTGGTATCAGAAGTCAAGATACATTGCTGGTTAAAAAAGCTATAAAGGGGGTGGGGCCGGACCGTCGAGCTGACAAGACACCATCTACTGCAGCTCCGGTCCTGAGCCTGAAAAAAACATTAAATTACCGCACACAGACCAACTATTTACACTCAAAGGACTTAATCTGAATGGGGGAATACCCCTGCATCAAAAAAAGGCCAGCTGGTAGACTGAGGGCCCTGCAAATATTAAGATGCAGAAGTTTGGGCCTACTTGCTGAAGCAAGCCTGCAGCCTACTAATAGAGACAGGAGAGCTCCTGCCCTTACTGGGTGAAACGTCCATACACAGACAAACCTGTCACTCTGAAATCGTGATTAAGACCAGCGGGGATCGTACGATGGCCCTGCTCCTCACCCCCACCCCCAGGACCCGGGGGGTTATCCTGGTCCCCCATTTTCAAGTTTCAAGTTGCACGTTTAAAGTTTTCTGACTGAAGAATATCACTCCTCGCAGAGCTACTATGGCTAATTGGCGGTCTTCCCTGTCTCCACTTTCTCACCCACTTGCTAAATGGAATATAGAGATTGCTGTATCTCCCTTGACCAGAGGAGTAGGTCTGACTCGTACATAGACCTTGAGGGGCTTCGGATCCATTGATGTGTCCGCCGAGCTAAGAGCCCTTATATCATACAATAACTAAGAGCTATCGTACAATAACTAAGAGCTACACATATGGACCCTCTGCCTCTAGGCTTCCGGGGGGGCCTGGAGAATGAAGTCCCCATTGCTGTGAGCCCTACTGGGCCAGGGGACAGTGGCCTCCAGAAGATCGGTAGTTGAGGGGCTGTGCGACCCCTGTCTTGGACAAGACTAGCAGAGGTGAAATGCAGAACCTGCCGGGATGCAAGCGGTGCTGTGGAGGTGCACAAGGCAGCTGGCCTGCGGACTTTACAGGGGGGTGTCTGGAGGACTGACAAGGCCTTCGAGTGCCCAGGGTGCTGCTGCCTACTCGGCAGGGACAGAGTTGGCTATCTATGGGCGGGGGAGCGGTGGATCCATGCCCCATGGGGTTTGTCTGCTGCACAACATCGACAGTCCTCTAACAATGCAATATCAGATATCTCTCTTGCAAATATTTTTATATATTTTTTTTATTTCTCATCTCGCAACATACCTCTGGGAGAGGGGGAGATTAGACTAGGCTGCTCTGACTGAAAGTTAATGCTCTGGGTTTTTTTTTTTTTTTACATTATAATTAAAAAAAAAAAAATTACATTTTACTGGCTGTTCGTGCTCAGGTAAGATCCTCAGAGGAGACCGGACAAAGTTTGTCCAATAGGCCACCTACTGGTGTCTTCACGTAGGCCCTACCTCTTGTCTGTCCCAGAGCAATATATATATTTTTCTTCCTCTCTTTTTATTTCTGGGACATATCCATATTTTGTATTTTTTCTGTTTAAAAGTGATTAGTATGATAAAATAGTTGTTCACTTCTGTTAGTACATATTTAAGGCAACATTATTGTCTACAGGCATAGTTAGGGCTTGCAACGCTTCACATAGCTATGACCTATTATGCAGTAATGCACTATCTCTCATAAATACTGATATACTGGCATATATGTTTGCTCTCACCCATAGAGGCCATATAATCTGTATATTATTCATGCATATCTAGGCTTAGCATAAACTGCTACTTTTACTGTTATATTTCTATTTTGTTTCTTGTTTTTATTGCGAGAGTATAATTGGTGTTATTGTACAATTTAATGCCATTTTACCACTATGTCATATTTGTGTACATACATGCGCATTTGCCTTTTTTGTATACGTCTATAATGGTGTGATACCTTTCCGATACTTATACATTTGCAATTATAATGCTTTTTTTTACTAATGTATGTACCTTTTGAACTAATAGCATTATTGTTTATGAGCCTGTAACAATAAACATTTTTCTTGAATGAGAAAAGAAAAAAAAGCTATAAAATAAATTTAAACTGAATTTGAATAAACAATACATTATCTACGGGTGAGGTATCACATCTTTTTTTTTAACTAGAACAGCACAGTCCTTCTCATTAAATTCATGGGCACACTTAAAGGAACACTATAGGATCAGGAATACAAGCACAGATAAACTACCCAATTACATAATCTGCACACAAAAAAAAGGAATCCAGCACTTATGTGACTTAAAAATAAATATTTGATAACATGTGAAGAGATTCATATAAAATTAGAGAGACTATGTTAAGTGTAACCCAAGTCTTTTTGTTGGGCCATTTACCCTCAGTCAGATATCAGTCAAATAAGAAAATCATATAAAGCTCACGTATAGATTTTAAACAAGATTTCAGGCCTCAAGCTGCTCACAATAATGGGTATTTAAATGCCAAGCTATTCTGGAGATTTGCATGTAGAGTAAAATATACATAAAGCAGTAGGAATGAAAATAAGAATATACATGCATAAAATTTATGACTTCTCATTACCTAATAGCATAAAGATAAATTTAAATTACAATCTAATCTCCCAGTCCAATGTCAGGGAAATGGCTCATTGTGATAGAAGAAATATTTTAAGTTGTGCCTTAAAACTGTGGTGCAGCAATCGCAAAGAAAGCATTAGGGTATAAAACAAATATACCATATCCCCTGATTCAAACTTAAAACCAGAGAAATCTTGGATGTCAGTTTAGAACATTAAGGTCACCACTTGACAAATGTGTTTTTCACTTTGATTAATTTTGCATGTGTCAATTAGAAATATAGAATTAGATGGGTCTTCTTGGGTTCTTACTGGATTTTTCTCAAAGGTGCTGGGTATGACTGCTAATTGTTATCCCTAGTAAGAAAAAGAGGGGAGGGAACAGCGCTACAGTACTGATCACAAAGGGGGATAACGCTGCACACCTGAGAGGAAGGGTAACCCTCAAACCCTTCTGAAAATGGAGAGAACAAGAGATAACAAATACAGGGGGCGCTTGATAAAATGAAAGATGGTAAAAAAAGTCTCTATAGGTACAGTGTAGACCTTGAGTGACTGTTCTTCTATTCTTGCTTTGGAATCTCCGTAGTCGAATATGGAATACAAAAGCAGAGAAGGGGGAGACCAATAGTGCAAAACCGTAATGCTGAAAGGATCACGAACAACACAGATGTGGAGAAGTGCCAACTTACAATTTTTAGAGCTACGTCCAGCTCTAGGTAAAACAGCATACAGTGGTATTTAATACTCCCCACATGTAGGATATTACTGGGCAATTGGAGGTGTCTCCACATGATTCTTTACACCTTCTCAGACAAACGTCAGCATATAAAATATATAAAAGAAGGAAAAACCCAATGGTGCAATAACTTAGGTAATACTGCAACAACAGACAACACTGAGGTCCTAAGAGTGCCAACTTACAATTTTAAGAGCTATGACCAGCTCTGAGTAAAACAGCATACAGTGGTATTTAAACTCCCCACGTGTAGGATATTCCTCTAGTGATGCTTGCAGTGCCGTTCTTATGAAAATAAAATCACAAGAGAGGGCCCATAGTGTTTTCCATATATAAAATGACAGAGAAATAAAAAGAAACGTACTTACAGTGTTCAGAGCAGGCACAATGCTCTATGAACCAGGCGTAGGTGGAATAATCCCCACCAGGGATTTCTTTTGAAGTACTGGATCTTGTTAAAAATAATGATAAAAATCAGCCAGGATAAAACAGCAACATATAAAGTAAATGAACTAACCCAAGGTAAAAGGTAGTCACAAAATACTTTAATATAAAACAAAGTAAAAATGCACAACGCGTTTCGCCAAACAATAGGCTTTTTCAAGTGTAGAGCAAATAATCCTGGCTATTCACATTATATAGGCAGCTATATGGCATAAATTACAAAAATTGGCGCCAAGATGGCGTCATTACCACGTGACCGCGGTCACATGACTTAAATTACACATATAATAGGTTGACATGCTAAAACAGTAAAAAAGAATCGTTTTTATATTTGTATGTTATGGGATTATTCTTAACCCACTAAGGACCTGAAGGGGACGAAAAAGAATCGATTTTAATGCAAGGGAGGGGAAGAAATTGAAAGATGAAAAGACAGGTGAAAGGTCGCGAGGGCGCGGCCATTCTAAACCAATGAAACGGGCGGGAACGGCATAGTGCCGTGCGATTTCGCTAAGCATGGAGGGAAATGTAGTCCGGATCACGTCTAAGATAATGACGTGATCGGAACGAAAATTAAAACGGAATAGGGGATGTGGGAGCCATAATTAATAAGGGAAAGGGAGGATTATAAGCGGCCATAGTGGTGAAGGGCAGAAGGATAAAAGGGCAGAAGGGTGAAATATGAAGAAAGGGCAATATGTATAAAGGGCAAAGTGGAAGGAGAGCATACAGAATATTAAGACAGTGATAGTGTAGTAAAATACATTATACATATATTGGAAGAGAATAAAAAATAGAAAATAGTAAATAAAAAATGAAATGATGGTCTTAGTATATAATTAACAACAAAATAAATTAAAATAAAATAAAGAATAAAAAATAAAAAATAACAGTGCATTTTGCTAAATGTAGGAAAGATGCCAATAATAATATTTTCATAAAATTACACTTATTATAAAACATTACAAGAAATTAAAAAGATCAAATTCTGCATTTAAGCCTTCTGGGGTTAGTGTCTTAAGATTAAAAACCCATTCCATTTCGGCTTTTCCCAGAATGTTTCTTATATCACCACCTCTCCATGGAATCTTGCATATTTGAATAGGGGTAAACTTAAGAACGTTGGGGTTTTTTTGGTGGTGTGTTAGGAAATGTTTAGACACTGTGTGGTTCCTAAATCCATTCTTAATGTTCAGATATCCTAATTTTTAGGCATCTTGACATCATACCCACATAATGGAGACCACAAGGGCATTCCAGTAGGTATATGACATTTTTAGTACAGCTTGTGATGAACTGTTTGATATTGTAACTTTTGTTAGTAATGTTGGATTTGAATGTTGTGGTTTTATTTGGGACTGACATTTGGGTAGTCTTACAAATGATAAATTTTCTGCATTTAAAAAAACCTTTAACGTTAGACAAGTTGGATAATTTGTTTGACTTAGTCTTTGTAAAAAATTTTGTTAAAAGGGTTTTAAAATTAGGGGCACCTCTAAAAATGATGTTGGGTTTTTCAGGGATGATTTTATTGAGAACAGGGTCTTCAGATAAAATGTTTGTGAATAGTTTTCCTTATGTCTTTATTCTTGTTATTGTAGTCGAAGATGATGGGAAGGGAAGGGGTAGTGTTAGAATTTTTGTTTTTGTATTTCAGCAGGCTACTCCTTTCATCGGACTTGATTTTAGTGATTATGGTTTCAAGTTTGTCCTCTGAGTAGTGTTTATCTAAAAATTTGTTTTTTAAAATGTTGCTTTGTTCGTTAAAATCTTCATTAAGTGTGCAATTTCTTTTAAGTCTTAAAAATTGGCTTTTTGGAGCACAATCTAGCCAGGGAGTATAGTGACAACTGTTTTGGTCGATGACTGTGTTGGTGCACGCTTTTTAAAAAAAAGTTTTCGTGTTTAATTTTCCATCTTTGATAAAAAATTTTAGATCTAAAAAGCTGGTTTCTTCTTTACTAAATTCTGAGGTTAAAACAATACCTTTGTCATTTTTGTTTAAGTGGTTTAAAAAGAGTTTTAAGGAGTTATCAGTGCCTTTCCAAATAAAAAATAAATCATCGATATAACGGAAATATGAGACCAGGTTTGCTCTCCAAGCGTGGTCACCCCAGACTGCTTCCGTTTCCCAGTCTGCCATAAATAAATTAGCATAGCTGGGGGCAAACCTGGTCCCCATAGCCGTGCCTCTCTTTTGAACATAAAAAAAGTCTAAAAACCAAAAAAAATTGTTATTTAAAATAATATTAATACCTTCTATGATAAAATCAATTTGAGATTGTGGTATTCTTTTTTCTGCTTCAAGTATTTTTGTGACTGCTTCGCAACCTTTGTCATGGGGGATGATAGTATAGAGTGATGTAACGTCGCAAGTCACTAGAATGTAGTCGTTTTGCCATGTGAAATCATTAAAGAAGAGGAGAAAGGACATAGTGTCTTTGAGGTAGGATTTCATATTTTTCACAGATGGTTGGAGTAAAATGTTGATGTATTCCGATAAATTTGATAAAATTGAATTAATACCTGAAACAATTGGGTGGCCTGGGGGGTTGGTTTCATTTTTGTGAATTTTTGGGAGGAAGTAAATAACTGGGATTTTTGGGTGTGATTTATATAGGTAGTTAAATTATTTTTTATTTAAAATGTTAGAGTTACTGCCTTTCAGTAAGTAATTATATAGGGTGGCTTGAATTTGAGGGCTGGGGTCTGTTATTAACTTTTCGTATACATTTATGTCATTAAGTTGTTTGTGGGCCTCTTCTATATACTTTTCTTTTGAGAGGATTACAAGGCCGCCTCCCTTGTCTGCTGGTTTTACAACGATATTTTCATCTAATTGTAATTCTTTAAGGGCTTTTAGTTCTTGGTGATTTAAATTAAGTTTGTCTGACTTTTTTTTCCTAATTTTGCCAAAGTCTTTTAAAACAAGTTTTTCAAAAACCTCTAGCGGTCCAGACTTGAAATTTGATGGATAGAATTTAGATTGTGGTTTGAGATGGGTATTGATGATGGTCGGGGTGGTGATGGGTTGAGTAGGGGTGTTCGGAGGGGACGCAGTTCCATTTCCCATAAAAAATCTTTTTAGGGTGGCTTTTCTTACGAATTTATTTACATCCAAGAATGCTTGGAATGGTTTGAAAGATGTGGTGGGTGCAAATTTTAAGCCTTTACTGAGAACTGCTATTTGAGTGGATGTGAGTGTTTGTTGAGATAAATTAAAAATACCCCTTTCTTTAATGGGTTTTTGATTTTCTATTCTTTTAGCCTTTCTCTCTTGCTCCCTTCTGCCACCTCTCCTTCCTCTAATGTATAACTTCTTTTTCTTGCTCGTGATGCTTGGAACGATAGCGGATGGGGCTGTGAATTGGATCTGATCTCTAAAAAAATTTCCTCCGTGTCGATTTCTGAATCTACTGATAAGAGTTGATAGCTATTGTGATGAGTGATAGGGGATTTAGGTTGGTCTGTGTAGCCATAGTTTTTGTGTGGGAATCTAGATCTTTGTGGTCTGGGAGAAGTGTCTTTGTATATATTGATGGTGTCATTTCTATAGGAGCTATGATGGTTATAATTGTGGTGGTTTTTGTAATGGTGATAACGAGGTGAGTGAGTGGGCTCTCTTTGGGAGGTGTAGTGATTAGTTCTGGGGTGTTTTATGAGTAAGGGCTGGGGTATTGATGATTTGTATTATCTTGCTGTGTTATCATAATATGAGTTTGAATGTTGATGGGGTCTATATGTGTGGTTTGATGCGTATTTCAATGCTTGGTGTTTAGGTGGGTGTTCATAATTTAAAAAAACGTGAGGTATGAGCCTTTTGATGGTGTGTTGACAGACTTCTGTTATTAAGGTTAAAAGATCCTGAATTATTTTTTGTGTTTTGTGTTAGTTCATTTACTTTATATGTTGCTGTTTCATCCTGGCTGATTTTTATCATTATTTTTAACAAGATCCAGTACTTCAAAAGAAATCCCTGGTGGGGATTATTCCACCTACGCCTGGTTCATAGAGCAGTGTGCCTGCTCTGAACACTGTAAGTACGTTTCTTTTTATTTCTCTGTCATTTTATATATGGAAAACACTATGGGCCCTCTCTTGTGATTTTATTTTCATAAGAACGGCACTGCAAGCATCACTAGAGGAATATCCTACACGTGGGGAGTTTAAATACCACTGTATGCTGTTTTACTCAGAGCTGGTCATAGCTCTTAAAATTTTAAGTTGGCACTCTTAGGACCTCAGTGTTGTCTGTTGTTGCAGTATTACCTAAGTTATTGCACCATTGGGTTTTTCCTTCTTTTATATATTTTATATGCTGACGTTTGTCTGAGAAGGTGTAAAGAATCATGTGGAGACACCTCCAATTGCCCAGTAATATCCTACATGTGGGGAGTATTAAATACCACTGTATGCTGTTTTACCTAGAGCTGGGCGTAGCTCTAAAAATTGTAAGTTGGCACTTCTCCACGTCTGTGTTGTTCGTGATCCTTTCAGCATTACGGTTTTGCACTATTGGTCTCCCCCTTCTCTGCTTTTGTATTCCATATTCGACTACAGAGATTCCAAAGCAAGAATAGAAGAACAGTCACTCAAGGTCTACACTGTACCTATAGAGACTTTTTTTACCATCTTTCATTTTATCAAGCGCACCCTGTATTTGTTGTCTCTAATTGTTATCCCTGCTGTATTAATTAAGTGAGTTAACCTAGGGAACCTAATGTTATACCGCAAGACATACAAAAAGTCGCCCATGGAGAGTCAATTGGTGGCCACACTGCTGGGAATTTCGAGGCCATCACAGCAGGCCTCACAGGAGGGACAGAGCATACGATATCCTGCATCGCACAGGTCACCAGCCTCTCTGGAGTCACAGTTGATCACTTGTCACGATAGTATGGGAGAGATCCTCTGGTCACTCACAGAGGTTCACAACTATCTGGCGAGAGAAATCTAGAGGTTATTAAAGCAGGTGAAACTGGAGATTCAGGTAGTGGGGGATGCCCTCAGAATGACGTATGGAAAGTGTTGCTATAGAGCATAATGGTGTGGGTACCCCTTCTAACCACTTATGGGCTCAGTGGAAGAGCTAGAAATGGCACATGAACATTTTTCCAATAGAGCTATGTGCAACAATATAAGAATATGGAGCCTACCTGAAAGTGTGGAATAATAAGACTTTTTATAAGGCTTTTTAAAGCATGCCTTGCCAACAAACCAGACTAACTTGGCACATGGATCGTGAGCAATGTGCTCTGTATGCCAGCGGAGAGAAAATCCCACCCCAAGAAATGTTATGAGGTTTCACTTTTTCAGACAAAAGAAGCCATCATGAAGGCCAGCAGAGCTTCCAATTTCAAAATCAAGACATAGACCCGAAAGTCTTCTACAGAGATGGAGGAATAGGAAGACGATAACTGACCTACTCCGATCACAAAATGTACAATTAGTATGGGGACACCCATTTAAGATAATGGTATTTAAAGGTAAACATCTAGTAATTCTTTTGCCAAGCACCAACCCAAATGTATTTCTAAAGGGGTTGGGCCTCAAACTTTTGGAGGCCTTTCACAACTTAAATAGAGGCCCAAGAGGCTTAGGTCTACTGCTCAGATCTTCCTACCCAGACAAGGCAGAAAATACTGTTGAAGTATGTTTATGATGTCTAGCAATTGATACGAAAGGAGGTCTGAGAATTCAAAGTTCATGTGCCATTCAGACCTCCTTTCGTAAAACAATTGCTAGACATCATAAACATACTTCAACAGTATTTTCTGCCTTGTCTGGGTGGGAAGATCCATTCATTCTCTGAGCAGTAGGCCTAAGCCTCTAGGGCCTCTATTTGAGTTGTGAAAGGCCTCCAAAAGTTTGAGGCCCAACCCCTTTAGAAATACATTTGGGTTTGTGAGCCCAGTGATATATAAGATGTTCATTGTACATAGTCACATTTTCATATTACTTAGAGGCTAATGAGCAGGTACATTATGAATTCACTTATTCTATGAGGTGTAATCTGTTGTTCTTGACTTTCAGATAGGGCATGAGGGTTGTGAAGGGGGTAATAAGACGATAAATAGAAATGTATTTATATATGTTCACATGTAACAGCTTACAGTTATATCCTAGCTAACACCAGCCAGGTCCATAGGGTCTCTGTCCAGGTATGTGCAATCTAATCACTATGTCAGCGTGGTCTGACCAAGTTATTAAATTAATTTAGGCGTTTTCTATCCATTGCATACCTAATTGACTGGTCAGGAAATAAAATCAATTCTGGAGCAAGAGGATCAAATAAGTCTATCTAAAAGTTTATCGTGGCCCCCTATGCTATGGATCTGGGTATTCCTCCAACCCTACTGTGATTGACTGCCGGGCATTGCACCATGTTCAAGTCTCCCCCCAACACAAGCAAGCACCTAGAAAGATGACAGATGGGGCCATGATGACTGTGTTATCTAACAGTAATCTATCTACACCTGGGGGGGGGGCGTCTTTTTGGAGTCACTGTATGACCAGATCAACCAAAGAAGAATTATCATTGCTATATCATACCTAAAGGGAAATAGAGCACCGAGTTGGATGGATATGACATAAGCTATTATATAGTCTTTAGGGAAGAGCTTATCCCATGGCTAGAGACAGTTTTTGCAGACCAAATGAAGGGAGGAGTGTCCCCTAAAGACATGCTTCTCGTAAACATTATGATTTTTTCTAAACCAGATAAGGACTGTACATTAGCTCCCAATATCGACCAATACCCTTTTAAGCCTTGACAGTGGAGTGTTAGTAAAAGTTCTGGCTAAGCAACTAGGCCCCTTATTGACATTTGTCATCCACCCGAATCAGGCCAGATTCATCCCTGAGGCAATTTTATGAAAATAAAAGAAGAGGAGTGGATCTGGTCTCATGGTTGATTGCCAGCTGAATGCCTTCTCTAGTTCTCTTTCTAGATGTGGAGAAGGAGTTAGACAGAGTCCAATGGCCTTATCTAGTCATGGTGCTGGAACACCTGGGATTCCCCAAGAACTTCCCCAAGAACAGTATGCGAAACGAAATGAGGCAGGGGTGCCCCCTATCCCCTCTCCTTTTTGTGTTAGCTATAGAGCCACTACATCACAACATATGATCTAACCCAGATATAATAAGGATCAAGATCACATATAAGTGATCTTTTAAATAACTTAGTTATAATTCAGATTATATTTCAGGTTATACAATAAATTTGGTAAAATCAACATCTTGATTTTTGCAATAGCAATATTGCAATAATTGTGAAAGTATTGTAATGGTCTCTTTGTTACAAATGATTGAATGTGCATTGACATTCTGTTCTTCCTGTATGTGCCGTCATCTTCATGCTATCTTAAATAAGTACTTATTTTTAAAAAAAGTCCACCTCAGGACCCTGAAGCTATAAACCAGAGGAAATGTTTGATGGACAGGAGGGAGTGGTTAAAGGTTTTCCCTTATTTTTTCTTGCAGGGATTGAATTATTCAGCCACACATTAAAGGTGCAAACTGTTGCTCAGGTTACAGTTTTTTGTGCTGAGTGAGTTCATATTTTCTTTTTTGATAACTATAGTTTTTCTCCATAAATCCATCCTGTCTTTGCAGACACTCTGAGCCAACGAGCTAGCTTTAAACTGCAGGTTTTAGCTCAGGAGAGCTAACAGAAGCTACTACTTACAAGCTTCCTAATCTCCTTCTGGCAGACAGGAGGGGTGAAGCTGTGCTCAGAGGACCCCAGGTAAAAAGTCAGACTGTTACTAAATTGAATGTGTGCTATAGTGGTTATGGTGCTTGGAGTGTTCTTTTAGAGGGGAACTTTGCATTCTCAGAAATTTACACCATTGAATGAAACACTGAACATCACCAATAACTTGTGTTAGCTTTTCATGAAATACCCTGTTTTATTTTAATTTGTAGGTCTCCTCTTCTCTGAATGTATTCCCAATGCTTCTTAAACGTAATATTTTTTTCATGCCTCATAAATCCATATTTATTTAACACAGGGATCAGTAAAACTAATATTAAAAACCTTGGAAGTGGCAGATGGCCTTTAATCATATTTATGTGCCTGATTCACAAATAAACTTTTTTATTATTTTATGTTTCTTTTTAATTCATTTTATAAAAAAAATATCCACTATCGGGTTATATAAAGTCTTTTCTTTATTCTCTGATATTGTGTACAATCTTTGTTCGCTGCATCATTTAGAAAATTTGAACATGCAGATAAAAATTAAAGTCTGAAGCAGAGTACAAGTTTTCAGTTCAGCTGCATTTATGAAGGACATCAATCTAATAACCTGGCACGGTCACATGAAAATGTCATCTGTACGTGCAAGAATCAAAAGAGGTTCTGTGATGAAACCAAACAATTCACTCACAGATTTCCGCATAAACAAGCAGTGTGTCTTGCCATTCAGTGCACAACAAAAGCTTTTTTACTCAAAAAACAATAAACAATGGCCTGACACAGTTTGCCAAGGGTATTCGGGACCAGATAATAACTAGAGCAACTGCAATTCAATGCATACGAGAGAAGAAAAAATTAAATAAACAACACCATATTATACAAAATAGATGGCTTAAGCCAAAATCTAAAAATAGAAATGAAAATTGTAGATACACAAAGGTTATTATAATATGACTTTTTATTTAGTAAAGAATTTCAAATGTACATTATTAGAAATCAGAATATGCAATACCTCCCAACTTCAGTCTCCATAGAATCATCGATGGGAGGGTACTAGAAGGGATGTACCAGTGATTCAATTGCATCACTAGCTCCACCCCAAAAAGGGGCAGGTCCACCCTTTTACTCACAGGTCAGTCTGGCGTGATTACACACCAGGCTGCCTGTCTGTCATGTTAGGTCAGCCCACTAAGGACAGGCCCTGCAGGAAGCAATGATTCAGTACTTTCATCAGGGTTCTAGTGCCTAGTGTCTTATGAAGGGCTCCTGCTATTTTTGTTGGGTACATTTCCCAGGTGTCCTTGAAAGTTGGACAATAGGGAACAAAGTCCAAGTGATTGGACAGCACCCAGAAAATCTGGACTGTCCTTCCGGATTCTGGATGATTGGGAGGCATGGAATATGAAAATATCAGGTGTGTGTCCTATATATAATATGTTTAACTAGCTTTTAAAATGGACATTGCTGATTAGAGTAACTAAACCGAGCAATTGATATTCATATTTAAAACGGGCAAAATGGATTTAACCACTTCAAAATGGTTTCTCAGGACCCATGCTAAACAGGGGAGTAGACAAATGATATTACCTGCTTCCTCACACATTACGCAGTGTGGTGATGAATAATCAAAACTAGTACAAAATCATGGCAGCTACCTTCCAGCTTCTATGCTCATTCATTCAGCTAAGGGAAAGGATATTATAGTACAATACATTGTTCCTCTGCACCCAAGCAGGGATAGACAATCTTTGGTATTCCAGAAGTTGTGGGCTACATCTCCAATAATTCTCCTACAGCCATAATGCTGGAAAAGCATCAGGGGAGATGTAGTCCATAACACTTGGTGTGCTGAAAGTTGTCTATCCATGCCATATAGAATGTATGATGTGTTAATTTAACAGAGAAAGTAGATCCTTCTCTAGTTGTTCAATCCTTTTAAAGGATAGTCAAGGGCTCCTTAGCCTATGTCAAGGGATACATAGTCCACCACAGTTGGAAGGCCAGGGATTTGCCATTGCTGAACCTGGATTATGGAGACGCATCTATTATATATTTGAAAGTATGTGCACATTAATCTAGTTAATCATAAATTGTTCATGCACACCCTCAAATTTGGTCATGGGATTTCTTTAGGGTTTATTTACTAAAGTGAGAATTCAAAGTGAATTCCAAATTTGTGTTCAAAATAGTTGAAGTGGGAAAATCCTATAAATCAGTTGGGCTACTCTGGCCTTAAAATTGAAATTCACATTGAATTCACTTTGAATTCTCACCTTTGTAAATAGCCATACTTTGCTTCTTTGAAATGATATATGTTCACTTATTCATGGTATAACTGTACAGGAGGTAGGCAACCTTTGGCACCCCAGATGTGGTGGACTACGTCTCCCATAATGCTCTTATAGCCATAATTTTAGCAAAGCATCAAGGGAGGTGTAGTCCACAATATTATACCGAAAGTTGCCTCTGGTATAATATTTTGTGAATGCTAAAATGTAATGTTTGTAGATATCTTAATATTTTCAACTGTAAATGTAATATTTAATGTGTAGTAAAGAGCTAGATAGTGTGAAATGTATGAAGCTCACTACCAATGTATGGTGTACTCATATGTTCCTCCACTGAAATACTTTGGCACTGCATTTTTGTGAATTAGATTTCCCATGGCCCTCTTCCAACTTAGAGGCTCTCTCTGTTAAAGTAATATTAAAGGAACACTCTAGTGTCAAGAATACAAACGTATTCCTGACACGATAGTTTTAATAATGCCGTTTAGGTGGCCAGCCACCCTTTTCCCTCGATAAAAAGATGATTTTACTCAACTTTTTCCATCGCTGCTTGGATCCCTCGCAGCTGGCCCTGCCTCTACTCCACCTCCATGGCTAAGATCATCAAACTTAATAACCTCAGCCAATCCAATGCTTTCCCATAGGAAAACACTGGGAGGTTATTGCATATGTGCGGCAAAACATGTTGCACCAATAGGCATCTTCTCAGGTGTATTGAATCAGAGAAAAACAAGTAGCAGATCTGGACTGCCCGTACGGGTGGGACCAGTCTGAAATGTTTCAGATATGTTCTCTCTGTAATGGCACAAGATGAGCTGAAACCAGTTTGAGATCTGAGCAGGGACCCACCGAAGGGCAGGCTAATTGAGCTGTTGTCCGTTCTCACCTCTCTTGCTACTTTTTTTCTCTCATTAAGTTTAAAGGGCAATCCAGACGTGGAACCCTTGCTCACGGTGCCTAGAGCGATATTGGCTATACCTCACTGATGATACCTAAAAAGGTTGAATCGATCGTCTGGGGTTGCTGTATCTCTTGTGCAGAGGGAACTTGCCGGCATTTTGGATCTGGACTGCTCGCACGGGTAGGACCAGTCTGATATGCTTCAGATATGTTCTCTCTGTAATGGCACAAGATGAGCTAAAACCAGCTTGAGATCTGAGCGTGGACCCACCGAAGGGCAGGCTAATTAAGCTGTTGTTAGCTCTCACCTCTCTTGCTACTTGTTTTTCTCTCTGTATTGAATCAGTGCATCTATGTAAGGAATATTCAGCACCTCCATGTAGAGCATGGAGACACTGAATGTAAGTACTGCACACTGTGCAGCACTGACCCAAGAAGCACCTCTAGTGGCCATCTGAGTGGACGCCTGAGTGCCGGTTTTCTTTGAAAGTGCAGTGTTTACATTAAAAAGCCTGCAGAGACAGGCATTAGACACTATAACAACTACATTAAGCAGTAATTGTTCTTTTGACTATAGTGTCCCTTTAAAGTTCACAGTACTAGATACTAGACTTGTACATGGCAGGAAAACTAAGTTTGGCTGAACCATATTTCCTGTATATTGAATTTAGTTTGAGAATATCGTCCTTGAAAAATATTCAGGGTAACATTTGAGCAACACAAAAAGGCGTGAAAATAAAGGCACCTATTAGAGTGGCTACAAGTCATTTCAATTCAATTCATATTCTTACAAAAATGCCTAGACTAATGGCTATGCAATTTAAACATATGAATGTGCCATAACAATAATGTATAAACTTCATAATAACTTTTCATTTTTATATGAGTTATCTAAAAGCAATACCAGCCATTTTTGCAATGCGAGTTCTGAGCTGACTTGTCTTTATTATATTATTATATCTGCTAAATAAAAAATGAAAGTGAGCTTTTACATTAATGAATTATGTTTTTTCTTTTGCAATTTTGGATTCATAAAAAAATGGGGAACAGCTGCAAAAGTGTCTTTTTATGTCAAACAAAAGGCCATTTTTTGCAAAGTCAATAGATGATCCACACTCCCCTTCCGTCCTGAGAATAGCAAATCTTTCCCAGTCACATCCAGTCTGTAGCATCATCAGAAGTCAGGTAATTTAAAAACATTTTTATTTATTTTTTTAAATGAAAGGGTGGTGAGTGGGTCATAGATTGTTCACTGACATTATCTTTTTTTCCCTTTTTGAAAAATACCATTTTAAAATGAAATGACTTTTCCTTCTCCTAACTGCATTTGTGGAGTTTACAGGCAGAGTCATACTACAAGATTCAGCCAGGCAGAGCGGAACCATTACAATGAAAGGCATTTGACAAACATTACAAGAATCCGCATGATTACTATCATCACATTTAAGAATAATTTTTTTTCTGCAAAGGGTTGAAAAAAGACTTGCTACTCAGTCTTCACTTGTGCAGTAAACTGTCCCAGACTGTGCTGAGTGAAGAAGATTGCAATTTGCAAAGCACTGGCAGCGGCACAGAAACATACTCCAAATCAATAGTACAGATTTGTTGTGTCTTCACAGGTGTTGCTTCAGAAAAGCACTAGTGGGATTACACTTCACTCTTCCTCTACTCACTTCTTTGCTACACAATTTGTACTTTGTAAGTCAGCCATTTTGAAGGCACTGAAAGTGATTCTAAACTTTGCATTGCCTTAACCTTTCCTATTGTAGCTGCTGAAGATATGGGTGGATTTGTATCGGGGGCAGTGAAAGCAGTCGCAACAGTAGCCTGTACACTAGCACTTGGGTGATTAATTCTAATGGTAATGTTGATGGTCCTGGCACTGGTGATGTTGATGGTATTCATGGTAGTAGTGGTAGTGGAGATGTTGCTGATGGTAATAATGACAGTAGGTGAGCTGGTTGTGCCAGTGGTTGCAGAGGCAGCTGATGTTACAACTGTCTCAGTTGGATGAGGCAATTTAAAATCGAATGGAGTTGGACTTTGACAAAGAGGAGAAGATGCAGGAGATGCAGCAGAAGTATAAACTACCTGCTGGAAAAAATAGTTGACTACTGTCTGTGGTTTACAAACCCTCCTCTTTTAATTCTTCTAGGTCAAGTAGCTCTTGGGCCATAGATAAAAGTGCTATGTTTCCAATGGTGGGGGGAAACCTACCAGATTCACCACTGCCACTGCCAGCAAAACCATAATTTTGGACACAGCTTTGATACTCTGGTCTACCTTTTCAGTAAAGTGTAAGTCTGATGGTGCCTACAAAGTAGGCATGTGCATGGGGAAAATTTTCAGTTCGGCATTCCGAAATTCGGGACTTCGGCAATTCGGGACTTCAGTTCGGTTCGGCACTTTGGAACTTCGGAACTTCGACACTTCGGAACCTCAGAATTTCGGATCTTCGGCATTTCGGGACTTCAGCACTTCTCTTGCAGCCGCTTAGTAGATAACTCCCTAATTCCCACGGTATTAGGGAGTTATCTACCAAAAGGCTGAAAGACCTAAATTGGTCTTTCAGCCAAATTTACTAATACTAAGTAAAAATGACTTAGTATTAGTAAATTTTTCCCCTACTCGCTATACTGCGAGTAGGGGCATGTCTATTAAACAGTGAGCAGCCTGTGGCTTTTAAAAAAAAAAAAGGGGGGGACCTATTGTCCTACCCCCCAGCCCCCACCCCTGAGTGGTGGGTGGGGGCCCTAAATCAGAATAAGGGGTGGACCTATTGTCCTCCCCCCTGGCCCCCACCCCTGAGCAGTGGGTGGGGGCACTAAATTATAAGGGGGACCTTATGTCCTCCCCTGACCACACTAAATTATAAGGGGGACCTTATGTCCTCCCCTGACCACACCCCTGAGCAGTGGGTGGGGCCCTACATACCAATTGGGAGGGCCTAATGTCCTCCCCCCTGGTCCCCACCCCTGAGCGGTGGGTGGGGGCCCTAAATTAGAATAAGGGGGGACCTAATGTCCTCCCCCCGGCCTCCACCCCTGAGCGGTGGGTGGGGGCCCTAAATACCAATAAGGGGGGGGTCTATTGTCCTCCCCCTGGCCCCCACCCCTAAACAGTGGGTGGGGGCCCTAAATAAAAATTTACCCCCCCCAGGTGACTAGGTGTCCCCAAACCCCTAGTCACCCACCTCCCAAAAAAAATAACCCCTACCTACCCCCCTCACCCTAAAAGTAATGAGGGGGGGACCATTAACTAAGTACCTGTAAAAAAAAAAATTACCATTTGATGTTTTCTTTCTTCTAAAATCTTCTTTTTTCAGCCCCAAAAGAGGCCAAATAAAAAATCCATTATAATGAGGCACTTAAAAAAAAAAAAAAAGCGCAAAAAATAAATAAATCATTCTTTATCCATGGAGGGCTCAGCGCAGACTGAGCTCTTAAGGTGGGGGAAGGCTTATGAAGCCTTCCCCCGTCCTGCAATTAGGCTCAGAGCACTCTGGTTGTTGGTTTAAGCCATCCAATCAGAGTGCTCTGACATGTAAATGAAGAGAATGACAGGTAAGTCTCTACATTTACCTGTGACAGCACTCTGATTGGTTAGCTTGAAATCCACCAATCAGAGTGGTCTGTGTCATTTTACACAGCGTGGGAAAGTTCTTTGGAATTATACGCTGTGTAATTTGACTCATAACTCTCTGATTGGTTACTTTCAATCCACCAATCAGAGAGTTATGAGTCAAATTACACAGTGTGGGAAAATTCCAAAGAACTTTCCCACGCTGTGTAAAATGACACAGAGCATTCTGTTTGTTGGATTTCAAGCTAACCAATCAGAGTGCTGTGACAGGTAAATGTAGAGATTTACCTGTCAGAGTACTCTGATTGGATGGCTGAAACCAACCAACCTGAGTGCTCTGAGCCTAATTGCAGGGCGGGGCAAGGCTTTATAAGCCTTCCCCTGCCCTGCAGAGCTCAGTCTGCACGGAGCCCTCCATGGGTGAAGAAGGATTTTTTTTTTTTTGCGCTCTGTTTTTTTTGTTTTGTTTTTAAGTTAGTCTGTTATTATGGATTTTTTATTTGGCCTTTTTTGGTGTCCCCCCCCTTATTGTTATTTAGGGCCCCCACCCACCCCTAAGGGGTGGGGGCCAGGGGGAGGACATTATTCTAATTTAGGGCCCCCACCCACAGTTCAGGGGTGGGGGCCAGGGGGAGGACATTAGGTCCCCCCCTTATTAGTATTTAGGGCCCCCACCTATCACTCAGGGGTAGGGGCCAGGTGGGAGGACATTAGTTCCCCCCTTATTAATATTTAGGGCCCCCACCCACCATTTAGGGGTGGGGGCCAGGGGGAGGACATTAGGTCCCCCCTTATTAGTATTTAGGGCCCCCACCCACTGCTCGTGGGTGGGGGCCGGGGGGGACATTTTTATTTATTTTAATTTTTTTTACTATCCATGCCCCTACTCGCGGTATAGCGAGTAGGGGCATAGTTTACTAATACTAAGTAATTTTTACTTAGTATTAGTAAATTTGTCTGAAAGACAATACTAACCCTAACTCTAATAGTAATACTGACCCTAACTCTAATCCTAACCATAACCCAGACTCAGCATTATTCCCTCAGCTGATATTAGCAGACTGCCTGTGGGTGCCCTATGCTGTGTGATTGCAGTATGAGAGGGAAATCCCCCCTTCATGCTGAAACTCTAGCATGATGACCCTTAAATGGATTGAAAGGACTGCACGTAGTGCTGATTTTGAGTGCTGCGTACAGCTCACCTGCTAACAGGGGGCCCCCAGATATTGCCCCACCTCACAGAGGGGAGCCCTAGGTATCGATTGATACTACGGTCCACCTTTAGTCCCATGCAGTGTCAGTCTTGCAGGGGCTTCAATGTCAGTAATCTCAGTCAAACCAATGCTTTCTCATAATGGAGCTCAATGCATCTTTTTGGAGAGCAGTCTGTATCTTTATGCTGAATGTGATGACCCTGAACTTCAGTCCTGAAAAGATTGCAGGACTGTAACAGGAATTGCCTCTGTTGGTTGACTGAGTCACTAGAGGTTTCCTTACTGCTCAATGTAAACACTGTCTTTTTCTAAGAAAAAGCAGTGTTTACAATTGAGAACCTGCACAGACAGTATCTTTTTGCACCAGAATCACTACATTAAGTTGAAGTGTTTCAAGTGTTTAAAGTGTCCCTTTTGGAATTCGAATTGAGTATAAATCAGTTACAAGGTTTCACTTCAGTGAGTACCTTGCTTGGAGTTACTCACTAAACATAGAATTGTGTAGAGCCGATAAGGGAACCACAATTTAGAAAAAGAACTAACATGTAACCCTTCTTTTGCCAACTGAGATATTTTGATCTATAATTTGCAATTTCCTTACCAAAATTCAGAAAATAAACCCAAATTATCTAAATTGTCCACCCATTTGTTTTGGAGTATTACATGATAATTGTAAATATAATCTAGCTCATACCATGTGATGTTAAGTGAATAAGCCCCTTAATATAATCAATTCACACTTAAAATAAGAATAAGATTATTATTTTCTTTTCTTTTTTTATACAGAGTAGTTTCTAAGACCATACCATCTACCACAATATAAGCGATTACTGTCTGTGACAGTGTGCCAAAACTGTACATCCCCCAAATGTTTTAGTACTCCAACTACCATGATGCTTTGACATTCAAAAATAAGTACAACAAAAATATAAATGTTAGTCACAAAGTCATTTGAGCCTTAAACAATTAGAACAATAGCTATGTGTGCGTTTTATCCAAGTGACTGTATCTCCACTTTGCTTGGCATACTAAAAACAGAGTACAGAAAATGTTAGGCTTGTTCACTAAATCCGGTAAACAGCATTATGCAACAAAGACCCATGTGTACTTGTTAATTCCGAATGCCTTGTTTATGGAAACAGGACTTTTGTGTACGAGATACTCAAGCCAAAGAACATTGTGAAACTGCAGCTATTGAAACTTTAAACACGATTTTGCTTTTGTTATAGATTTTATACTTTTCACTACATGGTTATTTCATTAAATAGTGAATTAGGATGAGTTGAAAATAGGATTTTTAGAATTTGGGCTTGAATAGCTGGGAATTGTTTATTTAATTTTTTTTATTTTTTTTTTAAAACCTCTGGAAAAAAATCAAAAATTTCCAGCAAAGCCTAAAGTTAGCAAATTTTGTTTTATATTCACTAAAATTCAATGATCAGTTAATAAATATATTTCCTGGCTAATCATTGCAGCATTTAACTAATGGGCTAGCTCCTCCCTCCAGCCAATAGGACAGGAAATACAAATTAGGCATTGGGTGTAAATAGATTTCCTGCCCCCCCTGATCCCCGGTCCTTTTCCTGACCTCTGTGTTAAGACAGTACTTCTGATACATGTTAACAAATATATTTGTTTACTCTTACTGCTGTGATGGTAGTTTTAGGCTGTCCATCATTATAGTGGTTTTAAAGGACACCTGTAGTGTTTTTAGCTCTATAAAACAAGCATTACATTTGAAAACAACTTTAGCTCTTTAAAACAAGCATTGCATTTCATCTATACATTGTGCTAGCAGTTTGGTAGCAAATGCATACATTGGGAGAATGCATTTTTGGCATAGACTCCATGCCAAAGAATTGAGTGATAACAGAGAGCAGAGGAGACCTCCCACAAGAGGTCTTTCTGCTCTCCACCCATAGCAACATAACTATGGAAACATCCTAGCTGGTGCTGCTAGGGCCCAAAGATTTAAATAAGGTAATTTGCTTTTGGCATCCCTGCTGGCTGGTTTTAGCAATTTTTTTTATATATATTTTTTTTTGCAGTGTGGTCACTAGTTTTCATTCTTTCAGCTCTGTGGCTTTTTTCATTTATGATTGCTCTCTTATGCAAGTTTTTTCTCATTCTGCTGACACTTATGGGGTAATCCTGCTTCAGTCCTACTCAGTTCCAGTGGAGCCATCTCCCACTTAAACAAAAGCTCCCATAGATGAGCTTATTTCTTGTTTGTCTGATTTAAAGAGTGCATTGTTTGAGTTGTAAGGTCTGTTATGACCTTTGTATTTTACAGCCCTCAAGATCGGTTTGACCCTAGATCTCCATCCAGTAGAAAGGAAAATGCAGTTACCTTCCCAGATCATGGATTCAGACCTTCAGAAAATTGCAGGCTATGTTGAAAATGTCTGTTCCTGGCTGCAGGAGATATGGAACAGCATTAGCCTTCACAAGCCTCTACCTCCTCTCAGGATTGGTTAACATGCATTAAGCAGGCCATAGTGGCATGAATTTAAAATAGAAATATTTTAGAAGGGATTTCATATCCTTGGGATTGAAACCCATATATTAGTGAGGAAGATTCGTTCCTGCCCTCTGGACTTCAATGCTATAGAACATTTAATCACTATGGTAAGCATATTCCAAAAGCCTTCCCAGAGATATTGACTTCTGAAAAGCACTTCAGAGACCTAAGTAAAATGAATCTTTCCTTTCCAGTACACAGGTCTATTAAGGACCTTATCCTAACAGAATGAAGTCAACCATAAAATAAATTTTCTCTGAAAGCTAGATTATCCAAGCTATCTCTGATTAGGGATTTGAATTCAAAATTGTGGGCCTCCGCCTCCAAGGTTGATGCCCATGCAATTAAATTATACATTCTACGCTTCCACCTAATACCAATGCTTCCTTAAAAGACCCAAATGAATAGGTCATTTTATTCAGATATAGCTAAGGTATTTTGGGCTTTGGGAAAAGGATGTGAACCTGAGGTCTCTATCTCTGCCAGGTCCAGGTATTAAAGTTCTGGATTCTTGACCTTGATCTAGAAAAGGGAAGGGTGTCAGAAGATGCTATATTGTGGAGTCACTTAGAGATTTCAACCTGGTCTAGAGGTGCCAATGTAAGCCTCTACGGTTCTCGTTAGGAAATACCTCAAAATGCAAGACCTCAAATGATATCCATCAGGGGTGAAAATGGGTTGAACGTGGTCCAAGAAGATGTGTATGAAGGTGAGTTATAAATGTACGTGTGTTAACAGAATATTGAGGGAGTAGTTTGTGGTCATCTCCCTTCATAATTGTATTTGTTTCTGCTTATCACTCTCCAACATCAAGAACAGTTTAAGGAATACTTTAAGGTACAGTATTTTTTTTTTACTAATCATGTTTTTTTGAATATTGTTTTTTGATTACCTATCTCTTGTTCAGGACATATTAACTAAGCAAATGCTAATGAGTTACATCTTATGGCTAATAAACTCAAGAGATTAGTGGTTGTAAAAATAATTTAACATTTCAAAAATAACTGATATTTAATTCTAGTTCTGTTTTCTAACAGTGGCAATAAACCAGGAGTTTGCACTTGTAATTAATTTATGTCACAGACTAAAATACTTGTAAAATTATGTTGTTTATATAATTATCGTATATCATTTTCCAGAAACACATAACTAATTTTCTCACATGTCCATGTACCTTTTTGACGGAGGGGTATGAAAAATTAGTTCCTTTCTAGTTTCTTACTGATAAGCTCTATCACGTTTCCGTAACACATTTTATTAATGAATACTTATACGTTAACGTGAACCTGTCAAGACAGTTCATCCTAAACCTATGAATACATCATATACCCTAAAGTGATTAGGAGTTGTTTATGTAATAACCAAATTTGAAATATGCATCTTTTTTTACTCTTTTTGCAGCCGTCACTGCACCAGGAAAGAAATAATAATGTATTTTACTTTTTTGGATTTTTTTAATGTATATATTTTTATTAGGTAAAATTTTAGGTATATATCATTACATTATTATATACAGTAAAGTGATGTCATCAACCCGTAGAGATTATGGTTTTCCTTTTAGGAAGGCCTTTAGTTTGTAAACTTGTGCCAACTGAGGCCTTGATTTAATATTGTTTGATATGTTTTCAAAATGATTTAATATATTTGGATAAACTTTTAAAATGATTTAATATTCTGAAAAAATTAGACTTTTTTGGTGTATTGATATTTTTTCAATATATTATTATTATCATTACAATATATATATATATATATATATATATATATATATAGATAGATAGATATATGTTTTGATATGACACACATGGAGGGGCTGGGGGAGGGAATGAGACGCATGGAGGGGCTGGGTGTTAAATGAGAAGCATGGAGGGGCCAGGAAGGAATGAGATGCATGTAGGTGCTATGGAGGAGGGAATGAGACATGTGGAGGGGTTGGGGGGATGAGACACATGGGGTATCAGGGCAATTTTTCGCACTAGGACCCAGTGATTACTAGTTACATCTTTGCATGTCAATACATGTATGTCACTGTGGTGTATTGAGGTTAACAGTCCTACATTGCACAGTGTCAGTCACAATATTAAATATGATTTTTATTTTTCAATATGTCATCACCCTCCATAAAGCACCGTCAGACGGGAAATGCATAACCGTATATTAAGAGACAGTAATGCCAATCAAGGAGTTATGGAGATATCATAACAACCCCAAGGCTGAATGATAAGTGTTTTTACAAGGGACCACTAAAACTAGAACTTTCTTAATACATCTGCAGCCACGTCCGTTAGCAGACACTCTAAAGTGCTAAAAAGTCACTTAATCTTAATGAAGGAAGTTGAAGACATTGCAGATTCAAAGAAGCAGCTCTGTTTCCAATTTCCACGCCTAATAGTGGCCATCACACACAGCTACTAGGGACTTTCAGCCTAAAAAGATTTCATTATTGAATCTATTTGACGTATTGATAATGCGTGCAACACCTAGTGCTTGTTTTTTAAAAACAAATTAGAAAACCAAAGTGAGCTCAGGAATCAAAAATATATCATCTATATATTATATCTGAGTGGATGTTCGTTTTTATGTTGGAGAAAAAATGAACACACTAAGATTATTTTTTATTTTATTATTCTAATATAATTTTTCTGTGTGTGTGGGGGGGAAGGGCGTGGCAAGCCAAAGAATATGGGGGGGAAATAGATTAAGGTACTCCAGCAATGTGTGTGTCGAAATAAAAATACAAAACAAATGTGTCTCTTTAATTCTCTATTTTTTTCCTCAGCTCTGTCTGTGGTATGGTTATCTCTGCACTGTACATAGCTTGGTGTATTTTATAGGTATTTTTGTGTTGTGCCCAGCTCTGTTTTTTGTATGAGTATCTCTGTATTATGCTAAAGTCTGTGTATTGTGTTGGTATCTCCTTATTGTACTGCCTTCTTTGCCTTCTATGTATTGTATCTGGCTCTGTGTATTGTATGGGTATCTCTGTATTGACTCAGTTCTGCAATCTCTGTATTGTACTTGTATTGGAATCTAAGAAAATCCAGCATTACAAAAATAATGCAAAAACCTCTGTACACCAAATGAGATTCTAGTAGGTTTGCTGTGAAGGTATACTCGTTTTTTATTCACATATTTTAGTTTTATTAATTGTTACTTTTGTATTTTTTTATAACTTGCAATAGCTACATATGAACTGAATTTATTAATATTCATATATTCATTTAATTCCTATCAACCATAGTAGCACTGGACTTGAACTATGAGCTATAATGATAATCATTAGTAATTGTAAAGAATAGGCTGTGAGTGAAGTGGAACGCATGGTGCGTTCCAAACATCTATATCGGAAGCAGAAAATCAGGAGCCACCTGGACTGCGAAGGCAATGGAACGCAAGGATGAGATCTGCATTACTTTTATATCTGCTTCACCCACTGTACGTAGCTATGTGTATTGAAGGGGTAACTCTGTAATGAATGGGGACTACCATTAGGGGTTGAGTATATGAAGATAAGTGGACAGATGCCATAGGTCAGAAGATGGTGCCTACAGTGGAGTCAAATTCTGGAGGAGGAGTCTAGCTTGTTACCATGTTAAAACTTCCACAGCTACCACTGCTATTTATATATGTATGTGTGTGTGTGTGTGTGTGTGTGTGGAGAGAGAGAGGGAGAGATAGATATTGTTTTTAAACTTTACGTCTTCAGATTTGATTGACAGTCCCAAATTAATTCCCTTCCATTGTAAAACATGCTTTTAACTTTTATGCTACAAATAAAAAACAAGGTCAATATTGAAGAAAGCAATGAGAATTGAGTGATGCATTTTTATTGCTTTAAACACATGAAAAAGAAAGTATCTGAGAAAAAATAAATCTGTTTCTTACAATTCATTGTGGCCGCATCCTTATTGCCTGTAGGTTAAGTATGCATTTAATCTTGGCCTTTCCATTTTCTGTGGCTAAGTCTCATTACTGTTAGACAAACTAGGGATGTATTGCTGTGGCAAGTGAATTAGATATTTTTGTAATGTATACGAATACAAATATTCAAAAAGTTTAATCAAAAAGTTTTTTCTCTATATATTATTTATTTATTTGCACTAATCAGTCACAAAATGAAAACCACCAGCCTAATATCGTGTACGTGCCCTTTGTGCTTCCAAAACTGCTTTGAGGCTTTGAGGCATGGACTCCACAAGACCTGTAAATAATGTATCCTGTGGTATCTGGCACCAAGACATTATTTGCAGATCCTTTAAGTCCTGCAAGTTGCGGGTTGGGGCCTCAAATTATTCAATTTGTTATTCCAGCACATCCTACAGATGCTTAATTGGATTAGGATTTGGGGAATTTGGAGACCGTTTCAACACCTTGAACTCTTTGTCATGTTCCTCAAACCATTCCTGATTTTATGCAGTGTGGAATTCACCATTGCCATGAAGGGATGTACGTAGCCTGTAATAATATCTTGGTAGGCCAAAGTAAAATCCACAAGGTATTCCAGCAGAACAAAACACTGCGTCCGCCAGCCTACCTTCTTCAAATATAGCATCCTGCTGTCCAGATAAAAGATGCACACGCACCTGGCCACCCAGCTGGACTAAATGAAAACATGATTCATCAGACCACACAACCTTCTTATCTTGCTCCGTAGTCCAGTTCTGACACTCAAGTCCCCATTGAAAGTGTTTTTGGTGTTGGATAGGCCACTGTCAACGGGGAATACCATTGCCATAAAGTGGTCTACGTGTTCTGCAAAATTCTCTAAGTAGGTGGTACATATCAAAGTAATATCCACATGAGTGCTAGGATCCAAGGTTTCCCAGCAGAATATTACTCAGATCATATAACCAGTCCGCTTTAAAAATCCACAAGAGTATAAAATTGCAAAACTCAAATTATATTATTATTTTTATTAATTTATTTCAATTGTATTTAATAAACATTAACAACATAGTAAGTGCATTCTTTTATTTGGTTATCCAAATTCGAGTTAAATTGTAATAAATAATTCTATTGTATTTACGTGTCTTGTTTTTGTGTAGCTTTTCAAAACCGTTATTAATTGTAATTAGTAACATAGATATTCCCATGTGTAAGGAAAAAAAAATATTATAAAAGGTTTTCTATTAAAATAAACATTTAGTTATTTAATAAAAAATGAGAATCCAGAAAGGAAAATTAATGAGAATTCATAAAAAAAAAGTTGAGGTGTAATTGAACATGCTATTTTTTTTCAGGATAGCTTATTATCAAATATTTAATTTAATTTCTAGCTGCTCAGCCCAGTATGATTTTTTTTCTGTCTTAGGAACACTAATCTATTTCTTTACACCATCGTGATATGAAAAGCAACATGTGTACAGGATTATATTACTCTGAAAATACATTATAGGTGGAAAATGACAAATGTGTTTGATAATAAAATGAAATTAATATCAGATCATTTGCCATAAAGGAATTTCTGCAGCTACAATACACTTCTGGGATACGGTATGTAAAAGGTTTTATCCGGAGACTTTTAGAAACAAGTAGAACTTTCATAATAGACTTGTGAAAAAAACTAATACAAGTATATACACTACACTTACAATGCTGAGATAATCATAAAAATGAGATTATCTGTAAATGAAAATGTAGCAATCTACATAAATTAAAGCTTTTTGGGGGACATTTTATACACTTATTTATTGGAATTTCTTTATCAAATGTGTCTTCAAGTGTAAGAGCTTTCATTTACATATTTATTTGAAAGTATGGTGTTGCTGTGGTTAGTCACAAATTACATGTACATTTATTAGTCAATATTCCGATTTCGGTTATTTTTAAACTAGAAGTTGATTAATTTAGTGGAAAAGGAGAATGTAATATGGAATGGAAACTGAATTGACAATATATTAAAAATTGGTATAGGGAATGGTGAGGTTAGTAAACATAATGAGGGTGTGCCTGGAATAAGTTAAATCTATAATAAAACATTTCTGAGTAAACACTTCAAACATGCAAATACAAATAGTGGGTAGAAAGTTAAAATTATTGGTGCAAAATAGTGGGTAGAAAGTTAAAATTATTGGTGTGATAAACGGAATATATTATTGATATAGTTATATGGTTATATACCTTGCAGGAACAGAGCACACAAGAATTAGGGAATGATGGACTACAGGGGAATTGTCCCTTCTCTAAAAGTTGAACAACTACTGAAATACCTACCGTTGTGAGTAATGTATTCAAACTAAGTAGAAAATGCACTTCCGTCCGACTTAATGTTAACTTAGAAATTTCCAGAAAATGAGCACAGTATGTCCGTCCATTCTCTTTATACTTTTATATAAACAGAATATATACTGTACGTATGCATAGGATATACACATATATACTGTACATATACATAGGATCTCACAGACCGTATTATGTATTGGTTACTTGTTTCATTACACGTTCAGGGCCATAGAGGAGAGAAGCTGCTCTATGTGGCAGCAATGAAAGGGTTAATATATCTGGCACTGCATAACGTGGGAGTTTTTTTGTTTTGATACCTTGAAGTTGTGATGTAATTTAGTAAAAAACAAATGTTGTATTTTCTATGGTTTCTATGGTTTTTTACAAAGTGAGAACCTTTTACTGTTTAGCATTGTGATACATTTGTGCTGGTTAGTAAATGGCAGTTTTGCCAGTACACCAAATATTTCAACACCAGACTCTTCTAGCAAGTCAACCAATGTCAGACTTGTGAACTGAGGCCCATACACTTCTCTTAATACTTTTATACCTTTATTTTATAATTATTAATAAATATTAATTTTAAAAAATATATTATCTTTTCAAGGTCAAACTTCTTTTGAAAATGAATATCTTTTTGGTCCACTTTTCAGACTCAGATATTTACTGATAATTCATGCGAAGTGTGCTGCCTTCCATTTGTTTCCAAATCCTTTTAATTGACTGCTTCTTCTTAACAAGAGTATAGCTAAGAGTAGAAAGTATATCTTTATTTAATCTTATTTTTGTTCTAAAATGATTCATCTATTCTAGCCAGTCTATGATGTGCTCAGTGCTGCCATCTTGTGGCAAAGCAATTCTTGTCATCTTATCACCACTGTTAGAAGCAGAGAAAGGCTTCTGTGATTTTAGTACAGGTATTCTCCTATCCAAGCCAGTCACATTAAAATCTAATGTACTTGGCAGTAACATTGTGTTCTAATTGGCTGCTTGTTTTGTTTGTTTGTTTGTTTGTTTGACTGGATTGTTTCTGAGCAACAAATCAATAAATAAGTTCTGCTGTTGCTCTCTTTCTCTTTATTTGTCTATATCAGTGTCTCGTTTTTTTTTGTTTCTCTCCCTATCTCACTATTATTTCCTTCCTTTGTGTAACAATGTCTATAAATATTTTTAAGTAGGGTTTACAGAGATTCATGTTGTCTCGGAACACTTAAGATGTCTGCATTCTTTCAGGCAGAGCTTGAGATTGTGTTTGGTTTTATAGGTAATTCACAAGCTTACAATATGAGACCAATTACTTGTTCATCTCATTTATCCATTCAAATTGGGAGCATTAAATACCACATCCTGCCGGGCAACACTTGCATGCCTTTACCACTGGAATGAACAAATCATAGGTGTTACACAAAAAACTTTTACTCGTTGTATACTTCTGTTGGTTTTGGGGTTGTTTTTTTGTCTGTCAGTTATTAAGTGTTCTTGCACAGCAGGACCACTTAATGTTATCTCACATATATATTATTCTTATTCTTATTATAGCCAAATTTACCACCCTAACTCCTCCCACAGTTTTTACACTACATAGACAGTAATATACCGAAACGTGCAGATTGTTCCCGATCGGATTGCTATTACTTTGTGGAACGTTTCGCCGAATGGTTCACAGAATATTGTCGTTCTTGAATGGCAAAATGTTCAAAACTAGAGTGGGAGCTGGCAAAAGGTGAAAAATCAGGACATGATTTCTAAACTGCCACCACTCCCTCTTTTTCAGGCCCACCTACACAAATCGTATATCAAAACGTTCAGCTATCCCTGCTGCCAGTAAAAATGTCCACGGCTAAGCCATAGTCCTGATCATTTTCACAATTTGACCATTTGTTTGCAACTCACGCCGTCCATTGACATTCATTGAAACTCCACTCTAGCCAGCTACAATTTGAAGGGCAATTTCTAAACTGCGACTGTGCCTTCATTTTTAATATTTCAGAGACATACTATGTATCAAAATGTAGGTCCGGGTCTTAAGATTCTCACAATATAAAGCTCTTCGCTGTAGGATTTATAGTTTTTAAAATACGACCGTTTGAAGATGGCAACTGCTAAAATACTCTGACCTGTGCCAGGCTGGTGCAGCAAGTGATGTCATAGACAGGGCCTTTTTTACACCTGCTAATGTTTTTATAAATGTATGTTTTAATGTAACTGTGAAGCACTTTGGGTGACAACGTTGCAATTAAATGTGCTATATAAATAAATAATAACAGTTACTCCACCCACTCCAGTTGTAGACTACTGGTGGAGGCAAGAACACTTCACACAATTTCCCTAAAAATTGAAGCTTTTCTAGTTCATGAATATTGTTTTAGGCACATTTTAACAATGCAACAAACTACACAAATGAATATTCAAACGTTGACTGATGCTGATGTGGAATTTGTTCTATAAAAGACAGCAATATACTTAGTGAGCGACACAGACGCATTGCATAAGGGATATACAAACTGTAAGAATTACATTTGTGTTGCCTTGGCAACTTTATAAGTGCACAAATTAGTCAGCCAAATTATACTATGCACACAAATAGATCATTTACGTCTTTCAAGTTTTCAAATTTAAGTAAACGTGTCAAATAAACTAGCCTTTGTGGTTATTTTACAGTGTGTCTGCACATTTGTGTGTTTGCTAATGCATACATGAATATTCAAAATACTTGCACTCCAGGGTATACAACAATACCATAAAAAGACCGCACTCCAAGGACTTGCTCAATGGTCAAAGATGAAAAATAGGTTTAATTCCATTGTATCCATAAAATGTCAACATCTCAGTTTCACGTATCAAGTCTTGCATTCTATATTCTATCCTTATTCTATACTCTAGAAAAAATTCACTCAAGGGTTTTCCTTTGATAACATTTTCAAAATTAGATTACAATGCCATTTTCTAAATCTCTCATATAAATTTAAAAGAGAATGCTGCATCTGATGAAAAAATAAAAAACGGTTAATACAAGTTATAGGTAATTATTGTTATTATTATTTATATAGCTCCAGCAAATTCCATAGCGCTGTACAATGGGTGGACTAACAGACACGTACTAACCAGACAAATGGACGCACAGGAACAGAGGGGTTGAGGGCCCTGCTCAATGAGCTTACATTCTAGAGGGAGTGGGGTATAGTGACACAAAGGGTATAAGTAAGGGTAATGAAATAAGTTGCTAGAAAAGTATTCACTGAGAACTTAGGTTATACCATTTTATTAAATGGTTTAAATTCCAGACAAGCGACAATTCCTCTATAAATGTATAAATTTTACCGCAAGGCAGGAGACTTCATATTTGTTTTAACCTTCTTTACTGACAACACTAGTAGCAAGGAAACAGTAAACACAACTAGTAAAAAAAATCAACAGAGCATGAAAATAGGCTCCCAGCCATTCCCAGCGGCACCTAGTCCATCAGGCAGGACTGCCATCACAGTTTAAGGTCTGGGTTTGTGTAGTGAATGTAGTGTGTGTGTTTGTGTAGTGGATGTAGTGTCTGTGTGTATCAGATACGGTGTGTATAGTGCATGCAGAGTGATAGTGTGTTTGTGTAGTGAATGTATTGTTTGTGTGTATTAGATGTAGTGTGTATAGTGCAAGCAGAGCGTGTGTTTGTGCAGTGGATGTAGTGTTTTTGTGTATTAAATGCGGTGTGTATAGTGAACGCAGAGTATGTGTTTGTGTAGTGGATGTAGTGTTTGTGTGTATTATATGTGCTGTGTGTATTGTGAATATAGAGTGTGTATTTGTGTAGTGAATGTAGAATTTGTGTGTATTAGATGCTGTGTGTGTCTTGTGAATACAGAGTATGTGTTGGTGTAGTGGATGTAGTGTGTGTGTGTAGTGAATGCAGAGTGTGTGTTTGTGTAATGGATGTAGTATGTGTTTGTGTAGTGAATGAAAGTTTGTGTAGAGAAGGTAGAGTGTGTATAGTGAAGACAAAGTGTCTGTTTGTGTAGTGGATGAAGTGTGTCTGTATAGTGAATGCAGAGTGTGTGTGTTTGTGTAGTGGATGTAGTGTTTGTGTGTATTAAATGCATGTATTAAGTGCATGCAGAGTGTGTGTTTGTGCAGTGGATGTAGTGTGTGTGTACAGTGAATGTAGAGTGTGTGTTTGTGTAGTGAATGCAGAGTGTGTTCGTGTAGTGAAGGTAGAGTGTTCTGTAAATTGTTCCTGGTGTAGAGACTGCATTCAGGAGTGTAGGTGATATTTGATAGTCCCCCAGGCATCCTAGGGAGGGCACTCAAAAACAATATATTTACATTGCATTCCGTGAGTGCACTTCTAACAGTGCACTCACTTCTTTATTGTAGTACACTATGTTGGTATTTATTTTGTAGATTAGATCCATATCCCGTACATATATTGTAATTTGGTTGTTGTGAACTAGGACTGGTTGGCAGTGGGGCTGCACCACTAGCAGAATGGTCTTCTCGGGCACATGGTCCCCAACCTTTTAAGCCATTATCAGAGGTTCATGTGAAACTAGACAATATAGGGAGGTCAGTGGGCTTTCCCTGCTTCCTGAACAGAAGAAAGCTTGTGACTGGTTAGCAACCTCCGTGACCTCTACGTATTTATGGTCTACTGTCAATTCATGATGAACATTTCTATCATCCAAGACTAGTTCTGCAAGGGTGACTGGTAGTACTCTAATCTGAGTGTCCCGATACAGCAAGAACACAGATGTTTCCACCAATTCCGGTGGAACGACCAACTGTGGCAATTCAAATGCCTTTCTTTTCAGCCTCAGCGCAACCCCCTAGTGCTTTACCAAACTCATGAAACCTGTCATGGCTCGGGGGTCTAATCCATGTTCTATCTGCAATATGCTACTGAAGACTCAGGATCCGGTCACTCGATACAGGGCTATAGTCCTGATGGTTTGCATCCTGCAGGATCTCAGGCTTGTCATAAATGTGGATAAGTAGATGTTGTTGACATCTCTGTTTGCTTAATTACTGAGCTTTATTTTGGATTTGTTACAGGCGTTCCTTACACTTCTGCCTTTCAACAATATGGAAGGACCTCCACATGGAGGTCCAGGGTCACATTCAGATGCTATGCCCCCTCTCCTCATCCATTCAGGCTATCTTCCTCTTTCCCCTTCATTATCGCGCCATGCAATGCCTAAAGGCTCATCATCTGCGGTCCTTGTCTTCTTATGACCGGACCATCTCTCTGACCAACAAGATTCTTCTTGAACTGGGTGAGTCACATAGGGAACTGGAAAGGCAGAACAATTTTTGGGTCCCATCCGGGCTTTGTGCTGGAATCAGCAGCCATCTCTCTGGGCTAGGGTGCAATACGGAACCACATGGCAATGGGTGTTTTTTTTATTCCAGACAAACAAAATCTGCACATCAACTGCATGGAACTGTGGGCTCCTTTGCTTTTTGCAGCTTCATGAAGGATATGAGCCACTGCTATCAGGCTCAGCATATGGACACTGTATCAGCAGTAGGCTGCATAAATTGCCCAGGAGGTTCCCGATTACACCTGGGATCAGCAATGCCTAGACATTTGGATTCTAAGCCTTGCTGGTGTGTGATGGAGAATGCATTAACCTATAGATGTATTGCATACTGAGACGTGGATTTAATAACATATATTATCCTGTATCTACAAATACCTGGACAGGTTTTCGTCGATGGATTGTGGTGGGAGGGGGGGCAAAGGGAAGAATAGAGGTGAAGTGTTAATTAAAGGCCCAAAGGTGTAATTAGTACATCTGGAGATACCTTGCCTAACTTTTACCTGCAGTACCAGAGAAAAGGGGTCATGGATACAGGTAAATAAAGGGGTTAAACTCACATTCTTTAAACATACCATATTTTTCTGTTGAGAGCCTGACACGAGTTTCCACTATCGTGTAAAAACATCCTGCCGTTGGAAAACATAACATTCTCTCTAAGCACCTAAATATTTTAATCGGGTTTCTAAATCAAAGACTGTCATGCACATCAGTTATTGCCTTAGTTAAGTCTTTCCACATCTGCAGCTGTTAAAAGCAAGAATTGTCTCCTGCTTTAAATCTTTTATAGTTTCACACTGTAACGGACCTCCCTGTACCCCTGGCTGGGTACCTCCGCCAAGGACCGCTCCCTAGGTGGAACAGGGGACAAACCGCAGCATTTCTGCCCACAGTCGCAGTGACTTGACTGGGGCCCTGGAACCGCTCCCTCCTGGAGCTGAATGGGGAACTCGCTCTATCCACCACCAGGGACTGGACAACACTCAGTCCTGGGAGCTTTAGTCCTTACAAGGACTTTCCCTGTTGAATCCTCCACACTGGAACAGTGATTAGTGAATAGCCCTTTCCCCTCTCAGTACCAGATGACACATAGTTCTGGGAGTACAAGCTGGGATGTTTTAATCTGGCCAGATGGCCTGCTTTTATATAATTTCAGACACAGTTAAGCATGCCCCTGACACTCCCACACCAACAGGATAATCCCTCTCCTGGAGAGGAGACTAGTTGCAAGTTACAAACTCCTCCTCTGTGCCTGAGAGATAATTGAGTCAGGAACTGAAATAAATCAATTATATCCAGGCACAGAAAAACATACAATATTACAAAACCTCCAAAATACCTTTAAAACACATAAAAACCCCACAAAAGTTACATCCCCCAATAGCCCCGATCTGGGTAACCAACATAACCAAATTTCACCAAGATCGGTTTAGGAGTTTGGAATTTCCCTGGAAGTCATGATTTTGACCGACTGTGCACATGGTCCTATGCCCAAAACAGTTTCATGAAATCAGTTGTCGGTCAAGTTCGGTAGTTTAAAAACGAACAAACTACCAAACGGAATCCATAGTTATACCCTGGAGCTTGTTCACTTTGTTTGTTTCCACCGAACAGTGTCCTAAGTGGTGTAGAACCGAATGCAGACAATGCTGGAAGTCTAGCAGTGTTCAGGAGTTTCTGTGTCCATTTTCAGTTCCATGAACTCGACGACCAAACACCACTGCCTGCATTTGTTTGAACAAGATGGCTGCCACCTCGTGGTCGTCTATAGGAAATGCGGCCACCCAGATGAACACTTAGAACACTGAGGTGGAAATTGCTACAAAGTAGCAATTAGACTTAACAAGCTCCCGGGTGGTCTGCGGTTCGTGCGGCTGTTCAGTTATCAAACCATATAGTCCAAATACACGAATGGAGACTTTTACAGTGCATATTACAGGGCCCATAGTCTGTGGGCAGGAGGCTGGCAAGCAGGCTCCTCCGAGAGCTTGTGGCAAACTCACGTGAGAAGGGGAGTTTGTCACACACACATACTCCCCTTTCTCTGTCTCACAGGTCAAGATAACCTTTGCATAGTTTAGAGAAGACGTGCTAGACATGTGCAGTACATTTCATGTAATACGTAGTGTTATATGAGAAATTATACCTTTTGTACTGAATGTCTATGATTGGTTGATTTTGTCTTCTGTTGGATACACCCCTATGAAAACTGTGTTTGTTTCATACATACGATGTACCCGCATTTAAAAAGCACTATTTTTCTGGAACTTCATAATGACTGTTGTACATTAATTGTTCTCTGCAGTGAACATACATAAAGTGATTAAGAAAAGCAGGATGTGTTAACTGGATAAGCCAAACAGTGTGGATGGATCCTTCGGTGTTCATTCGGTGCTAGGCACCATGGTGTCAGCGTTCATGGACTTGGGTTCCTCATTGTCCAAGTTCTGGCTGGTGGTTGATTGGTCTCATGAATCGGCTTTTGGACATTTTATTTTCAGCTTTACTTACATGCTTCCTTTGCTTTTGTTTGTAGGAGTTAAAAATGCAAATATGACCAACCCCTGTCTTGCTGTAAAACTGGGAATTATTCTAGCCTTGGTGAACTAATAATCTACATTTTATTTAGTATAGGAGGCAAATCTTTCTCCCCTTGTGTTTCCCATACTTTGTCTTGGGATGGTTATATCTATGATGTTTTCTACTCTTCTGCATGTTGCTGATGTTGCATTTGTTGGTTTAATATATTGCATATACATTTGAATATAAATTTACATGCATAGCCTTACTGCTAACTATGACTTCTTTTAATACAGTTTACTTTCATAATGTTTTCTTTTCTTTTCTTTTCAGTTTGATCTGGAATGTTTTGGATTCCAGTGGTTCGTGTTCTAATGTATTTGATGCATATTTTTCTACTCTTCTCGGAGCATGCTTCTCTCCTGCTCAATCTCATCAAAGAAAGAGGAAGTTTTAGGGTCCTATTAAAGGTTTTATGTGCCCAAATTCATACTGATTGGTTGATTTTTTTACAAGTTGTGTTAACTGTTTCTTTGCTGCTGCAGGTGTCACTAAAGAAGGTTTAATCAAATATTTGTCTTATGTCTGTAATAAAATTTAGATTATTCATTCACCAAGGCTAGAATAATCTCCAATTTATATGTTAAATTTTTTTCAGGGCAACAGGTCAATTATTGCATAAACTAAAACATGATCTGCCTGTCTGCATGATATTTATTTAGCTAGACTGTGTTTTTAGAACCTGAATTGCAGAATGCAACTTCCCACCGTGCAATATATCCATAACGCACATTGTTATGTGACACAGTGAAACATATGATCTGTCAATGACTTTTGTCAACCGTAGTGCAACATCATGACGTATAAGTCCTGGCAGCCTGAGATTAATTGTTGTCACACTCCACAGGTGCTGTCATTCATTTTCTCAATCTCCTATCTCCTATACTGGGATGGAAATACAGAGATAAAGACATGTGTCGGCAAGGAGAGAGGGAAGGAATTAATAATTGCAGCAAATCACATTGATCCCATAAATCTCAGGTATCCCAGGACATATAGTCTTCTAGACATGACATCATATACTCTGATCAGCCTCAACATTAAACCCACTGACAGGTAAAGTGAATAACATTAATTATCTCATTCCAATGACACCAGTCGAGGGTGGCATATATTAGACAGCATATGAACAATCAGTTCTTGAATTTTATGTGTTGGAAGCAGGAAAAATGGGCAAATAAAAAAAGATCTGAGTGACTTTGACAAAAGCCAAATAGTGATGGCTAGATGACTGGGTCAGAGCATCTCCAAAACTGGAAGTTTTGTGGGTTGTTCCCAGTATGCAATGTTTAGTACCCACCAAACATGTTCATGGAAGGACAATCGGTGAACCTGCATCATCCCATTGCTCAGTGAGGCACGTGGGGATCAAAGGCTATGCAGTCTGGGTTGATCACACAGAAGAGGAACTGTTGCTCAAATTATTGAACAATTAAATGCTGGACATGATAGAAAGGTGTCAGAACACACAATGCATCTCAGTTATTGCTGATCGGTCAGAGTTCCCATGATGACCCCTATCCAACACCAAAAGCACCTTCAATGGGCATGTGAGTGTCAGAATTGGACCATGGAGCAAAGGAAGAAGGTTGCCTGGTCAGATGAATCACGTTTTCTTTTAGTTCACCAGAATGGCAGTGTGCTTCATTAACCTGGACAGCAGGATGCACTATAGGAAGAAGGCAGGCTGGCGTAGACAGTGTTATGTTCTGCTTGGAAACCTTGGTTCCTGGCATTCATGTGGATGTTACTTTGGCCTACCAAGAGATTATTGCAAACTACATACATCCCTTCATGGCAATGGTGTAATGCAACCTGCCATACTGCAAAAATTGTTCAGGAATGGTTTGACGAACACCATAAAATGTTCAAGGTGTTGCCTTGACCTACAAATTCCTAAGATCCAGTTGAACATCTGTGGGATGTGCTGGAACAACAAATCTGATCCAGGGAGGCTACACCTCACAACTTGCAGAACTTAAAGGATCTGCCATGAATGTCTTGGTGCCAGAAACCACAGAACATGTTTAGATGTTTTGTGGAGTCCACACCTTTACAAAGAGCTGTTTGCATGATCTACACAATATTAGGGGGATCTACACAATATTAGGCAGGTGGTTTTAATGTTGTGGCTGATCTGTGTATGTCTGTGTATGTGTATCTGTGGGTTGCATTGCACAGTAGCTGGAATAGTAAGAAATAATCTACTCTCTCTATCTTTAACGCCCTAAACACATCTTTTTTTTTTTTGGTGTGGGTGTATATGAAGGCCCTATGCTTTTCTTGGCATGTATTTTTCCTATAGTAATTTTCTGTGGATTAATATAATAGCTTGTTAAACCTTCCCATTAATATTTCCCTACTCATTATATAAAATCAAAATGTAAAGTAGTATGAGTTCAAGGGTTATCCAAGTTCTTGCCTTATGTTTAGCAATGTTTATTCTCTGCCTTTTAGTCTGGTATGGCAAACTGTTTAGTGCAATGGAACACTTGTTTCACAATTCTATGCTAGGCTAGCTAGTATTCTAACAGGGCTATTTACTACAATGAGAATTCAAAGTTAATTTTAAGTTTAAGTTAAAAAGGTCAGCGGAAAAAAATCTCTAATTCAGCTATGCTCTCTATTTAGCCAGTCTGGCATTAGATTTGGATTCACTTTCAATTCATTTGAATCCTCACTTTAGTAAATAACCCTGAAAGTCTTAATTTGAAAGAAAAACGTGTTACAATTAGAGTTGAGCGGACACCTGGATGTTCGGGTCCGGTGGGTTCGGCCAAACTTTGAAAAAAAGTCTGGGTTCGTGCTCAAACTTGACCCCGAACTCCATTGAAGTCAATGGGCACCTGAACTTTTGGCCACAAAAATGCCTCTAAAAAGTCCTGGAAACAAATGTGGATAGGGAAATCACTTAAAATAACATAAAAATAAATAAAATAAAAATACAGCTGAGCCATAAAATTCGACTAGATGGAATCTTTGATTTTAGCTTTGGAAGAACATAAATCAAAATCTAAAGCATGGCTGTCAGGAGGATCAACAGAATTGTCCATTTGAGAGAGGGTTGGAGTGCAGGGTATTCTCTTTGTTCAAACTGAGCTCAACTCCTGATGCATGGAGAAAAGTTCTTCACAAGCCTCTGCTATTGTGTACATAGTTTATACTACGTGACCCATAGGTTGAGGAGGTGGTGACCGTGGCGGTGTAGGTGAAAGCGATGGTGGAGGAGGTAGCCAACACTGTTTTTTATTTTTATTTTTTTATAATTTTTTTTTAAATTGGGGTAGCCCCCAAAATATTGGCATTTGGTCCATATAAAAAAAGACGCATTTGCGGCCTGCGGTGCATTTCTTGCAGTCCTGATGCATGGAGAAATGCTCAACTCCTGATGCATGGAGAAAAGGCCTTCACAAGCCTTTGCTATTGTGTACATAACCGTGGTGGTGTAGGTGGAAGCAGCGGTGGAAGAGGAGGAGGTAGCCAACACTGTTTACATTTATATATATATATATATATATTTTTTTTTTTAAATTCTTTATTTTCTATTGTGCATGAAATAAACAGCATGCTTACTCAGCCACGATAGCCGTTGTAAGCGGTAATAGGCATAACATACAACACGTGTCCAAGTACAATACAGCACAATTTTCCATTTTTACAATTATTGCAGTTTGTTAAGAGAGAAAAGTAGACAATGGACAGACATACCATGTACAGTAACTCGCCCCCTTCCAATGTAGCATGTGTCGTGCTAGGCAACTGGTATGCTTGCAAAATGTTGTGTATCATGTCAGGTTGCTGTAGGCTTTTTTTTTTTTTCTTTTTTTTTATAAATAAAATAAAAGCTATGGTACCTTGTTAGCCATCCTGTACTGGTTTTTAAGAAATATAGGAGAGGATCATATTATGTACCAGTATGGTGACTTAGTCGACACTAGAGATATAGCCTGAAGATGTCATGCATATGTTTACTATGGAGTATCTCGTGTAGGACATCTTTTACCTTATCAAGGTGGGATACAGCGCGTTTTGGCAGCTTGTGCATTGATATATGACACATCCCATGTCAAACATTGTGCGCCTCTTTGGGTAGAGTGTATCCCGCTAAACACCGTGCCCTATTGTTTTAGGTTCCCTATTGACTTTGGTAGAGAACGTGTGCATGTATCGAACAAAGTCGTCAGCCTTTACAAATAGTGACAGGAGCAACCGGTATATAGTTTGATAGCCCATCTGTTTTGTACTTTGTAGCAGATGATAATCGGCCATTCCTCTTTATCGTCTCCTTAAGGCCCATGCGTCAGTTACCTAGGGGTTTATCTGAGACAACGAGTTACCATTAGTCCACTTAAGAGTTATTGGTTATAAAACCATGAGAGGAGAGATAGGTAAAGATAACAGAGAACCGAAGAAGTAAAGGAGAGGGGGGGGCGCCAGAGTCGATGTGCTTTGCTCTTTTGGATTGTGTTATCTGTCCTATATATTTTTTATTTTAATTGGGGTAGCCCCCAAAATATTGGGACATATAAAAAAGAAAACTGTGCTGCAGAGCGACTGACTCATGCGTGCTGCATGTGAAACTCCACTATCGTCTGCTGCTGCTCACACAGTCTCATGAGGCAGTGAGCAGGAGGCCGAAGTTACGCTGCAGCGCAGACAGGTGAGCAGCAGCGCCAAAAGCGCGCACAGACGGCCCGCACTTTTTGCAGCAGCTCTAATATATCTGGATATACACTGTGGCATCACAAGGGCCACCCAGAACTGGCTCAACTCCCATCAAGCCAAGTTCCTGGAGGAGATCACCCAGCTCGTCATGCTAGAGCACTTTTTCAATGTGCTCCCCAATGAAAAGGCGACGACGCATTCGTATGTCAATCCTTATCAACTTTTGATGCCATTGTTGCGCATACCATGGTGACCATGGGTAACGGGGAATCAGGGTTCAATTCCATACAGGGACCCTGACAAATGGCTACCACATGCAAGGAAAGCAGCAGGTGCGCAAGTGACCCACTCTCGAGGTAGTGACGACAAATAATACAGGACTCTTCAGAAGCCCTGTAATTGTAATGAGTCCACTTGAAATCCTTTAACTCTGATCAATTGGAGGGAAGTCTGGTGCAGAGCCACTGACCCGTGCGTGCTGCAGCTGAAACTCCACTATCGCCTGCTGCTGCTCAGACAGTCTCTCACAGACAAACAGACGAGCAGCAGCAGGGTGAGAATGCCGAAAGCGCGCACAGCTGCTATAGTGAATGTCACATCCTGTTCCAAGTTGTGGATCAGTCTGGTGATGGCTTCTGGTATCCAGTACTCTTTTTACTGAAGCTGCATCAGGGTCCTGGTATGTGGCCGCACAAACGCTGGTGCTCAACACCAGGGGGCATGCGGGTACCCTGCACCAGACCCTGCTAATCCATTCCACACTGTGACTCCTAACTTCTACATCAGGCATACTGGGTCCCGGTTGTCCAACTGCTGCCCAGACAGTGTCTGGGTCCCAGTCACCAGACTGTGAAACTGCGAATGGCTCGTTAAATCTGTTATGGTTCTTTTTATCGCTTCAACTTTTACTTGGATAACTGTGGGAATTCTAAAGATAATACATGCCGATGAGCGCTAGGGGACGGCCGTTCCGCTTTTGCACCCTGCTCCCTCTTATGATGTGCTGGTGCATCTGTGCGACCAGCGCCTCTTCCTCCAAACTGCACACGTCACTTGCATGACCTTGATTCCATGTGGGGTCTAGGACCTCATCATCCTCCACATCATCTTCCACCCTCTCCTCAACCCTGCCCTCCTTGACGGTATGCACACTGTAGAAAGACACAGCAGTTGGCACCTGTGTTTTTCCAGCATGTAAAGTCTGCAAAGGACATATGGAAATTGTTTTAGAATTGTATCTAGGCAACAGTTTTCCTATAAACTGACCTCTCAGTTTGACTTGTGAGGGTATTGCCCCAGAATTACAATATTGTTTAAGTACCTCTTAGCTATTGATAACTGGTTTAAATATAGCAGCCTGTTATCTGGTAGTTTCTTGTGTAGAAAATATCAATCTGTTTTCTATCACTTTGATCTGTGTAACAAGTGTTGTAGGTGTGAAACAATATTACAAGTGACCGATGTAGTAAATTTGAATCAAAGTTCCATTTGCAAAAAAAATTCTCGCCCATCTTCTGTGGGTTATTGCATTTTTAAGATGTAGACTTATTGTATCACACTAGCCATGCACAGGTAGGTTGTCTGGCACGTTGCTTTGGTGTTTGGTTTTTAACTTTGCAGTTGTGTCTTTACACAATATAGAAATTTACATTAATGCTTCTGTATATGAAGCGATCACAATAACACTTATTTTTCACTTTTTTAAAAAAAAAACAGGCTAAACACAAATTGTTAATTAACAATATGACATCTGAAAAATACACGAAAGGATGCTGTATGATTTTAAAAAAAAACACACTACATGAAGGTCCTGTTCACTAGAGTGTGTAGTCATGAATGTAACCAGTAAAACTTTGTTTTTACAGCCACTGGTTGGCCCATACATATTTTAAAACTTGTTTCATTTTGTTATAGCATGACTTGTAGTCTTGTTTTTAACTTGTCTATAATACATATTTTTGTTTTTTCATCGATTATTGAATTTTAATGTCAACAGGCAAACGTAACCCGAATGATTTGTCTCAGTCTTGCCTTCTCTACTACCTGCACCATAGGCAACATTTATTTGTCTTTAGACTTTCTTGAGAAGTGATAACTAACCAGTGTTGCACACATACACCAGATATGAAGTGCACACAGCAAAGGTACTATTTAGCACCTGGAAAATGAGAATGTTTACAACTGTGCTGTAAGCGCACTATTACATGCTTCGATTTGACACTCAGATATGAAGAGCAGGACCCAAAATGTACTATTTAGCAGATTAGCAGCAAAACAATTAGAATGTTTACAACTGCGCTGTAAGCACACTATTTGATGCTTCATTTAGACTCCAAGATATGAAGTGCACGCCCCAAAATGTACTGTTTAGCAGATTAGCACCCAGTAAATTAGAATTTTTACAACTGCGCTGTAAGCGCACTATTTGACGCTTCGATTTCACTCTCAAATATGAAGTGCACGCCCCAAAATGTACTATTTAGCAGATTAGCACCCAGAAAATACGATTTTTTACAAGTGCACTGTAAGCGCACTCTTACACGCTTCTATTTGACTCTCAGATATGAAGTGCATGCCCCAAAATGTACCATTTAGCAGATTAGCACCCAGAGAATAAGAATGTTTACAACTGCGTTGTAAGCGCACTATTAGACGCTTCGATTTGACTCTCAGATATGAAGAGCAGGCCCCAAAATGTACTATTTAGCAGTTTAGCACCCAGAAAATAAGAATGTTTACAACTGCGCTGTAAGCGCACTATTATATGCTTTGATCTGACTTTAGATTTGAAGAGCACGCTCCAAAATTTACTATTTAGCAGTTTAGCACCGAAGCAATTAGAATGTTTACAACTGCGCTGTAAGCGCTCTATTTTATGCTTTTATTTCTCTCTCAGATATGAAGTGCACCCCACTAAAATACTATTTAGCAGTTTAGCACCCCCAAAATTTTAAGTTTTAAAACTGCAATGTGACAGCAGTATTTGACGATTCTATTTGACTCTCAGATATGAAGTGCACCCCACTAATGTACTATTTAGCACCCAAAAGAATTGACTTTTTAAAACTCCGATGTAACGACGGTATTTGACGCTTGTATTCGACTCTCAGATATGAAGTGCACCCCACTAATGTACTAGTTTGCAGAATTCTTTCCTAAGTTGTCCCTCACAGCAGCAGCATCCTCTCCCTACACTAATAAGACCTCATGTACATGCGGCATTGCGCGACTCCAGCTTATATATAGAGGCTTGGTCACATGCTGCACTGGCCAATCACAGCCATGCCATTAGTAGGCATGGCTGTGATGGCTTCTAAGGGCACACGAGTCAAACGCTTGTTGATTGGCTGCCCTGCAGCCTTTCAAAATGCGCCATTAGATCGCCGCACACCGAACTCCAACCCGAACATCCACCCAAAAAACTTAATGTTCGGTACGAACCTGAACTTTACAGTCCGGGTTTGCTCAACTCTAGTTACAATATTTAAGAGGTCACATTCACAAAATGCCATGAAGTTTGTGCGTTTGTGTCCTCAGTGACCCAAGTTCATTATGCTTGTGGTCAATATGGTATATAACTTCTATATATAACAATGTATCTTAAATTGGGGTTATATAACCTTCAAAATGTATTTTCAAAAGATGAGAGAATGGTGATCCTCACTTCTATGATGAGTTTCAGCCACTGCATAAATCAATATGAAGATATTAAAAATGATTAAATCGTTAGTACCTTTTTCCTACTCTCTCAATGCTATCTAAAATGCAGCTTTTCATCTATGTTGGAGAATGTGTAGTCAAGAAGGTTCTGTTCTGCTCATATAGTAGTCTTTCGAATTAATTCATACAGTAACTAACATTAGATCACCACTACAATCAGACATATCCTTGCTGGACCTTCACCCCTTTAGCCTTCCAAAACAATTGTATTTTTATTCACCTACTCTAAGTAACATAAATCTTAAATGATAGGTATTACAGAAACACCAGCATCCCTGACCTGTCAAACATCAAATCTTTACTTAAATCATACTTACAAAACAAAATATATAAAATATGATTTAGGCACTACGCTATACTAGAAAACTTTGATGAAGTATACAATTTATGCTGTGACAATGTGTGATCTTTTTCACAATGCATTTTGAATGCATTTCATCAACTTGTATCAATCTAGCTGTATTTTTTATAATATAAATATATTTCCATCTGTTATAACTACTTTGTATACATAGGGCTCTAACACCACCATTTGTACATTTTTGGTGTTAGTGTTTGAAAATGTATATACAATTCTGTAGTGGGAAAAAACGCCACAGCAAGATATATTAACTTGTGAAAAATGTGATTAAATGAAACACAAATTTTATCCGAGTCCATACAAATGTATAAACTGCAATTGGATAAATACTTGCAAAAACATAACATACAGGGATATAATTTCTAATTAGTGGGGTAATAGCTGCTTGATCCAAGGAGACATCTGACTGCTTTTTTGGGGTCAAGAAGGAATTTTTTCCTAGTTTTTTGCGAAATTGGAAGCGCTTCAGACTAGATGTTTTGCCTTCTTTTAGATCAACAGCCAAAACATATGTGAGGAAGGCTGAACTTGATGGACACAAGCCTCTTTTCAGCTTTAAGCGCACTATTAGACGCTTCAATTTGACTTTAGCTATGAAGAGCATGCCCCAAAATGTACTATTTAGCAGTTTAGCACCACAACAATTAGAATGTTTACAACTGTGCTGTAAGCGCACTATTTGACGCTTCTATTTGACTCTCAGATATGAAGTCCACCCCACTAAAATACTATTTAGCAGTTTAGCACCCAAAAAAGTTTAAGTTTTAAAACTGCAATGTGACAGCAGTATTTGACGCTTCTATTTGACTCTCAGATATGAAGTGCACCCCACTAATGTACTTTTTAGCACCCAAAAAAATTGACTTTTTAAAACTCCGATGTAACTATGGTATTTGACGCTTCTATTTGATTCTCAGATATGCACCCCACTAATGTACTAGTTTGCAGAATTCTTTGTTTGGATAAATACTTGCAAAACATAACATACAGGGATATAATTTCTAATTAGTGAGGTAATAGCTGCTTGATCCTAGGAGACATCTGACTGCTATTTTGGGGTCAAGAAGGAATTTTTTCCTAGTTTGTTGCAAAATTGGAAGCGCTACAGGCTATGTTTTTTTGCCTTCTTTTAGATCAACAGCAAAAACATGTGAGGAAGGCCGAACTTGATGGATGCAAGCCTCTTTTCAGCAATGTAACTATGTAACTAAAATGAAAGGGACAGTATAGTCACCATAACAACTGCAGCTTAAGGTAGTTGTTCTGGTGAGTATAATAGCTCCCTTCAGGCATTTTCATGTAAACACTGCCTTTTCAGAGAAAAGGCAGTTTTTATATTGCCTCTAGGGGCACCTCCAAGTGGCCTTTCCTTAGAGGCCACTGGAGTGGCTTCCTGGCTCAGGGCTGCACAGTAAGCAGCCCTGCCGTTCAGCGTCCCAAGCTCTGCATGGAGACTCTGAATTTTTTTCATAGAGATGAATTGATTCAAGGCATCTCCACAAGGAGGTGCTTATTGGTCAAAATGGTGCCTGGCCCTGCCCCCTTGATGATTGGCTAAAAATCGTCCATTTTGATGATGCACGGCGCTGGAAATATGTTTTAAACTTTTTTAGGGGGTTAAGCAGGGGTGGGGGGTCATTACCATAAGAAAATAACACTTCTAGAGCAGAAATTAAGAAAATCAGTTCTAGCCACTAAACCAGTTCAGAACAGGAATTAATCCAAATAGATATCTGCTTCTAAAGAATTCTCAATGACCTCACAATTTGGGCATACACCCTTTCCATTTTAGTTACAAAATATTATGACCACTAAATAGGTAAATATTTTAAAGATGTTTAAAGGTTAGATCCGCGGAGAAGACATTATGACTTCCACCTCAAGGACGAGTTTTTTTTATATCATATTTTTTATATATAAGAAATAATTGGACTTAGAAGCTGATTTATAAAATAACTATCATTGTCCTCAAATGAATACTGCTGGATAAGCTTTCCAAATGATTTAAAATATATGGATAGATTTTTTAAAAAAAATTCAAAATATTTAAATATCAAAAACATACCATGCATAAAAAATATATCAATATATCAAAATTTTCATAATATTAAATCGTTGTAAAGTTTATGAAAAAATAGTTTTCTTCCCATATTATTTTAATGGTTCTCTGAGAGCAAGGCCAGACAAATATTGATCAAGTGTATCTCTCCCAAAGAATTTGTAACTACACTGAGAAAAATTCTAAACCCAACACTTTTGATTTTGCCCCCATTTATCATGAGCTGAACTCAAAGATCTAAGACTTTTTCTATGTACACAAAAGGCCTATTTCTCTCAAATATTGTTCACAAATCGGTCTAAATCTGTGTTAGTGAGCACTTCTCCTTTTCCGATATAATCCATCCACCTCACAAGTGTAAGGCCACTCTAAAATGTGCAGTTTTATCACACAGCACAATGCCACAGATGTCGCAAGTTTTGAATTTTGTTCAGTGTATATCAGAATTTTCTTCTTAATAGAAATGTAAAACCCTGTGACTTTGTGGAGAGTTTAATGCAGACAAAGATGAAGACTGGGTCAATGGTACTACTGAAAAATGGTTTGTCAAATTAATGTTGCATAATTTGGATCCTTGTCAAAAAGAAATTTTAAGAAAAACTGATATATATGAAGAAATGTACTTTTCAATGCCAAACATGTACTGATGCTTTAAATAACCATTGGAAAGAACAATGTAGACAAACATCTAAGAAATTAAATCCATTTAATAATTCACATTTTTCTTCTGTCATTTTTTACTAAAAATCCAAATTTAAAATCCAATGAATGTCCCCTTGCCAATGAATTCATTAATGCAGCAACATCTGCTAAGAATTACATTGTATTCTTTAAGACACAGCAAGAAGAAGGTTAACAGAAAAAAATGTAGATTATCTGTGTACATGAATTAATAATTAATTCTGGAGATCGCCTATTTGTCGATTTTATTACAGAGCTTATATAAAGCCTGCTCAGTGCGAACAAAATATTGCACTAACCATAAAATAATTAATTGTTATGTTATTTACATGATTAATCCACCTCTCTAAGCCACACTCTGGAAATGCTACATTAAATAATAGCTCAGAAAGTACCATCTGCTTATATATATAATAAACAACCAAGACATGACTATAAAAGAGAATTGCATTGAAAACATCTTTAATGTACAGTGAAAAGAACAGTAATTATGTGTTTTAAAATGGAAAGACTACTTCAATTTTCAAGGGAGAATATAATTACTCACCCTACATGGAACAGTGATTGGTATAAATTATACAATGTCAGAAAGTCAAATAGATTGTCAGATTTGGTCAATGGTCAATGCAAGTCTGCATTGTCAAAACATGGTTCTATGGAAGCAGTGTAAATAATGACAAATGCTTACAATTTTTTACGCTATTAACATTCATAATAGGCTTAAAAAGAATTGTACAGATTGTCAAATATACATTTCTGTTTGATATGCCATTTCACCTGTTTGCTCAAAACATTTTATGCTGCATTTAAATGCCAATACCAGTGCTTTTCTGTGTGGTATCCTTACAAGTTGTCAGGGTTATACATTAAACAACATACAAACAAAATCAAGTGATAATGACTGAATTCCGACTCATATTTACTCAAGCCAATATGTTCGGAATTCAGTCAGCAAATCCCAGCAAACCAATATAGTATTTCACAAAGCACCGATACTACCAGAATTCAAAACAGGGACACCACTCAGTAAATAAAAAATGGATCAACACTATGGTGCCACACAGACTAAAAAGACTACCAATTCCTTATAGCATATCAAAATAAAAAATAGATGTCTAGCTACTCATAGGATCTATCCAAGCCTTTCTCAACCTTAAGAAAGGTTCCTGTTTGAGCCAAAATATTGTCTATTTTAATCCAATAAGACTGCAAGTTTGGATAGATTAATTGTGTGCTTGTTCGGACATCTATTTTTTATTTTGAAAGCACAGATATTAAACTGAACAGAGATCGATGCACATTCGCAAATAATAATTACCTTGCTTTTATGCTTCTTGCTTTCAAGTAAATGAAAGTTTTAAATAATTAAAAAAATAAAAACCTTTATTAAGGGAGATTTAACACATACCTTTGCCCCCACCTGCCATGCAGCATGTGGGGGCATGTCTGCTAAGTGTCTAAAATTAGCGCTTAGAAAGCCATTTCTCTTGCGAGCACAACCACTAGACACATTTACGAAGTTTGTAATTGGTCACAGTTTCAATGTGTAGTCTTGCGGATACTGCTGTATTTTGCGAAAAGTTTTTTGTACTTATTTTGAGAATGTATACCAATGGTTATGTATGCAATGTATAAGATGTCCCGTTTTGGAACAAATAAAGAATAAAAAAAAAGAACGCCATTTCTGTTCAGTCGCTGAAAAGGCTCCATGGCTCAGAATTCATGCATATGTTGTTTTTACTGGGAGATATGCTTGAATAAAGATTTGTAACATTAGTCCCCATTGCTGCCTATCCCTAATGTTTCACTTGGTTTACAGTTTGAGGGATTGGTGGTCCCCTTGGGAAGGAGCAACACAAGCAGATATACAGACTCCTGTGTGTAGTGGTCTCCTACTGTATACGAATTTAGACTTACAGATGATATCTGTTTAGAGGCTTTAACAAGGTCTCACCCAAAAGCAAGGGACTTTGTATGTCCTCAATAAGAGCTTTATGGTTACCTTCTTTGGGGGGTATATTATTCCTGAAGCTACTCTGAAGGTTCTCAATAAGCAGTTGACGAAACAAAGAACTTAAGAAGGTCTGCAGAAGCAGACTGGATTAGAAGATCATTTGAAAAGGTACTTTCCAGCCTGAACAGTGTATCAGACAATTAGGCTCTATCTATATTTCGAAAAGGAAACATATTAGAGTTCCAGGAATATCCAGAAGAAGCAGTCTTAATGGAATCTTGAGTGACTTCACGAGTCAAGACAATAGTTATAATTATTTGCGTAGTAGAAACTCGTTTGGAACTATAATTGATAATGAAGTTTCTATGTGAATAAAAATGCAGAGTATTTTACACAACCATCATTCTGCGATGATAAAACTCAAGCAAAATGGAGACATAATAAGGTTTTTAAAAGAATCAACATTTCTTGTAAAAGAAATCTTCCAAGATGTAATCTGCTTCTATCATCAGGCAAGTAGTTCACAGAGAAGACTTGTTCACCATTGTGGATCTGACAGATGCCTATAGTTAGATTCCAATCTTATCAAAGCATTTTAAGTTTCTTTGAAACTACTACATCATAGGAAGACATTTTCAGTTCACGATAAACCTAGTGCCAAATGCCAAGTTCTTAAAAATTTGTATTGCCCTTACTGCAGTTCTGAGGAAGCAGAGGAACCAGATGACATTCAAGTGGGCCCACTGACAAAAGATTCCTGTCCAGAAGTATTTCTAGTAATCAAGAAGAATTGTATAATTTTTTTTGTTAATTTGTACCATTTTGTATTTTATGCAGAAAAAGGAGTAAAATATCTAGCTAACTTAGTAAAATAATTATATTAATGAAACATTTGCTTCATAATTCACCCCAAACAGAAACAAAATTACATATATATAGACACACACACATATACATACACATATACATATACACATGCATACACAGGGCATGACAAATCCCAGACACTAGGCTGAAATTTCTACTCACCATGGTGACCTGGTGCCTGGGATTTGTCATGCCCTGTGTATGCATGTGTATATGTATATGTGTATATATAAAACAAAAATAGTAATGCACTCCACCTTCCTTGATGTACTTGCCCAGTGCTTATCAGCAAACAGATACAGCCAAAAGTACAAGATAGCACTCCAGGGACTTCCAAGTTAAATGAATAAAACTTAGCTTTTATTAGCTCAAAATAAAAATCAACGTTTCAGTCTGTGTCACAGACTTTCATCAAGATGTGACACAGACTGAAACGTTGATTTTTATTTTGAGCTAATAAAAGCTAAGTTTTATTCATTTAACTTGGAAGTCCCTGGAGTGCTATCTTGTACTTTTGGCTGTATGTGTATATATATGTATGTGTGTTTATATATATATGTGTACGTATGTATGTATGTATGTAAGTATACACACATATATACACATTTTATAACTGCCCCCCTACTTTTGTCTCTGTCCCTGCCCCCTAAATATGAATCTTGGAGATGCCAATGGTATGACTGGAGCCTGAAAAGAAATGCTGAAGGTTGGCAATGAATGACAAAATGATCAGGTGTACAAAGCAAAACCATTTACAAGAACTGGTAAAAACAAAACAAAACCCATTTGCTATAATTAGGTACAAGCTAACATGCATATTGTATCTAACATACGTGGACTGTCCCCTTAATTATTTGTATACTTATTCATTTAAAAAACCTGAGCAAGGATGGCACGTATTAAAACACACACAATGTCACATTTCATATTAATAAACACTGAGTGCCTTAGTCGTATTTAAGGTAAAGTTCAAGTTAAAGATCACAGCTATTATTGAGATGGGTTACATTTTAACTTCCAATACACTAGGAGATAAGATGTGCAGAGTCGTGTTTTTGAATGTGAAAGAAACGTGACACAAAGACCAGAAAATAACAATTGCATTTGCTGTAGGATAAAACTTGGCATATAAATCATGTAAATATTAATTAGCTAATTACTCTGACAATGATTATCTCCAGGTTCATAAACAGTAACCAAAGAAAAATATTTTCCATTGCTGTATTAACAAAATTAATTCTTAGTCATGCATTCGAATATTTATTTGTATCCAGCAGTAAAACATAAAGTGTGTTATTCTTTATATTATTAGTATTATAATTATATTTTTATATATATATGCACCATAATCTTGCCATTTATACTTTATTACTCCTATATACCTTCCTTGTATTAACAATTCATTGAATCATATGCTGTCATTTTGCCCTTCATATATTCCACCACACTTTACTATATTTTTGAAAGCATAATTCATTTGCTCACATATATACGCAAAAAACAACAAAAAACACTGACTCACACTTACTGCAATTCCCATTCCTAACTTTTCACAAGTAAAATAACTTAAATAAATAATTTCTAATTTTTTTTAAGAGAAATAAGGTGTGCATATTCTGGTATACATTTTTTGTAGTTAGATTCTTCACACTGGTTCTCTATCAAAACTTAATGGTGGACTTGTTTTTCCCAGGATTTTTAATATTATGTTTACATATCTACAAAAAAAAAAAAAGTACTGTATAGTATCCCAGAAAGTCTAGTGCTGTTCTAAGACACCCTACAAGAGGGAGATAAGCGCAGATCTACAGTACTGTTTGTAAGTTCTCTACCTCCGGGATTGAGTTATATATTCTGTACATACTTCACTATTCCGTGATTTTTTTTGTATTTTCTAGATTTTCTCAGGATTTTGTCTTATTACATACAGGTTGTATGTTTCATGATATTTGCTTGCTACCCCTTTAATCTATACTGTCACTTTTTGGTGTGGTATAGATTTACTTTTTTTGTTATGTTTACATATCCCTTTATTTAAAAATATGTATTTGTGACGTGTGAAAAATAAAATGAAATTAATATTTTTGCTCCCTGTCAATCATTTTTTAAACTCTGTACTTTGCACCTGACAGACAGCACAGACAAAGCCAACAGAAAATACAAGAAATTAATGTTTCCATTTCACTACTTTTGTTTGTGATGCCCTGGTTTTGCCTTGTCTGAACTGGATTCTAATATAATTTGCCAAATCTTTAATAAAAAATTTAAAAATATATAAATCAATCATTCCAAAGAATCACATAAAATAACTTTAAAACGTGTGCATCAATTTTAAGTTATTTACAATGTTTTATTCAATGGTGTATATTCCAGAAAGGTAACAGTTCATTTTATTAACTCCATATGTAGCGGACCACCAGTATATCGCCGCCATGGATTCCCTTTCCCAAAATAACATAGCTCCAACACTCATCAATGTAAATATTGCTCATATCGCCTTTCCCCCACACACATTAGTAGAGACTGAATGCTGGGATTAGATCTGTTAAATGCAGGCAAGCACTCACAATTGATACATACAGTAAACTCCTCCCTGTGCCTGAGAGATAATTGAGTTAGGAAACTTACAACTCAATTATCTCCCAGATAGAGAAAAATATAATAATTTTTAAACACCCCAAAAGTACCCCCAAAATCTATTGAAACCCCATAGAGAGTCACATCCCCGGATAGCCCTGACCAGAGTGCCCAACATATCCAAAAAGCACTCAAATCGGTTCGGTGGTTTGGAATTTCCATCGAGTTACAGTTTCGACCGGCCAGCCACAAGGTAGAAGCCCAAAATAGTTACAGAGAAATCATGGCAACAGCTGGTCTCAGTTCGAGGGTTTTTGTACAAAACCATACACAATATGGGAACACTTTTACGTTTTGAATGCTCCCCCGATTCGATAGCTTATATCTCCCGAACGCCGTCCGTATAAGTTGTCAGGAACTTGAACAGGCAGCAGTTCCATATTCACCGGTGTTCGCGGGAGTGCCTAGCCAAAATAAATTAGACACTTGACGACCAGGGAGCGCTGCCTGCGTTCAGGAGACAAGGGGAGCCTTTTAGTGATAGTTTCCGTTATGGTTTCTCACTGGATACTTTGTATTCCACGTTCTAATTAGATGTTGGGTGGTCTTCGTTCGGAAACCGAACCAGGTGAATTTCGTATGAACAAACAAACAGAAGAAAATGAATACTACTGAACCAAGTGATGGGGCATTCCTTCACACCATATTAAGAATAATGCCAATTACCTTGCACATTTAATGGAAGAACACTAAGGAATACCAAGTGACCTGTACAGATTTCTAAATCCAAAAATAGGATTTCTGCTATAACTAAATAATTGGGATGGAACTTAAATATAAAACCAGGATGTTCTATAATATGCAAGTTACGATTTTCCATGTCACCACCTCTAAAGACCCCCTATAACAGAAGAGTTTATTATTGTTGATTTGCATATTATCTGTTTCACCCTAAGGTCTATTTATGGCTGGATTAAAAGTAAATCAGAACTATAGGCTTCCTAAGGCTTTATTTCAGTGGCAACATAATGAACACTGTAAACTACACTTCTGGTTGGACCAATTATAAATGGAGGTTCAATAGGAATATACAGAGAGGTAAATTATGTACTAATTCTACTAGCCAAGTATAATTATTTACAATTAAATATTGTTAGTTCCTATGTAGATAAATACGATTTTAATTTGTTGTATATGAAGTTGCTTATTATTTATGTTAATTATTGTTTTTTTTTATTTATTTTAATTTCTGTGACTTTTGTTGACTTTCTATATTACCTTAAATGTGTTGTAAGTTGCTAATGATGATGGCTATTTTTTTGCTATTGTTTATAATTCACTACAGGGAGCGATAAACATAATTAGCGACCTGTTCTATTCTTTTTTTGATTCCTGGCTAGTCGTCCATTGGACCAAAAGAAAATGAGCAACACTAACAGGATTATCCTACCCAATGCAGCATAAATACAATATAAAGTAGCACAGTAACCTTTTAAGAAAAAGACACAATTGAAAAAATAAAGCACAAACTGTGTAAAAAGACTAATTCATGAAAAATGGTTACACTTAGTTGGATATGATATTATTGTTTTATTATGTGCATGTGGACTAGTGATGTCCCGAACGGTTCGCCGAACGGTTCGCGAATGGTTCGCCACGGTTCGCCACGGTTCGCCGCGGTGCGCCGCAGTTCGCCGCAGACTCCAGTCAGCAGACACATTCCAGCCAATCAGCAGCAGACCCTCCCTCCCAGATCCTCCCACCTCCTGGACAGCATCCATTTTGAAGCTGCATTCTTAGTGAGCTGTCCAGGAGGTGGAAGGGTCTGGGAGGGAGGGTCTGCTGCTGATTGGCTGGAATGTGTCTACTGATTGGAGTCCACGGCGAACCGTTCGTGGCGAACCGTGGCGAACCGTGGCGAACCGTTCGCGAACCGTTGGGCGAACCGTTCGGAACATCACTAATGTGGACACCTTAAAAAATAGATACATTGTTTGTCACAATGCACCAATAAATGTCATTAAACACCAATAAGCTCACATGTATACACTTTGAATAAAAGCATACAAGATATAACAGCACACAGATGACATTCACCGCTTCATCAATGCCTGCGTTTTGTATTCCATCCTGCTCAGCAAACTTGACCACGAAAAACCACAAACAGTCAGTTGTTTCTCTCTCCGACTCTGCTTCAGCACTAAGGATTTTCTAAATCACAGGTTACTTCCATGTGCAGATATAATAGGCTTGGTGTCTATAAGGTGACACACAACCAACGCATTTCATCTGGTAATCCAGACTTCTTCAGGCATCAGCCATGATAACAAAGGGTCATTCTTCATCTATTATTAAATAAATAGCATAAAACTGCTAATATAAAAACACATCAAATAAATCACTAATTCATATCTTATGGTTAGTAATATGTACCACCGTTTTTTTTCTGGACGTCTTGAATTTTGTACATTTTTGTGTGTTTTTGTCTTCACAATCGAGATTCATGCTCCCTTTTGCTTTTTGTCCATTACATTTTATTATATAATCTATTTAATTGTTCTGATCTCCAACTAGTGTCCTGCTAACCTTATGTATTTTTCATAATCTGTTGGTCCTGCTTTATAAAAGACAGACATTCTAGAGGAGTAACTGGGTGGCAGTGCATGAGTCCTATTTAGTGGGTGGAATGTGAGCATCTGTTTCCGACTGCATTTCCATCAAATTCTCCTTAAGACCAAATGTCTGCTGGCTTCTACTTACATCTAAATTGCTTTTCCAATGTGATTTTAGAAAGCATATCTTTTTTTATGGTTGATAAAACAGTACATATTATACAGTACAATTCTTTTTATAAATCTGGCCAAGTAATGATCTGGTTATTAAATTTGAACATAAGGACATCACTGAAGTAATATTCTTGAATTGTTCAATTCTTCAATATTAGTTCCTTTATTACACTCTAAATTATTTCCAAGTTATACCCACTGTTATATGTGTGTGTTAAAATTAAATGTAAACATCTTATTATACGAGTTTGTATCTCAGTAGATTTTCACAAAAATGGGTTCTGTTTGTATTTACTGCTGTTTTGGAAATCGTATGCAAAGCTAGTGAAATTTCTCCCTTTTACGGTTATTTTTATCTTTATATGCTAAGAGACACATATATTATTCATTTTCATTGTAACACATTGTTACTCAATAAATGTTTCATTACTTTATGCACACCTACTCTCAATAGCAAGCAGTAGCAATAGTGGCTCATTTGGATGCTAATATATAGAATAGTAATCTTCAAAATTGAAACTAGAACACAATAAATACCTTCTGTATTCTTCTCTTGCTATCATAAAATGAGCCAAAATTAAGAGGATTTAACTGCTTAGGGACAAAGCCTATTTTTTGCTTATTTGACACTTGAAAACCAGAGATGATTTGCCATGTGTACATTCAAAATAATTTTCCACTTTCACTAGTAAACTAGAGTACCCAATAACATTTGCAATGAAAGATTTTATTACTTCACTGCATTAATTTTCCTGAATATCTTTGACTATTTTTACAAATGTGAAGAAATTTCGTAACATACAAAATATGCGTTGATCATTGTTAACATTTTAGATATTTCACACAACATTATAAATGTCTCCTAAAGGGACATTTCACACACATTAAACACTTTAGCATCTCATTCTAATTGCGCTTTTTAAAAGTTCAGATTTCTACTTGAAATTTGCACTTTTATAAAGAATTCTAGTTATTTTTCCCCATTTTGTTAGTGTCCAAAGGGCTCTGTTTGCCTTTGCATCCCTGGCTGCCTGACTTGCTGAATCTCACTGGCATCCTGTCTCTGAGATCTTTCGCACACATCTGTGCATGCATATCTTAGCGTGTGTGAGACCTCTCAGTGAGAGTCTATGCTAGGGAAAATGTGGAGGGCTTCCAAAGGCTTCAGACAAGAGATCTGCAGTTTTTACAATCGGTTTTTAGATATACCGGCAAAGAAAAAGCATAATTAAATGCATGCCTGATTTCATTGACTGTTAAAGAGTTCCCAAAATGTCATATTAACCACAAGGGACCCGACAATATTTGATCTCCTATTCCCTCACACCAGGCTTCACAATGTAGCAGGTGGAAAGTTGTGGTTGTCCCATCTCCTCCACGGTGGGATGGGGGCCTTGAATGTATCACTTTTTAATGTATTACCTTACCCTTATGTCATAGGTGAGGTGGAACAAAATCACACAATCGAGTTGTACTTTTACAAGCAAATCTTTGGATAATAAAATTGTGGGACCTCTGATATGTTAAAAAAATATATAATTACAAACTATTATTGAGCTGCAATATAGCTGCAATAACTTTCACAATAGAAGTAATTAAAAAAAATTGCCCTTACTGTCTGCATGCTGGAGATGCAAGGAGAGGGTACTGTGATGCATATTTGGTGTAACTGTCCAAAAATAATTCCATTTTGGATTATGGTAAAAAACAAAATTTCTGAGATCTTAAGGTGAAGTCCCACCTTTTAATGCAGATTTAGTACTTCTACATATGACTTCAATGTCAATATCTATCTATAGAAAATCAATTTTGACACACTTCCTTAATGCCGCTTAAACTCTAATACCTGCCCTCTAGAAACAAACATGTACACCATGTGGCTTGATAAGATAGAAGAGATTCAAACTGCAAAAGCGATTCAGGCATCCATTCTGGATAATGTCACGGCAAGGGTGTATAATTTATTATTACACTATGGAATATCATCCTTTAATGTAATTTGTGTAGTAAATGGCACAAATTACAGAGATGCTATTGCTGAGGTCAACAGGGGTTACATCTTTTGAGCTGGGACCCCCACAGAGGTCAGATGACAGAAGGGGTAGTGTGAATGGCATAGGGATGTGAAAAGGATTTTACTATATGGATGTGAAGTAATCAAGGCTCTGCAAGGTGTGAGGTTCTACACTTGGAAAAAGTCTGAATGTCTCTTCATCCATTTGGCATGTACCTTGTAAAGGATAGTTCAATCATTTGAAATGGTAATGGGATTCGTTTCATGAAGATCCTTGTGTTCCAGTATCTTATCCAAGTGAAACATTCATACTTACCCACAGGTTAATAATTAAGCCTCATTTTTATTATATTTGGAATGGGACAAGCCCAATCTTTTAATTAAGCCCAAACATGAGTTGCACAACTTAAATCGTGTGGCAGGACTTGTGATGTCCGTCCTATTGGATCGTGGGCGGGGCGTGCAACATGTCTTTGGAATGGGAAAACAATAACAAATTCAAAGAGGCAATTATTATTTCTGTGGCAAGTACAGTAGAGGAGATAAAACCAAAAGTTTGTATGTGACATGTTGTTTTCTGGAACAAAGGAGGTGGTCACTTAGTATCCCTATTGCTCCACCCCTGGATGAGGCGTGGCAATTCACAGGGTATATCTCCTGTGATTCTGAAGGGTGTTGGTGTACTTGCTTGGGGCCAAGATCTAATTTTGAGTGAGTCACCATCTTTCCTTGCCAGAGACCCCCTGGACAGAAGTTGTACTTTGAAAAAAAGTGAGTAATTAGGACTTCTGTATTTTATACTTTTTGTTTTTATCTGTTGTTGGTGTAAATAATTTGTTTATCATATATTGTTATATGCACTGTGATTAATTTTTGCTCATAATAAACATTCATTTATTAAGTTCTGCTTTTGTCTGGTTAAGAATCACGTTACCTGAAGAGACTAGTTAGTATTTTTGCAATAACTTAAATATTGTACTAAGTAATATTTGGTGGGTTTTATTATTGATTTACCTGGGGGACCAAGGCACCCCATTTATAAATTGTCTTGGTGGTGGCAGCGTTAAAATAGTAATAGTTATATTATTATGTTTAAGTGTGGGTGGTTTTAAAAGGGGGGTTTTGTCATTATTTCCAGTCTAGTGCAGACAAATAGTGAACTTTAACCCTTTCACCACCACAACTACGTCACACACACTCTTGGAGTAGGGTGTGTTCGTCACAGATAACACCACAAAACATTTAAATGCTTGGTACCCATGGTTAGAATATTTAGCCCAGCGTAATAAGATTAATGATACAGAGGTAACTCAAAATTTAAGAGCTGACAATGAGCAGTAAATTGTTACATAATAATCCTTTCTTCCAACGACTCTTATAAATACGACTCAACTATCTACTTCATCTACAATTTCAATCTCTTTGTCTTTTATTTGACTGTATTTTATTTTGTAATTTTTGGGGGGTTTTTGTTTTTCTATCGTCATTCTTTACGCAAGAAAAACTTCAACGTTCTACAAAATTTAATTACTTCTAAACTGACATACTATTTAACAAAATGTAAAGTGTGATACCAACTGAGCCGTTTCCTTCTTGTGAGGAGCAAATTATTTAGTTTATGCCTTCTTTTACTTTGAGAGATACATTTACTATAGTAATTTCCTGACTTGATTTGGACAAATCAAAGAAGGATACTATTTCTTTTGACATATACAGGGAGTGCAGAATTATTAGGCAAATGAGTATTTTGACCACATCATCCTCTTTATGCATGTTGTCTTACTCCAAGCTGTATAGGCTCGAAAGCCTACTACCAATTAAGCATATTAGGTGATGTGCATCTCTGTAATGAGAAGGGGTGTGGTCTAATGACATCAACACCCTATATCAGGTGTGCATAATTATTAGGCAACTTCCTTTCCTTTGGCAAAATGGGTCAAAAGAAGGACTTGACAGGCTCAGAAAAGTCAAAAATAGTGAGATATCTTGCAGAGGGATGCAGCACTCTTAAAATTGCAAAGCTTCTGAAGCGTGATCATCGAACAATCAAGCGTTTCATTCAAAATAGTCAACAGGGTCGCAAGAAGCGTGTGGAAAAACCAAGGCGCAAAATAACTGCCCATGAACTGAGAAAAGTCAAGCGTGCAGCTGCCACGATGCCACTTGCCACCAGTTTGGCCATATTTCAGAGCTGCAACATCACTGGAGTGCCCAAAAGCACAAGGTGTGCAATACTCAGAGACATGGCCAAGGTAAGAAAGGCTGAAAGACGACCACCACTGAACAAGACACACAAGCTGAAACGTCAAGACTGGGCCAAGAAATATCTCAAGACTGATTTTTCTAAGGTTTTATGGACTGATGAAATGAGAGTGAGTCTTGATGGGCCAGATGGATGGGCCCGTGGCTGGATTGGTAAAGGGCAGAGAGCTCCAGTCCGACTCAGACGCCAGCAAGGTGGAGGTGGAGTACTGGTTTGGGCTGGTATCATCAAAGATGAGCTTGTGGGGCCTTTTCGGGTTGAGGATGGAGTCAAGCTCAACTCCCAGTCCTACTGCCAGTTCCTGGAAGACACCTTCTTCAAGCAGTGGTACAGGAAGAAGTCTGCATCCTTCAAGAAAAACATGATTTTCATGCAGGACAATGCTCCATCACACGCGTCCAAGTACTCCACAGCGTGGCTGGCAAGAAAGGGTATAAAAGAAGGAAATCTAATGACATGGCCTCCTTGTTCACCTGATCTGAACCCCATTGAGAACCTGTGGTCCATCATCAAATGTGAGATTTACAAGGAGGGAAAACAGTACACCTCTCTGAACAGTGTCTGGGAGGCTGTGGTTGCTGCTGCACGCAATGTTGATGGTGAACAGATCAAAACACTGACAGAATCCATGGATGGCAGGCTTTTGAGTGTCCTTGCAAAGAAAGGTGGCTATATTGGTCACTGATTTGTTTTTGTTTTGTTTTTGAATGTCAGAAATGTATATTTGTGAATGTTGAGATGTTATATTGGTTTCACTGGTAATAATAAATAATTGAAATGGGTATATATTTGTTTTTTGTTAAGTTGCCTAATAATTATGCACAGTAATAGTCACCTGCACACACAGATATCCCCCTAACATAGCTATAACTAAAAACAAACTAAAAACTACTTCCAAAAATATTCAGCTTTGATATTAATGAGTTTTTTGGGTTCATTGAGAACATGGTTGTTGTTCAATAATAAAATTAATCCTCAAAAATACAACTTGCCTAATAATTCTGCACTCCCTGTATTAAAATAAAATAATGTGTTATATGTTCCTAAGTTATAAACTGACATATGTTTCTGTTATACATATTAACATGATAATATGCCTTGATATACTGCTTGACTTATAGTTTCCCCCTGGACATCTTGGGAAGGGGGAGCATGACTGCTGGCCATGAATAAGGGGCTGGATAATAAAATTATACAATGTTGCAAAGTGGCCAGTTTGGTAAGAGCCCAGGGGAGGAGACTCAGCAGTCAGCTGAGACAAGGGACAGGAGAATACTGACTTTCCCGCCCACCCACCGTGTTGGTTGTTTGGTGTCTGGCTTTGTTTTTCTGTTTTGTCACAACTTGGTGGTATCCTGGACAACGCAAAGAAAAGGTTAAGACGAAGAGTTGCTTTGGGGAGATGAGAGCTGGCACAGAAGCTGATGGCGGAGTGCCGGCTGTTTAGGCTCATGGAAAAAGGTTGGGGGAACTGTCTGTTGGGCAACCACTCAACAGCTGACATATTTGGATAATGTTAAAAGTTATGTATTTAATAAAGGTGTGGCCGTTGCCCTTATCCACTAAGAAGGTGTCCGGTGTATTATTGCGGGGCAACGGTGGGGATATGGATTATGGGTCAGCGGTCATGTAATCTTTAAAATATTGGAACATGTTATTCTTATGAAATGTTATGTCCTGTAATACTATCTTGATTAATAAAAAAATTGATTGGGGAAAAAAAAAAAAAAAATTTTTTAAAACATAAAAATAAATACATATATATAAACTCAGAGTCTTCTTTAAAATCCAGTCTTTATTGGGTAATATTAAAAAGGATCAATGTTTCAGTCCTATTTATGGACTTTCATCAGGATCAATACACATCAAACATTACGATGTAACCGTATATATACACACATACGCTAAGTGAAATTTTATTCAATTCTACATGCATATTTATGTAATCTTTTTACATAATTATGTGATTTTATTAATTACAATTTGAGGAACCTGCCTGACAACCCAAACGGAAGGTCCAAATAATTTAATTTGCAAGCCATATATTTAACTTTGTAACTTTCTCAAAAACCATAAAACCAGTACATTGTGGTACTGTTGTGCCTGGGAGACTTTGCTGAGCACAAATGTATTTTCAAAACATGAAAATGTATCACAATTATTATATAATTGGGCTGTTCTACAGTCTCAAAGGCAACCAATTTAATTCAGCAAATGTCAATGTGTAAAAACGTAAATGGGCAAGCCATTTATTTAACCCTGTAACTTTCCAAAACAGCATAAAACCTGGACATGGGGGTACCGTTCTACTCATAAGACATTATTGAACAGAAATATGAGTGTTTTAGGGCAGTAAAATATTAAATGCTGATGAAAGTGCAGTTTGTGTGTGAACAATGCAAAAAACAAGTATGAACCCAAACTTTGGCCAGCATTTGTAACCCAATTTTAAATACCCTGGGTTGTCTACTTTTGCAGATGGTATGCCATGATGTGGTTAATTTTTATTACTGGACTGCCATACAGTATCAGAGGCAATATAGGCCCAGGAAACCAATCTGGCAAATTTCAATGTGTAAAAACTGTAATGGGCAAGCTCTTTATTTGAACCTGTAATTTTCCAAAACCCTATAAAACCTGTACATGGGGAGGAATCATTGTACTCATAAGAAACTGCTGAACACAAGTATGTGTATTTTATTGCAGTAAAAGGTAACAGTATAATGACATTCACAATTAAACTGCCATGCAGAAATAAGAAAATAGAAACATTTCTTAATTTATCACACGTTTTTAGATTTTATTCATATTAAATTATGTTTCATTGATGTGACATGAAAGTCCTTAATTTAAATTAAATTATTTGGACCTTCCGTCTGGGTTGTCAGGCAGGTTCTCCGTAACAAAATTATTTATAATAAGTGTTGGTACACTTAACATGAAAGAGATAAACTATGGTTGAACAGACATTTACCTCAATTACAGGATTGGTTTTGATCAGATTAGGATGAACAAATACATAAACAAACAAATTGTGTACGTTTACATTATTTGCACAAATATTTTTTTTTTCAATATCCTGTTATGTCTTACGTTTATATGTATCGCAGATATGAAATGAATGCATTGGTATTGAACTAATTAGAGTGGCTGTTTGGACTGCTTTTTATTTAAAAATAATTGTTGCTTTTTTTTTTGTCTTTTTATAATTTAAATCAAATATTGGGCATATAATGTAAAATAATGTGCTAGACTACTGTACTATGCTAGGACTGCTTGACTGTACGTATACTCATACATAAGCACTCAAAATTTCTATATAAGTTATTTAGAGGGAAGAGAGAATCAGACCAAAAATAGAAAGCTCTAAAACTGGAAAAGTGTATGAATTCACCAATAACCTATAAACAATGTATACTGTTGATACAGATAGTAGAAAAAATGGAATTAGTTAAAAATGACACAATGTTGCGTTTAAATAGATGACTTTAAAAATTCATACAAAATAAAAGAATATTTAAGAATAGTTCTTCAGATATTGTGTAGTGTAAGTGTCTTTCAATTCAAGAAAATGGAGTATCCCAAGGTGACTAATATAACTAGTTGATCGGTATACTGGTTAAAAAAATAGTAAATAAAATAGTAAAAAATAAAAAATAAAAAGATAATCTGATAATTCAGCCAGATGATGTAAAATTCTTCATATAATACTGTTTACCATTAAGCAAGTGCAATTCCTGCTAGGAACAGATAGACCAGTACTGTCCACCAAATACTGTATAGTATAGAAATGGTTAAAAAAAACAACCGAGATGATAAAAAAGTCAAATTTATTCAAAATACTTTAAAAATAGTTAACAAATATTAATAAAATAAGATCCACAGTCACAATACTGGTCTATTACAGGTAAAAAATTGCAAAAAAAAACCTTAACTTGGGCACGGATGGATTAGGATGATGTTCCAGATGTTGTCATCCAAATTCTGATTGCCGGTGAGGACGGCGTGTGTACCACAGTGCGTTCCACTTTGAGCCTCACTTCGGGGGAACAACACTGCTCGTATAATGATGTTAACCGAGTGCCTCAAGTCTTTGATGATGTAAGAGTCTGCCTCGCTGATACCTTGACCGGCTGTGGTTGAATGATCTCACTTCAAGCTGTCTGACACGTTTCGTAGGGGGTAGCCCTACTTCCTCAGATGTATGCAATAACTTCCATATGTGATGCTTAAATACCCCTTAGTCATATAATTAATTGGTTAATGCTCATGTTAATTGGAACATTAAATGGGAATCAGCCATTGAATACAGGGTTAGTACAAAATCAATACAAAATTAATATGATGTAAATTAATGCAAAAGTTACTAAAAGTACAAATAAAAATACAAAAAGAATGAATACCATAAAACTGATTATAAAAATAGAAATCCTAATACAGTGGACATTATTGAAAGATGATGTCAGAACGTAATAATACATAAAAGGCTCATATATAAACTATCTCTTGTCCTAAAGTTGATTTATAGCTACATCTCTTATGGAGAAACTATTCCTTGTCTGAATTAATCGGTGTAATAACACATCTAAACGAACTAAAAAGGAAACAGTAATTGTGCTCCCGTGTATAAATGCACAATTAATAATGGAACCCTCGTATTAATATAATAGGATATATATTTGAAACATTGTGGCAGTATTGTAGTTATAATCTCATTCGTAACTCTCTCGGATTACATATCTATTATTAAATCTTAAGCCTCGGTCTCCTTTCAACTACTTATTTACAAAATTGAAATAGGACACAGTTTTGGTACAGGTGGTATAAATATATACACAGAAAAAAGGGTCTCTACGTTCGGTCATTGTCCCTAAGGCACTACTGCACAAATACATTTTGAAACAGATCTCGATCAAACAATATTAATATAAATCAGACAGGGGTAAATATAAACACAAATATTTCTGCACACAGAGTTTGTGAGCGGTGGTGAATCTTCTGAAACGAGATATAGATATTAGTAAATAATATACTCCTTGTGTCCCAATCTGTGTTCAATATAAACATCATTATTCCCAACATGTCTTTTCTATATTCACATGAAAAAAAAATATTTCCAATCTATATTGGGATAGGGATACTAGAGAAATAATAATAAATCAAATTTCACATATGAGTAGTAATATAAAATATGTATAAAATAGAAAAAAGTATAACAATATAAAAATATGCATATACACATATAATAATACTACCATACCTCCTAAAACATTAAACCACTAAAAAATGACAGGGATATCTATCTAAAAAATGGAAAACAGAGAGAAAGGCTCATAGAGCAACCAAAAAATAAATGAAAATTAAAAATACAGATAAAAAATAAAAATAAATAAAAATAAAAAAAATATATATAAGTAGCTTAATCCTATATGATGGTAGAAAGCAGAATCAAATATAAGGTCACAATCAAGAATAAAATAGCAGAAAAAAAAATACAAGACTTAAAAGATGACCATCATAAAAATGCATTTAACTCAAAATCAACATTGAGACCATTGGGGACTACAGTGTTGAGTGTAAAAATCCATTTTGCCTCCGTTTGGTCAAGATTAATATCAATACTTCCTCCCCTCCAATGCACATTTACTTTATCTATGGCTAAAAAGGTTAGTCCTGTTGGGTCTGCTCCATGCACCGCATAAAAGTGTTTTGAGAGGTTATGAGTCATAAGGCCTTTCCTAATATTTCGAATATGGTCTGCAATCCTAGTTTTCAGAGTTCTTTTAGTTCGTCCAACATACTGTCTCTGACAGGGACATGTGACAAGATATATCACTCATTTATACTCATACATATCTTTGCAGATCACTGAGTACACATGACACATAGCACATCATGGGGTGATGACACTGTCCACATGTTGGAGTGATATAGAAGCACATACCGGTATGTTTTATATTGTTCTACACCAAACACAATTAAATAGTGTTTACTAGGGTAGAGGTAGACAACCTTTGTATTCCTGATGTTGTGGACATCTCCCCTGATGCTTTGCCAGTGGAAGCATTATAGGAGATGCACTCTACAACATCTGAAGTGATGAGGGTTGCCTACCCCTGTACTAAGGTAAAGCATGGAACAACATTTACAGTTTCTGTTTAAGTGAATTAAATTGTAAACTACATTAGTATCATTAGAGGTGGTAGTGTTTTCAACTTTTAATGTGTTGTTTGTTTTTCTCGTATTGGGAATGTACATTAGTTTCATATCATGTTTAAGTTAAAGGTATAATTCAACATCTTTCAAATATATATATAGTGAAATGATAGTGAGATAACCACTTGCATGCAAATCGAGGCTTTTTCTAAGAATTAAAATGGTTTTACAATTCAAAGTCTATAAATGTATATATAACAAGGTGTTCTTGATATTTTTAACACATGATCTCTTTTGAAAATAGTGTATTTAGCAAATATTAGTGCTCTTTTGAGAAATGTACAATTTTCTGGGATTGGGTTAGCACATTTCTCCATCTCTGTATAAAAAATATAAATAAGTAGCTATCATATGAATTCTTCACATGCACATTAAACATATATATGCCTGTATGTGTACATAATGAGATGCATTTCTCCAAGGTCAATTCCCTAACAATTTCTTGAAAGAAATTAGAACGCTGGGCTAAAGTATTGTAAGTTTAAAAATACAAGGGAGCAAAGTGGTTTGCCCACAACTGCCCTTAGGTGATAGATCCTCTGCAAATGGAAATTAATTATGAAAACATGTATTAAATGTGTAGCATAAATAATTTAAAACTCATTATATGTGTAATATGGAATATTCGCAAAAGCAGTGTTATCAACGCTCATTAAGTGGTATGCACACATATAGGGGAAACTTCAGTAAAAGTTCTAAGTCAGAAAGTTATCATTTTTGACATCTTGTCAGCTAAGTTCTTTTATTCCCTTTTATGATCTCGCCTCTTATGAACTGGATGTGTCCCAACATACTTGTGTAGACTATCCAAATGAAAAGCCCTTGATATTTTAACCATCACCATGCAATCTTATGACCTTAATTCTGCCCTTGCTGAAATTGTTCAAACCATCAGGAACTCTGTATTGCAATTAGCCACTGCTGTGGAAGTAATGTAAAAGAGCTCCTGGCAGTAATGTATGCCAACGGATTAGTTCTTTACTTCTGTTTTGATTAATTTATGAAAAGCTAAAAGAGGAAGAAAGGCAGTCATGGATGAGCAGTTGATGTAATCTACAAAACCAAAAGTAGCATAATAAAGGGTTTTTCAGCTCTGCATACTTTTATTGTTTTAATCATCAAACTCTATGATATATTAATATTATTTTTTTATATATATAAATACATATCCACCATTGTACAGTGCAGCAGAATTTGTTGGCACATTAAAAACATAAAAAAAATGAAAAAAAAAAATCTACGTATGGATTGCAAGTTAGGGAACCTGATTAGAGAGTCTACCTTTAGGGGTACAAGAAAAAAACTAATTGAGTAAGTAAGGATGAGTTGCATATGGGACCAATGCCTTAAAGTCGCCTTAAAGCCCCCTACTGCAGTTATTGGCCTAAAATATGTACTGTTTAAGCCTACTTAATTACTAAAACCCATACCTCGCCTGAAGGTAGGTGATATAGTGCAGATAGGCAGGGCCGGACTGGGAAAAAAATTAGGCCCGGGCATTTTTCAATCAGAGCGGCCCCCTAAGAAGGGGGCGGGGCCAGAGAGGGTGTGTTTTGTCATCACTAATGACAAGCACGCCCCCTCTCAAAGTGAGCATGTTGGTTCAATGCCCAGAGCCCTGCTGAAGAGCTCTGGCATTAGAAAAAGGCCCTGAATTTGTTCTGCGCAGCGCAAGCAAATTTAATAACATGCTTGCGCTGTGTTTGCTTTTAAATTGTCTCTGGTGTCTCAACAAGTGGGATACCAGAGGACAAAAGGGCCAGGAAAGTGTATGGTGCATGTGTTTGGAGCCTGCTTGTGGGATTGCGTGTGTGTAGAGTGTGGTGTGGTATTGTGTAAATAGGTCAATTTCATTTGTGTTTGTGGTGTAATATGTGTGGCTAGGGGCTGTAGAGAGTGTGTGTATAGGGGGCATAGTGTTATAGGGGATGTAGCGAGTGTGTGCATACGGGCTGTAGTGTGTGTGTATAGGTGACGTAGTGTGTGTAGGGGTTGTAGAGAGGGTGTGTTTAGAGAATGTTGTATGTGTTTGCTGACAAGGAATGTAGTGTGTGTGTGTGTAGGTGGTGCAGTGTGTGTGTAGGAGATCTAGTGTGTAAAGGACCCAGAGTGTGTATAGGAGATTGTGTGTGTGTGTGTGTGTAGATAGGATTAAGAGTGCATATAAGGTAAGGGATCTAGCGGTTATCTGGAGCGTAATGTATGTAGTGCTGTAGTGTGTGTGTGTGTGTATATATATACATACATATATATATTTGGACATATTGTATGTGTGAGGGGCGCAGTGTGTGTGTGTGTAAGAGGGGTGCTGTGTGTGAGGGTGTTTTTATCTGCCGTCACATTCTAATTTTCTTTGTCTGTTAACTCACTGAGGGTTATTTTATATATTATATATATATATATATCTGTAAATATATATATATATATATATATATATATATACACATAATACACACACATTATATATATATATATATGTGTGTGTGAGCGAGGGTGCTGTCTGTCTGAGGGTGCTGTGTGTGAGTGAGGGTGCTGTGTGCCTGAGTGTGCTGTGTGTGTCTGGGGTGCTGTGTGTGTCTGGGGGTGCTGTGTGTTTCTGTGTCTGGGTGCTGTGTGTCTGGAGTTGCTGTGTGTCTGGGGTTGCTGTGTGTCTGTGGGTGCTGTGTGTGTCTGGGTGCTGTGTGTGTCTGTGCTGTGTGTCTGTGGGTGCTGTTTGTGTCTGGGGGTGCTGTGTTGTGTCTGGGTGCTGTGTGTGTGTCTGGGGTTGATGTGTGTCTGGGGTGCTGTGTGTGTGTCTGGGTGCTGTGTGTGTCTGGTGCTGTGCTGTCTGGGTTGGTCTGTTGTCTGGGGGTTGCTGTGTGTGATGTCTGGGGTTATGTGTGTGTCTGGAGTGTGGGGTTGCTGTGTGTGTGCTGTGTGTCTGGGGTTGTGTGTGTTTGGGGGTGCTGTGTGTGTCTGGGGTGCTGTGTGTGTCTGGGGTTGCTGTGTCTGGGGTGTGTGTGTGTCTGGGGTGCTGTGTGTGTCTGGGGTGATGTGTGTCTGGGGTGCTGTGTGTGTCTGGGTGTGTGCTCTGGGTTGTGTATATGTCTGGGGGTGCTGTGTGTGTCTGGGGGTGATGTGTGTGTCTGGGGGTGTGTGTCTGGGGGTACTGTGTGTGTCTGGGTGCTGTGTATGTCTGGGGGTGATGTGTGTGTCTGGGAGTGCTGTGTGTGTCTGGGGGTGATGTGTGTGTGTGATTTTTTTAATTTAAATTATTATTTTTTTTATTAATAATAATAATTTAAAAAAAGTTATATCCCCCCCCTCCCTTCTTACCTTTAGCCTGGGAGGGGGGGGAACCGTTTTGCCTGGGACGGGGGGGGAGCCGTTCCGCCATGGGAGAGCCATGCTGCCTGATCCCTGGTGGTCCTAGTGGTGAGCGTGAACTCTAGCCTGCAGGCTAGAGTTCACTCTCGCGAGATCTGAGCGGTGCCGCGGTAACGGCGGCAACACTCAGAATCCCGCGAGAGGACCCGGCGGAGCTGCTGGATAGAGCTCCGCCGGTCCTCTCCTCCCTCCCTCACACCCCAGCAAGCGGCCGCCTGAAAGTGTCTCTGGGCCGGTAAAGGGAGATCTTTGATCTCCCCACCGGCCCAAGGAGGCACACAGCGGGGCCGGCGCTCGGGTAGCGCTGCCCTTGCAGGGCCTGGCAGGGGAGATCCTGTGATCTCCCCTGCCGGCCTCGGCCCCACGGCCATCGCGGCCCACCGGGCATTTGCCCGGTATGCCCGATGGCCAGTCCGGGCCTGCAGATAGGTCTTGTTACTGAAAGTTTCATTCAACCCTTCACATGATATCAGGTATTGTTTTTGGCATACACACACATTATTGATGATGATGATTATTATTATTGGCATTTATATAGCGCCAACAGATTCCGTAGCGCTTTACAATATTATGAGTGGGGAGATTTAACTATAAATAGGACAATTACAAGAAAGCTTACAGAAACGATAGGTTTAAGAGGACCCTGCTCAAGTGAGCTTACAGTCTATATGATGATGATTATGATTTTCTTACTAAATATTTTTTTTTTAAATTTGCAAATCTACTGATAAAATGATCTGAATATGAGCCCAGGCAGTTACATTGTTCCCTTGATTTCCAATTGATTTAATGTATAGGATTCAAACCCTGTAAAATTCAGGGGTCCATTCACGAGGTGACCAGCAGCATAGCATTTAGTTGTCCAGATTTGGTTGTTTTAATTAAATATTTGCTATATGAATCCAATAAAATTATTCACAAAAGGCAAATCTGGTGGTTTTAGCATAGATGCACCTCAGTGTGGCTGCAATTTGTTTAGAAATTAAAGGAAGTATTAGGAACACAATCCTATGCTCCTGGCACTTTGGTGTCCCTGCCCTTAGTTAGATATATACCATTCATGTGTGGAATTAAAAATATAATAAAATAAAGCTTTTTACTCCCTTGGCACTCCTTAGCGCTCCACCTTCGCCTCCTCCATCATGGTCCAATCCAATGCTCCTCATACAAACTGACACCTATTTATCCTCCAACTAGACCCCTGGATTTTAGTTCTAAGAAGTTCTGCCCTTTGTACCTGGCAGTTAGCATAGGGAAAGCAAGCAGAGAGGAGGAGAAATTAAACCATGTTTCTATTTCCCCTCTTCATTTACTTGGCTTCATCTGGAACTGGGTTGCAATGTCATATTCTAAATCTTTATTATAAATTTAGATTTGAGAAAAAAGGTTAGAGGTGAAATGTTTGTCATAATGATGTGGCCTTGTTGTTTACGTCTTGCAAAGTAAAGCATTGATTTCCATTTTGTAGATACCATGAAGTTCAGGGTGGGCCGTGCTAACAGAAAAATCCAATGGGGTGGTTCCTTTTAAAGTACTTGGTTTATTCATGCCCTATACAACATGGTATAACAGTGATAAGACAGACCTCATATATAACAAGGCATCCGGATAAAGACATGCCTAACACTAAGAAAATGCAATTTCCAAATCCCTGTGGGAAGGGATGGGGGGGTAAAGTGAAAAAGGCTATGTATGCAACCTAGACGAGTTCTGGATGCATTTAACATCTACCCTGATGCTAAAATCATAAAATAGACACATAGAAATACTTTATATTTACATTATCCTATATCTCTAATTGCAGCAAAAGTTATTATTTTATTTAATAATTCCTTCAGCACAAAATAAGATTTACTGAGCATGCTAGAGTATGTGTATACCGACATCATATTATATGTGACATAGCAAAACGCTTTACACTATTCCATTTCCTGCTTGCTTATTGAAAATGTGTATTGCAGGCTGCTCCTGTAGCTTATAAATACATTTTCTATTATCATTAGTGATGTACCGAACGGTTCGCCGGCGAACGGTTCCTGGCGAACATAGCATGTTCGCGTTCGCCACGGCGGGCGAACATATGCGCGGTTCGACCCGCCCCCTATTCGTCATCATTGAGTAAACTTTGACCCTGTACCTCACAGTCAGCAGACACATTCCAGCCAATTAGCAGCACAGCCTCCCTAGCAGACCCTCCCACCTACTGGACAGCATCCATTTTAGATTCATTCTCAAGCTGCATGCTTAGTAAGAGGAGGGAAAGTGTAGCTGCTGTTCATAAGATAGGGAAAAGCATAGCTAGGTTAGGGATAAGGGTATGCTTTTTTTTGATTTTTTTTTTCTATGTAATGTAAATGCACTTAGTTGTCTGCCACTGCTGCCAGCTTCTGTGTCAGGCTCACAGTGCCCATTTCCCCAGTCAGTGCCACCAATTACATCTGGTGTCACAATGCTTGGATTTAAAAACAAAAAACTTTTTCACTGTTATAGATTGAATAGCAGTCAGTTGTCTGCCACTGCTGCCGGCTTCTGTGTCAGGCTCACAGTGCATACTGTGCCCATTTCCCCAGTCAGTGCCACCAATTACATCTGGTGTCACAATAGCTTGGATTTAAAAACAAAAAACTTTTTTCACTGTTATAGATTGAATAGCAGTCAGTTGTCTGCCACTGCTGCCAGCTTCTGTGTCGGGCTCACAGTGCATACTGTGCCCATTTCCCCAGTCAGTGCCACCAATTACATCTGGTGTCACAATAGCTTGAATTTAAAAACAAAAAACTTTTTTCACTGTTATAGATTGAATAGCAGTCAGT
>OW240913.1:40872364-40930602 GCA_933207985.1 Pelobates cultripes | reverse complement strand
GGAAACTTCAGTAAAAGTTCTAAGTCAGAAAGTTATCATTTTTGACATCTTGTCAGCTAAGTTCTTTTATTCCCTTTTATGATCTCGCCTCTTATGAACTGGATGTGTCCCAACATACTTGTGTAGACTATCCAAATGAAAAGCCCTTGATATTTTAACCATCACCATGCAATCTTATGACCTTAATTCTGCCCTTGCTGAAATTGTTCAAACCATCAGGAACTCTGTATTGCAATTAGCCACTGCTGTGGAAGTAATGTAAAAGAGCTCCTGGCAGTAATGTATGCCAACGGATTAGTTCTTTACTTCTGTTTTGATTAATTTATGAAAAGCTAAAAGAGGAAGAAAGGCAGTCATGGATGAGCAGTTGATGTAATCTACAAAACCAAAAGTAGCATAATAAAGGGTTTTTCAGCTCTGCATACTTTTATTGTTTTAATCATCAAACTCTATGATATATTAATATTATTTTTTTATATATATAAATACATATCCACCATTGTACAGTGCAGCAGAATTTGTTGGCACATTAAAAACATAAAAAAAATGAAAAAAAAAAATCTACGTATGGATTGCAAGTTAGGGAACCTGATTAGAGAGTCTACCTTTAGGGGTACAAGAAAAAAACTAATTGAGTAAGTAAGGATGAGTTGCATATGGGACCAATGCCTTAAAGTCGCCTTAAAGCCCCCTACTGCAGTTATTGGCCTAAAATATGTACTGTTTAAGCCTACTTAATTACTAAAACCCATACCTCGCCTGAAGGTAGGTGATATAGTGCAGATAGGCAGGGCCGGACTGGGAAAAAAATTAGGCCCGGGCATTTTTCAATCAGAGCGGCCCCCTAAGAAGGGGGCGGGGCCAGAGAGGGTGTGTTTTGTCATCACTAATGACAACACGCCCCCTCTCAAAGTGAGCATGTTGGTTCAATGCCCAGAGCCCTGCTGAAGAGCTCTGGCATTAGAAAAAGGCCCTGAATTTGTTCTGCGCAGCGCAAGCAAATTTAGTAACATGCTTGCGCTGTGTTTGCTTTTAAATTGTCTCTGGTGTCTCCACAAGTGGGATCCAGAGGACAAAAGAACCAGGAAAGTGTATGGTGCATATGTTTGGAGCCTGCTTGTGGGATTGCGTGTGTGTAGAGTGTGGTGTGGTATTGTGTAAATAGGTCAATTTCATTTGTGTTTGTGGTGTAATATGTGTGGCTAGGGGCTGTAGAGAGTGTGTGTATAGGGGGCATAGTGTTATAAGGGGTGTAGCGAGTGTGTGCATACGGGCTGTAGTGTGTGTGTATAGGTGGCGTAGTGTGTGTAGGGGTTGTAGAGAGGGTGTGTTTAGATAATGTTGTATGTGTTTGCTGACAAGGAATGTAGTGTGTGTGTAGGTGGTGCAGTGTGTGTGTGGGAGATCTAGTGTGTAAAGGACCCAGAGTGTGTATAGGAGATTGTGTGTGTGTGTGTGTGTGTGTGTGTATAGAGGATTAAGAGTGCATATAAGGTAAGGGATCTAGCGTGTATCTGGAGCGTAATGTATGTAGTGCTGTAGTGTGTGTGTGTGTGTGTGTGTGTGTATATACATACATATATATATTTGGACATATTGTATGTGTGAGGGGCGTAGTGTGTGTGTATGTAAGAGGGGTGCTGTGTGTGAGGGTGTTTTTATCTGCCGTCACATTCTAATTTTCTTTGTCTGTTAACTCACTGAGGGTTATTTTATATATTATATATATATATATATCTGTAAATATATATATATATATATATATATATATATACACATAAATACACACACATTATATATATATATATATGTGTGTGTGAGCGAGGGTGCTGTCTGTCTGAGGGTGCTGTGTGTGAGTGAGGGTGCTGTGTGCCTGAGTGCGCTGTGTGTGTCAGGGTGTGCTGTGTGTGTCTGGGGGTGCTGTGTGTTTCTGGGGGTGCTGTGTGTGTCTGGGTGCTGTGTGTCTGGGGGTGCTGTGTGTCTGGGGGTGCTGTGTGTCTGTGGGTGCTGTGTGTGTCTGGGTGCTGTGTGTCTGTGGGTTGCTGTTTGTGTCTGGGGTGCTGTGTGTGTGTCTGGGTGCTGTGTGTGTGTCTGGGGGTGATGTGTGTGTCTGGGGCTGTGTGTGTCTGTTTTGTGTGTGTCTGGCGGTGCTGTGTGTCTGGGGGTGATGTGTCTGGGGGTGCTGTGTGTGTCTCTGGGGGTGATGTGTGTCTGGAGTTGCTGTGTGTGCGTCTGGGGGTGCTGTGTGTGTCTGGGGGTGCGCTGTGTGTGTCTAGGGGTGCGCTGTGTGTGTCTAGGGGTGCGCTGTGTGTGTCTGTGGGGTGCTGTCTGTGTCTGTGGGATGCTGTGTGTGTCTGGGTGCTGTGTGTGTGTGTCTGGGTTGCTGTGTGTGTGTCTGGGTGCTGTGTGTGTGTCTGGGGTTGCTGTGTGTGTGTCTGGGGTTGCTGTGTGTGTCTGGGGTTGCTGTGTGTGTGTGTCTGGAGGTGCTGTGTGTCTCTGGAGGTGCTGTGTGTCTCTGGAGGTGCTGTGTGTGTGTCTGGGGGTGCTGTTGTGTGTCTGGGGGTACTGTGTGTGTCTGGGTGCTGTGTATGTCTGGGGGTGATGTGTGTGTCTGGGAGTGCTGTGTGTGTCTGGGGGTGATGTGTGTGTGTGATTTTTTTAATTTAAATTATTATTTTTTTTATTAATAATAATAATTTAAAAAAAGTTATATCCCCCCCCTCCCTTCTTACCTTTAGCCTGGGAGGGGGGGGAACCGTTTTGCCTGGGACGGGGGGGGAGCCGTTCCGCCATGGGAGAGCCATGCTGCCTGATCCCTGGTGGTCCTAGTGGTGAGCGTGAACTCTAGCCTGCAGGCTAGAGTTCACTCTCGCGAGATCTGAGCGGTGCCGCGGTAACGGCGGCAACACTCAGAATCCCGCGAGAGGACCCGGCGGAGCTGCTGGATAGAGCTCCGCCGGTCCTCTCCTCCCTCCCTCACACCCCAGCAAGCGGCCGCCTGAAAGTGTCTCTGGGCCGGTAAAGGGAGATCTTTGATCTCCCCACCGGCCCAAGGAGGCACACAGCGGGGCCGGCGCTCAGGTAGCGCTGCCCCTGCAGGGCCTGGCAGGGGAGATCCTGTGATCTCACCTGCCGGCCTCGGCCCCACGGCCATCGCGGCCCACCGGGCATTTGCCCGGTATGCCCGATGGCCAGTCCGGGCCTGCAGATAGGTCTTGTTACTGAAAGTTTCATTCAACCCTTCACATGATATCAGGTATTGTTTTTGGCATACACACACATTATTGATGATGATGATTATTATTATTGGCATTTATATAGCGCCAACAGATTCCGTAGCGCTTTACAATATTATGAGTGGGGAGATTTAACTATAAATAGGACAATTACAAGAAAGCTTACAGAAACAATAGGTTTAAGAGGACCCTGCTCAAGTGAGCTTACAGTCTATATGATGATGATTATGATTTTCTTACTAAATATTTTTTTTTAAATTTGCAAATCTACTGCTAAAATGATCTGAATATGAGCCCAGGCAGTTACATTGTTCCCTTGATTTCCAATTGATTTAATGTATAGGATTCAAACCCTGTAAAATTCAGGGGTCCATTCACGAGGTGACCAGCAGCATAGCATTTAGTTGTCCAGATTTGGTTGTTTTAATTAAATATTTGCTATATGAATCCAATAAAATTATTCACAAAAGGCAAATCTGGTGGTTTTAGCATAGATGCACCTCAGTGTGGCTGCAATTTGTTTAGAAATTAAAGGAAGTATTAGGAACACAATCCTATGCTCCTGGCACTTTGGTGTCCCTGCCCTTAGTTAGATATATACCATTCATGTGTGGAATTAAAAATATAATAAAATAAAGCTTTTTACTCCCTTGGCACTCCTTAGCGCTCCACCTTCGCCTCCTCCATCATGGTCCAATCCAATGCTCCTCATACAAACTGACACCTATTTATCCTCCAACTAGACCCCTGGATTTTAGTTCCCAGTCAATCATTCTAAGAAGTTCTGCCCTTTGTACCTGGCAGTTAGCATAGGGAAAGCAAGCAGAGAGGAGGAGAAATTAAACCATGTTTCTATTTCCCCTCTTCATTTACTTGGCTTCATCTGGAACTGGGTTGCAGTGTCATATTCTAAATCTTTATTATAAATTTAGATTTGAGAAAAAAGGTTAGAGGTGAAATGTTTGTCATAATGATGTGGCCTTGTTGTTTACGTCTTGCAAAGTAAAGCATTGATTTCCATTTTGTAGATACCATGAAGTTCAGGGTGGGCCGTGCTAACAGAAAAATCCAATGGGGTGGTTCCTTTTAAAGTACTTGGCTTATTCATGCCCTATACAACATGGTATAACAGTGATAAGACAGACCTCATATATAACAAGGCATCTGGATAAAGACATGCCTAACACTAATAAAATGCAATTTCCAAATCCCTGTGGGAAGGGATGGGGGGGTAAAGTGAAAAAGGCTATGTATGCAACCTAGACGAGTTCTGGATGCATTTCACATCTACCCTGATGCTAAAATCATAAAATAGACACATAGAAATACTTTATATTTACATTATCCTATATCTCTAATTGCAGCAAAAGTTATTATTTTATTTAATAATTCCTTCAGCACAAAATAAGATTTACTGAGCATGCTAGAGTATGTGTATACCGACATCATATTATATGTGACATAGCAAAACGCTTTACACTATTCCATTTCCTGCTTGCTTATTGAAAATGTGTATTGCAGGCTGCTCCTGTAGCTTATAAATACATTTTCTATTATCATCTGTCCTTCAAATCAGATGCACTGAATGTGTCTCAGAATTTAAACTCCTAACCCCACCTAGCTCCTTCGGATATGGCATAAATAACATAAACTAAGAAATTAATTAAAACTTAGTCATGTTTATTTTACCAAGAAATAATATTAAAACAAAACTCAATTAAAATGAACACAGAAAAGTGCTCAAACTGTGTGTTTGTTTTTGAGTTATAATCAATATCAGTAATATATTGCTGTAAAAAAAAAAAAAAGATATTTAATTCATATTAAGAATCTCTGTACCTAGCCACAAAATGAGCTTTGACTTAGACTCACTTTTTCCCCTTCGGTTAGGAAAATAAATAAGGATTTACGTTTGAGAAGCACATTTATACTGCTACAGGTAATTTAATCACGAAAAGGATTATAAAGTACATATTGACATAGTCAATACAATTAAACAAGCCATATATGTGCTGTTGGCTTCAAGATACAATGAGAGAGAGGTGTTTCAGTTAAGGCGGCATATTTAAAACATCCTAAAATTTAGTCCATTGTTGTGGAACTGTGTAGAAGAAACTACATCAATCCACACTTTTGTGAACATTTTTGTAAACGTGAGATTATAAAAAAAAAAAAGAGCATGAATGTTTCCTTAAGTGTTATATAAAATCTCTTGAGAAGCTATAAATGAAAGGTGAAAACTGGTCTGAATGGGTAAATCTGAGAAGAAAGTGACCTAATGATTAAACAGACTGTTCACTGTTATAAAAATGCAGTGCCAATGGATACTCTACATTCCACCAATCCATGGCTGACATTAACTACTATGTACAATTACTTTCAGTTTGGATAATATTTTCAAATTACAATTATTAATAAATTATTTTTTTCCATGTCATTTCTTGTAGCATGATGTGACGTTTTTTTTAACATATGGTATCAAAGTAATTTAAAGCATATGAAATATATTACTCTAGCTTAGAACTTGATAGAAGTATGTGCTTTGATATATAACCTGTTCAAGTAAAGCAGGTCTACACTTAAAATTAGATCACAAACAGTTTACCAACGAGAACTAGCTCAATATAAGTTTATTAAGCTCCGTACTGCATTGCATACCAGTGGGTCAGACACTCATCCAGTATGGCCAAGGTTGTTCATAGAAAAAAAGAGGAATTGGGAGCGCACCTGGAACATGATTTTTTTTTAGTAGTGGTGTTGCTGTAAAGACCAAGATATATACAAAATACAGATTGACGAACACATGACAAAATACAATTTTACATTTTACAAGGCTACTTGGAAAACGTCACCTTCACCTTAAAAATCATTGCAAACAAATATGAGATTCAGTACCACAATAAGGCTATATTGTGTTAAGTCCACCACAATGTTACCCCAATATCAAACACTAATAAAAATGCTGACTGCAATAATGTGCTCAATTCTCTGCAATATAGACTTTCATGTGGTCGTTTTCAAAGGGGCACCTATAGCGGATGGGTGTGATGTTAAGCCCAATAGGAATCTGGTCTGTATTCAAAATAAACACAGAAAAATTGGGGGCACACCCATTACATGCATTTATCAGTAGTGGTATCATAAATACCTATATATATATATATAAAATATGGGCAAGGCTGTTCGCTCACTAAGTTAAAAGGGTAATCCCAATGTAGACCACTTGCTCACTTTGCGTAGATGGGTATCAGCTGCACTTCACCGATGGCTAATATGATGAGTTGTATCTATTGTGCCAAATGATCTTGCCAGCATTTTGGATCTGGACCCAGATCAGATCTGTATTGATATCATCAGTTTGATATGCAAATGGCATAACGTCTCTATGTTAAAAATGAACAGTTGACACCTGAGCATTGACTAAGCAAAGTTCAAGCTAATGTTTTTTTGCCCAGTCTCAGTGTTCTCATAATTTTTGTTTTGATTGTAAATTGAGCAGGAAAAGATAGACAAGTAGCCAAATTAGAGAATATTCCAATCTGGCCTAAAATTACAAAATCCCTGTTCAATTCCGCACAATTTGCATTTAGTAAATAACTCTATAGCTGCTTCATTTTTATACATACAACAATCTACCAGTGGTTATAAATTTAACAAAAAAAAACAATTCAAAATCACACTTTGGCATTCTCTTGGGGTAATAGTAGTTTTAAGCACAAACTGAGAAGAAAAGCAACTTTCAAAATGCTTACAACTCATAAAGAAAAGTTGTATCTCATTTTACTTTTTATCATTATTGATATCGCGCCAACAGAAAAAATTCTGTAAAAAGCTACTAATAAGATGTAGCTGACAGCAAAATTGCACATGTTGTATCAGCGGATTTTTAAAACGTTTCATTTGGGATTTCTCTTCTGTACATATAATGATTTCTGTTCAGATATAAAATGCAAATTCTACACTGTTCATCATTAAAATCAGAAAATAATAGACAACATAAGGTTTTTTTCCCTATGTTATTAAGCAATTGGCATTCCAGCTACACTCAAATTGCTAAAGAAAAAGGAGCAACGAATCAAACTGCCAGCAACTGTAACATATTAAATGATTTATTGTAACTTATACAAATGACAAAGAGAATGATAATACTTTGTTTGATTATCTACTCTCTGTACGATCATACTGTATTACTTACTTTTGATTACCTAGGAAGTCTTCTGGTGTTCACTATAATTTGGTTAGATATGAATGAACATTCCATGCTTTGTTGTAGTACAGAAAAGGATCAGTGCTCTTTAACTAGACAACCCAAAACAAGGTAAAGGCAGCACACCTAAAAATAGGGCTTCCTCACAGGTCCTATAAAAAAAAATAAAAAAAAATGAAAACAGACGAAGGAAAGGTAGCACCACAAAATAAGAAAAATTAAATAATAGACTGATTTCAAATAAAACAAAATAAAATAGCAGGATAAATACACAATATGTAAAAGTCCAAGATAGACTGGAAAAAGTCTATGTATAATAGATGGGGTAGGGACGTCCAAAGTGAAACCTGTATATAGGAAGGTGGACACAGTCTTGATGGTAGAAGTATTCCTCAATGTGACACAGGTCCCAGGTAGGAGCTGGATACAGTAAATAAGATCGATATGGTCCTACTCACGTATAGAGCTATCTACTTAGCTATAGTGTGGATGGTATACAGTGGTATAATCCCCACTTATAGGAGTCGTATTGTAGTCTTGCTTGATGTAGGGACCATATGAAAATATAAAAGAAACAGCAATAGTGCTTACTCACATTTTATTGAGCAGGCTAACTGCTCAATGAATACGGCTTGAGTGGTATAATCTCCACCTAGGATTCTTTGAAGTAATATTCTCACTGGAAAATTAAAAGGATCTGGTACAAGGTAAAAGGGATAGCGATAATAACAATAACAAAAAATAATAAAATAGAATTAAAAAATTATATGGTATAAAAAAGTAAAATGGCTAATTCGCAGACAGAAAGTGGCCAAAATACCTTTATTAAAAAACACAGTTATATTAAAATGCAACAACGCGTTTCACCCTCTGGCTTTTTCAAGTGGAGATCAGACTTCATTTTAACAAGGCAGTCTGGGTGGCATGTCCCTGCCCTTTTAATGATACGTTTAAAAACATTGCCATTTTTTAGGAATGGCAATGCTTACATTGCAGGGTTAACACGCTTCTAGTGACTGTAAAGCAGACAGCAACTAAAGGCACTTCAAAGTTTGTATTCCTAACTCTATAGTGTTCGTCATAATGCAGATCTGACACTATCTGTTTAACTTTTTTGCAGAGATTAGAAATGCAACAAACAGTAGCTCAGACATAAGCTAACTCACGCATAAAACCTGTCAAATTGGGGGGGGTTTCACCCCCAGGTGCCACCAGGTAGGCCCAGAGCTGTCCTTTGGGAGGTGTGAGCTGTGTGGCTGCCCAGGCCAACATAGCAGTAGGGTGCCGGGCAGCCGACACAGTTCTCACGAAGGGGCCAGGAGCAGGAGGACTTCGGGGAGAGTTGGGGGCAGAGCCAAACTGGATGTGGGGGCAGTGCCAAACCGGATGTGGGGGCGGAGCCAAACCAGATGCCGGGGCAGAGCTACATGCAGCATTCAGTCACTGCTCTTACTGCTGCACACAGAGGGGAAACAGGAATGAGTCCCTGCTTCCCCAACTACTGCTATACACCAGGGATGTAAGTGACCCCACTCCCCCCCAGTAAATGAGAGTGTGTGCTGTGTGTGTGTGTAACTGTGATAGTGTCTGCCTGTGACTGTGTGTGTGACTGCCTGTGACTGTGTGTGTGTGTTGCTGTCTGCCTGTGACTGTGTGTTTGATTGTCTGCCCGTAACTGTGTGTGTGACTGTGTGTGACTGTCTGCATGTCACTGAGTGTGTGTGACTGTCTGCCTGTGACTGTGTGATGCTGCCTGTAACTGTGTGTTTGACTGTGTGTGAGTGAGACTGTGTGCATGTGGCTGTATTTGTCAGTTTATGTGTATAACTGTGTGCATCTAACTATGTCTGACTGTCTTCACCCTGCAGTGAGCCAGCGGCTGGGATATGAAGTCATCCCAGCATCGACGCCATTACAGTTTACGCGAGGGACTTGTGCAGGAAGAGCACAGAGATCCCAGCAGCAACCACTGACCACCAGCCCTCCACTCCAGCCCTCCCAGAGCAAGGTTGGAAGGTTGGATGGACCTCTTATTAAATCTGTGTATGTATGTGATGATTGTGTTTTTACATCTAATTATATGTATATGTGATTGTGTTTCTGATTGTATGTGTGTGGGTCTGTGATTGTGTTTGTGGATGTCTGTGATTATGTGTGCATATCTGTAGATAAGTGTATGTTGTGATTATGTGTTTTTATGTATGTGATTGTGTGTGTAGGTCTGTGATTGTGTGTGTGTGTGTGTGTGTGTATCTGTGGTTATGTGGGTGTATGTATATAAACACGACTGCTGCCCCAATACCCACCTCCCATTGCCCTCTGCAAATAATCACAACACACCATAATTATGGGTAAGGGCAACGGCCACAGCTTTATTGACATATAACAGACCAGCTTTCCATCCAACTGTCAGCTGTTGAGGGGCTTCCCCAAAAGACAGCTTCCACTTCCATCTCCATGAGTTCATATCAGCCTGCCTACCGCCATCAGCCCTCGGCAGGCTGCGACTCCCCATGTTGACTCATCATTTCCTTCCATTTTCAATGCGTTGGCCAGGAACACTGCTGCAGCTGTGACAGCGAGAAAGAAAAACCAACCAGAATCACAAAACAATACCAACAAACCAACACCGCACATTGCGCCAAGATATTGGGAGGGTGGGCGGGGAAAAGCCAGGGACCTTTACTCTCCTTCTGGCTTCTGGTGAGACCCCTCCCTGCTCACCAACTTTTATCCCCCTTTGCAACGTTGTATCCCATCTGACCACCCCCCTTACTGCTGGCCAGCAGTCATGCCCTCCCTTCCTTTTAGTCCAGGGAGTTACTTGAATGCTGCCCCAATACCCACCTCCCATGGCTCTCCGCAAATAAACACAACACAACATAATTATGGGTAAGGGCAATGGCGACAGCTTTATTGACTTATAACAGACCAGCTTTCCATCCAACTCTCAGCTGTTGAGGGGCTTCCCCAACAGACAGCTTCCACTTCCATATCCATGAGTTCATATCAGCCTGCCTACCGCCATCGGCCTTCGGCAGGCTGCAACTCCCCAAGTTGACTCATCATTTCCTTCCATTTTCAATGCGCTGGCGAGGAACACCGCCACCGCGATGGTGAGCCTGCTCGCCTCCTGTCGGCATCGCGCCACCCACAGCCAGCACCAACTCCACACCAGACTGTAACCCCAGGTTAAAGATATCGAGCCTTATGTTCGATAACTGGACTCCATCTCTCCGCATTAAATTCGAATTATCCCCTTCCAGCTCCACGTGATGGAGCGCTATACCACTGAGACCTCGAACAAACTTGGCGACCGCCATTTTTTAATTTTCCAAACAATTTAGGACCAAATAAGTGGACCAAAGAGCTATGCATCAGGCCAAATCCTGCTTTATCGGAAATATGAGATCTATTGTCCGCTCCCAACCCAAATCATTCCCCCCAACATGAACTACTAACGTAACAGGCCCCGAAACAAACCTCCATAACTCCACACATTCTGCGTAAAACTTCCCCCAGGAGAGCCCTCGAACGCCTCACCACCGAACCCTTGCCACTTCAAACGGAAAGCCTAGGTTCTTCCCGTGGGACCTTTGCTCAGCTCTGGGCGCTGCCCAATAAACATAAGAGTGACCCAGGATCCAGACAAAGCGCAGGGGGCCTACGAGAGAGAAAAATCACAACAGGTGCAATCACATGTACAACCGATAACACCCAGATTCCCATCTGCCCATATGCTTCATTGCAGACTCCGTAAACCTAACGTGCCTGCTTGCGTGGCGGCCCCAATACGGAAGGAGTAAGCCGAGTATCCCGACACGTCTGCCTGCAAGACTGCCCTTAACCTATCGGAGAACTGATATCTAGTTAACGGAGACCCATCGCTATGAACCAACAACGACACCACCCAACTAGGTCTAACCGCTAAATAAGCTACCAGCAACTTCACAGGACAGAAGGGAGCAGCCCCTATCCACACCCATGTCCCCTGTCCTGCCTGGTCGGTTTTGGACCACCGGACCATGAGCTCCACCGCCGGATGTCCGAAAGCCGCATGGGTGACTCGGAATGCAATTTGGGAGCCACTAGCTCCCCCACCCAAAAAGCCCTGAAAAAACAAAAGGAAAAGGCTACCCTAAAAAGCAACACCTCGAAGTCAGAAGTACATACCTACGGCAGATCTCTCAGCAAGCAGCCTGCAGGTACACCAAAATTGGCCTCCGACAATCCCTAGCCTTCCTGACCCGCCATCCTCTCAGCACCCTCTGTATACTGAACTCCTTAGTCAGGTCCCTCCACCCCAAGAACCTGAATAAAAAGGACAAAGCCTGAGACTGGTAGGAGGCCACGAGTAGAAGCGTGACCTCGAAGCCGCCTACGTTTGATGAAATCCTGTGCTCCCCATCCACGACTGCCAGCCACTGAGACCACACCGCCCGATAGGAATGCCATGACGCCCGGGATATGGATTCCGACACCAGCTCTCTCAGACCTCTGAAACGAGGTCCCATAATGATGGAGGACAAGTCTGACCCACTTGATCCGCTCCTGGCGCCGCCTCTCGGAACCGATCTCACTGCAACCGAGAGTCAGCGACCACATTGCACACCCCGGGAACATGACACACCTTCACCCATACATTTGCTTCACTAAGCGCTGAAGCAAAGCCAACACCGGAGGGGAGGCGGACGATGCCCGCAAAATCACATGGACCACGCTCATGGAAACTCCATACCTGTAAATTCAACTGCATACGTCTGTTCAGTCGGATGAAATAATGCGGGTTCCGAATGTCTACCGTTGATAACGAAAATAGACGACAGAAAGCCCGTCCAATGGAAGAACCCGACATGCGAAAGTCAGGTGACCCAAGAGGACCTGCAGCTGCCTCAATTGCACCTTCTTAGACCCCAAACTCCTTAGCTACCGCCCGAAAGGAGACCAACAACCCCTGGCACGCCAGAGACCCGGCCGACCCCACAAACATTAAGTCATCCAAGTAGTGTGTGACCGAGCTCCACCCCACCTGCTGTGCCATGACCCATTCTAGAAATAACGAAAACATCTCGAAGTATGAGCAAGAAATCGCGCACCCCATGGGCAAGCACATATCGTAGTAATAGCAACTCCTAAAATGGCAGCCCAGGAGGTGGAAACACTCAGGGTGTACCGTCAACAGGCGAAATGCCGACTCAGTGTCCAACTTGGCCAGCAGAGCTCCAATGCCCGCTTCCCGCACCAACTCCAATGCCCTATCGAAGGACGTGTTTAGCACTCGGTACACCTCCTTTCCTATGTCATCATAGACCGATCCCCCAGCTGGGTAGGACAGGTAATGAATTAATCAGAAGGCGCCAACCTCTTTTTTGGGTACTAGCCCCAACGGTGACACACGCAGATTGGGGAAAGGTGGGAAGTCAAAGGGGCCGGCCATCTGACCTAAACCTACCTCCCTGTCAAGCTTGTCCTGAAGCATATCCTTCTTACCCCGAATGGATTTTAAATTTTCTGCAAAAAACAAGGAGTCCGACAAAACAAAAGGTATCCAAAAACCAATCCTAACCCCCCCTCCAGGACCCTCGCAGCACGCTTATTGAGATACCGGTCAAGCCACGGCAGCATCCTTGCTACGCTCACCGGCATCCTCACGTCTAGGTATGTCCTCCTTGCCGGCTCCCCTCCCCGGGGTCTGACTTCGTTTTTTGAAGCAGCGCAATGGGAACATTCGTGCCGGAACCAACATGAACTGAACCATTTACACTGGCTCTCATTAAACAGCCAGCAGACCCCTCTATTGTGTCCCACCCATGCAGCAGAGGGTGTGCCGGCCGACCCAGGAAAGGGCGACGGCCGACACAGCGTCATAAGAAGAAGCCACAGGCTACCATCCTGCATGCTAAAATCCATCCCCGGGCACTCCTGCGACACCGTTGTCCTGGCAGCCGACATCGTGCACTAGCCAATTAATTAGCAATGCAATTAGTAATTAATCGCTAACAAAGGATAGGTAATTAAATACATTTTTTGAAAGGAAATAAAAAGCCAGGGACCTTTACTCTCCTTGCTTCTGGTGAAACCCCTCCCTGCTCACCACCTTTTATTCCCCTTTTGCAACATTGTATCCCATCTGACCACCCCCCTTACTGCTGACCAGCAGTCATGCCCTCCCTTCCTTTTAGTCCAGGGAGTTACTCAACCACAGATGTACACATACACACAATCACAGACTTACACACACAATAACATACATACACACACATATTCACAAAATGGACAACCAAACACTGCAACAACCCCTAGATGTAGCAATTGCCTTTAATAATTATTTTGTTGGATGTGCTACCACCCTGGTTGCTAAGAAAACAAATGACACTAATTTTCAGACCGCAAATAAAGATCAGGCCCTGCCAAATCTTCAAAATCTTCATATAGAGAAATTCAATTTTAGACCTGTGCCCGTTAGTGTCATTAATAAACATTTAAAAATGAAAAACCAGTGTGGATCAGATCAAATTCCAGCAATGTTGGTGAAGCTCAGTGCGCCAGCAATTGCTAAACCTGTCACTACCCTTATCAATGAATCCATGGTGACCCAAACTTTGGAAGACTGCAAAAGTTGAACCTATCCATAAAAGTGGGGCTAATACTTTGGTATCTAACTATCGCCCGATATCACTGCTCCCTATATTGTCAAAAATCTTGGTAAAATGTGTCCACACGCAACTATGTGAATATTATCAAAGTTCAAATTATCTGCCATCTTAAAAGTTTGCAATGACATCCAAATTGGCATGGAACAAGGAAACTTAACTGGAGCTACTTTCCTCGATTTTGCCAAGGCCTTTGACACAGTAGACCATGGCATTCTTTTGCAAAAACATAAAAAAAATAATTGGTGATCATCCACTAGTGCAACAAATGCTAATGCCGGTCATTGATTATGGGGGTTATGGGGATGTAGTGTATGTACCCGCACCGCAAACCAGCCTTAATAAACTTAACACGTTATATAACTAGTTCTGCCACTTTGTACTAGAATGTAATTACTTTACCCACCACTGTGACATGTTAAAAGAGCTAAACTGGCTGTCACTGGAATCCTGATGCACTCTTCATCTCTCCAGCCTTGTGCATAAGAGCATTTCTAGGAAGCTCCCACCCTACCTGAGTAGAATGCTATCCCAGGCTGTTCCCACCTCCTATAACCTCCGATCCAGTACTTGCACGATATTTAGCATTCCGCAATAAAAAAAATAAAGTGGCTCGATGCTCCTTTTCGTACAGAGCACCGCAATTATGGAATTACCTCAGGGACACAGTCAAATCTTCATTCAATCTAAACTCTTTTAAGAGATCTATAGCAATATACCTCAGCACAGAATGCACCTGTCATGGTTAAATATATTTATCACCTGTTATGTATTGAATTTATATATGTGTGTATATGTATAGTTTGTATTTTGTAATACTGTATCCTATTGTAACAATGCAATGTTTTGTGGACAAACACCCAGGACATACTTGAAAACGAGAGAAATCTCAATATACCTATCCTGGTAAAATATTTTATAAATAAAGAATAAGGATAGCAAATAGGGGAGTTATCTAATAAACAAAAATTGAAGTTAAGAGGTGTCAGCCAGCCCACAACAAGAAATCAGGGTGGCTAATGTAAATTCTATGCAAATGTGTTGCGTGATGCCCACATGCACAGCAAGCTAGCATCAGACAGCCAATAGAAGCATTATACCCCATCCTCTAGTGAAAAGTTTTAGCTTCCCCCCCAGTTTTAACTGTGGTATCTTATATGCCCACCCCTCATATATTGTTCCTAGAGTTGCCACTGTGTCTGCATGTGTGTCAGTGTGTGTCTGTGTATCTGTATGTGTGTCAGTGTGTATATGTGCATACATCTCAAAATTTCGCCAACACTAAATACACCCCTGCATTTAAACATCAACACTACATACAAACCCCACCATTATATATAACCACACCACTGCATTCAAAAACCATACTACACACAAATGCACGCTTGCATTCAAACACCAACATTACATACAAACACACCCCTACATTCACTCAAACATACTCCATACAAAAACATGCTAACATTCAAACACACAAACACTGCTTAGTGCTAAATATATATTTTTTTAAATGTGGTTGTTTTTTTACATTTTAAAGTGGGGGAGAGGGGAGATGTCAAAAAACAAACAAAAAAAAACAACCCACCCCGGGTGCCAAATGCTCTAGTAAAATGCTCTGACTATCAGATTCCAAAGCTCTGTGTGCATACTCTTAGTTCTACTCAAGGCAGAATTTTCTGGCACTTGAAGTTACATTTTTAGCTTTCTACTTATGAAAACTATTGGCTCTATTAAATCTCATAGAAACATTTGCTATGCTTCCTGATTAAATCTCAAACTATGTTATTAGTAAGAGACTGCTTAGGCGGAGGCTCTGTGTACTTCTTTTCAGGAACCAGCAAGAAGGAATTGTTCTAGAATTAGGAAGGGAGGTAACAGATACATTATTAAGATGCAAAATGATGTATATCAATGTATTTAATTTAAAACTGCAAAATTTATATAAAAAATAAACTTGAAAAAAGCACAAAAAACAAACAACATTTTTTTTCTCATGCTTGTAATTTTCCTTTTAAATCCCATATCTGTACTAATAAATAGCAGCAATATCCCCAGCTTATACATTAGAAAGGGGGCACCAATCTGACACTACAAAAGAAAACGTATTATCTAATTTAAAATTTATCTAATATAAATATTTATTTATATATATATAAGATCAGGCAAGTTATACATTGTTGTCAATAGAAGACATTTATAAATTACATCAATTACCCTTTTCAGCATAAGCACTGGGGAGATTGTTTCAGAATGTTCTGCAGTTCAAAAGGGCTAGACTTTAATGTGAGAACCTATGGTGCAGAACTGCACAGTTAACATCAACTTTCTACCTCTTTCATCTATAATGATCTTCATTACACCGTTATTAACATAAAACAGACATTGGGAGATCCACTGGGGAAAAAAAAGGTTTAATTGTGTCAGACAGTTGTGAAGTTCACATTATTATAACATGTGATGTTTTACACGTTTTTCAGCTCTAGAACACCATGGTTAACTATAAATAGGATAATTACAAGAAAACTTACAGGAACAATAGGTTGAAGGGGACCCTGCTCAACGAGCTTGCAGTCTATAGGAGGTTACATAGTTACATAGCTGAAAAGAGACTTGCGCCCATCAAGTTCAGCCTTTCTCACATATGTTTTTGCTGTTGATCCAAAAGAAGGCAAAAAACTTAGTCTGAAGCGCTTCCAATTTTGCAACAAACCAGGAAATATTCCTTCTTGACCCCAAAATAGCAATTAGATGTCTCCTTGGATCAAGCAGCTATTACCCCACTAATTAGAAATGATATCCCTGTATAGTATGTTTTTTCAAGTATTGCAGTTTAAACATCTGTTGTTTAATTGAACATCTGTTGTTTAAACATCTGTATGGACTCTGATAAAACCACCTCTTCAGGCAGAGAATTCCATATCATTATTGCTCTTACTGTAAAAAAAACTTTTCTTTGCCTTAGATGAAATCTCCTTTCTTCCAGCCTAAATGTGTGACCTTGTGTCCTATGTATAGCCCTGTTTATGAATAGATTTCCAGATAACGGTTTGTACTGGCCCCAAATATATTTGTATAATGTTATCATATCCCCTCTCAGGCGCCGTTTTGCCAAACTAAAGAGATTTAAATTTTTTAACCTTTCTTCATAACTAAAATGCTCCATTTCTTATATCAATTCTGTAGCACGTCTCTGCACTTTTTCAAGTGCCATGATATCCTTCTTTAGAACAGGTGCCCAAAATTGCACAGCATATTCAAAGTGTGGTCTTACCAATGATTTATAAAGAGGCAACATTATATTTTCATCCTGAGAATTTATGCCCCTATTTATACATAACAAAACCTTACTGACCTTAGCAACTGCAGATTGACATTGCAGGTGGGGTATAAAACACATTAGGACAGGAAATAGCAATCAAATAAGGTGGGAGTGAAGCAGACCTGAAGGAGAGAGTAAAGTGCTGCCCTTTAGGAGAGAGTAAAGTGCTGCACTTTAGGAGAGAGTAAGAGACAAGTATTGTTACGACACCCCGGGCATAAAAGGGGTTAAACGCCGTTTAGAGGATATTCCCCTTCCAGATACACAGGCAGCTACCAAAGACACCAATCTGCGAACAGGAAACCATATGAATGCCGTAAACAGCCGAACCAGAACCATACGAATGCTGTAAACAGCCAAATAGGAAAAACCATACGAATAGGTTTACACTCCTAGCAGTCAAACTGAAACAGCATACAATAAATCCCCCCAAGAATGAGACAAGGCTCCGTTTTGAGGGTCAAGCAGGAACAGACGGAGCTGTGGGTCTATTGTTCTTATATACACATTCTTACACATTAGTACCACCCACAGGGTTTTGGAAAACCACCAATAAACACGTACAATACACTCAGACACTCCCACACAAAATCCTCCCCTCTGCCTGTGATACAATTACCTTACACGATGGGTTAATGTAATTATCACAGACAGAGAAATACAGTTTTTCCACATTATTCATAACTTTAAAAGTATACATCACATTCACATAACTTACATTTTCAGAATCAGCATACTCCAAATACAAACATATGTCAAAATCATCCAAATTGGTCCATTGGTTCAAAAGATAGATCGAAGTCCTTTGTGACCAAATGAAGCATGGCTTTTCTGCCCAAAACCTGTTCCAGAGTCTTCTATCCTGGAGATAATTGAGAAGTAATCCAATTATCTCCAAGGACAGAGGTAAAACTCCATTAGCCACATGGTAGCAAAAGACAGTAAAATACAATAAAATAAACAAGGTTACATTTAGTACATAAAATACAGACATGCAACATATCCCCAGATAGCTTAGGTCTGAGCGCATATTATTACTGAATGGCGCTCAGACCACACACATACAGTTCAATTGCCATGGAGCCAAAGTCTTTTATTACACGAATATGCTCCATGGCATAGCTATCTGGGTTAAATGAGTTAATTCAGTAAATCCGAGAATCTACCGAACGCCAGGGCAGAAATACATGAATAGACCTTTCTGCATAGGAAAATAAAGTATTTAAATGCCGGTCCATAGTCAAAAGGCAGCAGGCAGGCAACCAGGCTCCTCCAATGCACAGTGGCGAGATTGAGCTCGTCACAGGTATGTAAGGTAGAGGTTACTCTGAGAGGCCATAGATGGGTTTTAAGGCCCTTCTTAAATGATTGAAGACTAGGGGAGAGTCTGATGGCAGTAGGTAGGCTATTCCATAGGAAGGGAGCCATCCGCGAGAAGTCCTGTACTCCGCGAGTTGTCTGTATGGGTGCGAGCAGCGGACAGGAGAAGGTCACGGGCAGAGCGGAGAGACCGAGAAGGTGCATACCTATGGATCTGTCAAGAAATATAAGAGGGGCTAGAATTGTTCAGTGCTTTATAGGTATGGAAGACAAATACAAAAAATATATAACCGCACCTTAAAACACAGTAATGTACAAAAATGAAGTCAATTATAAATCATATGTACATACTTTTTTGTTAAAAGTCTATGAAGTCTTTGGCTGTTATACAGTGCACGGTATCTCAAAGAAAAAGAGAGACATATTGCGCTACTGAATATTCTAATTTTTGTCTTCACATATTCGAGACACAGATAAAGTCTACCACCACTGTAACTGAAAATATATAGAGTGACGGGGATTGTACCGTCTACACTCTACACAGCAGAGCTCTTTGTAGCTCTATAAATTGTGAATGAGTTTTTGCTATAGCACTCTACTTCACTGTTTTAAGACATACTGCACTATTATTGTCTCTCTTTTTCCAATTTTTTTGCCCATGCACATCAACTAATAGGGATGTGCGTGGGCAAAACTTTTGGTTCGGTTTGGCACTTCCGAAATTCAGGACTTTGGCACTTCGGGAAATCGGGAATTCCCTACTCCTAATACTAACCCCTAAGCCCTAACCCTACCCATTACCCTACTAGGATTAGGGGTAGGGTGAGTGATAGGGGTAGAAATAGGGGTTAGGTTAGGGTTAGGGTTAGGGGTAGGGGTAGGGTTAGGGTAGCGTTAGGGGTAGGGCTAGGGGTAGAGTTAGGGGTAGAGTTAGGTTTAGGATTAGATTCCTGTCATCATTCCCTTAATTTTCCCTCCCTCTCGAGTTTATCCACTTTTCAGAAATTCGAAGCATTTCGGCACTTCCGACATTTGGCACTTCGGCAATTCGGTTCGGTTCTGCACTTCGGCAATTTGGATATTCGAAAGCATCCTTATTTAGGTCAGATGTACATCTGCAGTAAGCACTTCTACAATATAGAAATAGACAAGAGTATGTTGACGTGTCCCAAATATTCCTTACTAATGGAGAATCTCATGAAACCAGTAGAAACTATAGAACTAGTAGAAAATAATGAACTACTTTAGGAGAAAATGTAACAGAGAATCTAGTAAAGAGGAAACGTATATTTAGTTCCTGCTATATAAACTATATATTATACAACAGTTTGCAGTCACGCAGTGTGGGTCCATTTACTCTACCTATAAAAGGAGAAAGGGTAAGAACATCATATAAAGTATTTTTATTTTCTATAAAAAAATAGGTATGTAGATAGATGATTGATAGATAGATAGATAGATAGATAGATAGATAGATAGATCGATTAGATGATCAACTGACAGACAGAATGACAGAAAGTGAGATAGTAAAGATTGTAAGTTACTTGTATATTAAAATTTTTAAAAGTTCAAATATTTTGAGGTCTAATTTTCTTTTGAACGAGACCTTTGGCTCATTGTATATATTACTTTTCAGTTTAATACCATTCATTTTAAAGCGCTACATTTCATGTTAACAAATTTGACTGGTTTCATCAATTTTAAAAATAGTTATCATTGAAGAATAGTCACTGAAATTTCTAATTAATGTTTAGCAGTGAGCTATTTAGAAGCCTCTGCTAAATTAACTAAAAAATGGCTTAAGTGAAGTTTCTTTCTTTTTAAGCCCACATTAAGAAGCAGAAATCTTTGCCTGCAGCTATTGTATTATTTTATCAGTCAGTCTTTTATACTGTCATTTTGACTGTGGTATATTGATTCCAAACCACACTAGATTCTATTGATTCTTGTTTTGCAATGCAGCTCAGGGATCACGTTCTAGATATATTTCAGTGAACACCGAAGAAATAAGTATGTGAGCCTTAATAACATATGCAATAAATGTACAGTATAGCTCCGTTATTGTGACTAAGATTTGTTTTGACAGTTGCATTGCAGACATTTAAATGTGCAAATTCCATATTTATTTTACCTTAATAAAAGAAACATGTGTTTTTAATACATATTTTCATTCTTCGTGGCATGCATGTTTAACTATTTGCAATTGCAAGATGAAATGTAGAAAGGCTCATTTTGCAAATATACATTTATTAAAGCAGGTATGTCACACAGACAAATATATAGATTAAAAAATTCAAGTAAGAATTTGATTCCAATAAAATTGTCACTTGCGCCATTACAGTAGAAGTCTATACTTTTAAAATGGCTCAGTCAAATTCCACCTCTCCCCCACCGAAAAAATAGTTTTTCGTAAATATAGAATCTTTATGAAATCCTAATTTTGACTGCGTTTGGAATTTTGCGGAAATTCCCCTAGAGCAGTGATGGCAAACCTTTTTGAGCCGGAGTGCCCAAACCGCAATACATTCCAACTTTATCTGAATACTGAGGTTTAAGTTTAGAAAAAACAACTCGTACAGTTGTCCGAACTAGTTAACATCTTTTGTTTTAAAAGAACACAACAGAGAGTTCAATTATACGAATTTTAAATAATGATATAAATAGATAAATTTAAAGGTATCTCCAACAAGTTCAATGCATACACACAGACTGCTGAACACATTCACACACCGACTGCCTAATACATACAAACACCGACAGACAGACTGATAAATACACACAAACAAACATACACACAGTCTGCTGAATACACACACACACAGTTCGCTGAATACACACATTGCTGAATACATACACTGCCGAATACATACACACACTCTGCTCAGTACAGTCTGCTGAATACACACACACAGTCTGCTCAATACACACAGTCTGCTGAATACACACGAAGTCAGCTGAATACACATGCAGTCAGCTGAATACACACACACACTGCTAAATACATAAAGACTGCTGAATACACACACACATATACTGCACTGAGGGGTGCAGTCTATGTGTTTGTGTGTAAGGGTGTGGAGTGCTGTGTGTGAGGTGTGTGTGAGGTGCTGTGTGTGTGAGGGGTGCTGTGTTGTGTGAGGGGTGCTGTGTGTGGGGGGGTAGGGGTGCTGTGTGGGGGGCGTAGGGGTGATGGGGTAGGTGCTGTGTGTGTGGGGGTAGGGATGCTGTGTGTGGGGGGGTGCTGTGTGGGGGTAGGGTGCTGTGGTGGGGTAGGGGTGCTGTGTGTGTGGGGGTTGAGGGTTCTGTGTGTGTGGGGTTAGGGGTGCTGTGTGTGGGGGTAGGGGTGCTGTGTGGTGGGGGTGCTGTGTGTGGGGGTAGGTGTGCTGTGTGTTGGGGTGTGGGGGGGGGTGCTGTGTGTGGGGTTAGGGGTGCTGTGTGGGGGTAGGGGTGCTGTGTGTGGGGGTTAGGGGTTCTGTGTGTGTGGGGGTTAGGGTGTTGTGTGTGGGGGTAGGGGTGCTGTGTGTGGGGGGGGGTGAGTGTGTGTGTGTGTGGGGTTAGGGTTCTGTGTGGGGGGTGGGTGCTGTGGGGTTAGGGTTCTGTGTGTGTGGGGGGTAAGGGTGCTGTGGGGGTGTGGGGTGCTGTGTGGGGGTAGGGGTGCTGTGTGTGAGGGGTAGGGGTGCTGTGTGTGGGGAGGTAGGGGTGCTGTGTTGGGGCTAGGGGTGCTGTGTGTTGGGGGGTGGGGATGCTGTGTGTTGGGGGTAGGGGTGCTGTGTGGGGGCGTTGAAGATACATTAAAAACATATTTTTATTTTAAAACATATTGAATCAGTGGAGCGTTGCCATGGTAATGCTCCGCAACTCTCCACACAGCTCGCAGGAGAGCTGCTTCCTAGATGCCTCCCCCTTGCTTCCGGTCCTGTCGACACGGAAGCAGAGAAGGCGCCTACCATTTTGGGTAGGCAGGTGCCTACTCAGCATTGATGGCGAACCTATGGCCGCGTGCCCACAGAGAGGGCCCGGCGTACCACCTGTGGCACGCGTGCCATAGGTTCGCCATCACTGTCCTAGAGTCAAGAGATATATAGAGACAAAGTAGGGGCTTTTAAATAAGCAATAATTCTAACACATGAATTTATCTAATATGTGATTTAATTAAATACCAATGTATGATAATTTAAAAATTTCTTACTAATATTCTGTTACTTAAGATTACCTAGCCCCTTTAAAAAAAAAAAACGTCTTTTTTGAAGATACAAATCTGCTTATAAAACTGCTTACAACATGATGTCAAGGCTCATTTATTCCACACAACATTCTGAAATGTATTTGTGCTACTGGATTAAAAGGTGCTGTCAAAGAGAGTGTGCTTTCCCCATCACTTTATACAACTGAGCCGGATTTTTATCTAAACACATCATTCAGGTTAAAATATCATCTGTCCCTACTGATTACATTACATGATTCATATATATAAAAGTCATAACATGCATTCGCAGAAACTGAAGTTTTCTTCTGTTTCTTTACATATTTATTTTGTTGATAAAATGAATACAACAAATATGACGTTCAATAATGTAAGGGATTACATTTTGAATTAAAAAAAAGATAAATATGTATGTTTTTGCTCTAACTTGACAATATAGCAAAAATGTTGAGTGTGGTTGTCTTAATGCTTTGACCTTTTGCTGTTTAAGGGTAGATTATTATGGCTGAGGATGAAAGGATTGCAGTAGAGCATGGATGGAGGGTTGTGGTGGTACCATCAGGACTGCAAACCAGGAGGCTTATTGATGCAACATATTATGAAAAAAGGCATAGACTCCCGGAGAACACATTCTCAGGAAAATTGATAGATCATTGCATCATAGATCTTTCTTAAAACTACAGCAAAAGTATAGAATAAGAAACATAATAACTTAGGCTTGATGAACAAAATCTATTCTAATTGTATATGTAGGCATATGTTGTGGCTAAGGATCTGCCACCAGCAGAATATGCTACTGGTGCTTTACTTTAGGGGTCAGATTGTACCACAATTGTTTAATCTTATTCCTTAACATTGACCAGTAAACATTGACCAGTAATCCAGCAGTGTTATAAATTATGGCATACCTCCCAAGTGTCCTTATTTAGGAGATAAAATCCCTATGTTTTACTAAAATCCCTCTGTCTGTCTTTTCTATTCTAATGTCCAACAATGTCCAATATTGTTGGTGTCTGGATTTACACCAGAGATCCACAGTAATAATACTCACAGTGATGCGACTTTTAAATTATAATAGATGGTTTAGAATTCAGTCTGAGTAGATAAGATACATTGTTCTTGTTCTAAATTGCATTTTAGTAAGTCACCTAAAATTTTCAGAGAGCAGCCGTACCCATGGACAGTGCCAGACTGGCCCACCGGGATACCAGGAAATTTCCTGGTGGGTCGCAGGAACCTGGGGCTGGGCAGACAGCCCAAATCATTAGGCTAATGTCTTTAAGAATTTTCCCCTGAGACTGTGCAAGCCTGTGTCAGTCCAAGGGAAGTGAAGAGGGAGCAGCTGGGGGCTGGTGTAGCTGCAATCAGGCTGCTGGCGGCTGCAGGGAGACCTGTCAGTCTTGCTGCACAATTGACATTAGTTCTAGCCATATGTTCATCCCCTGCATGTAAGCTCTGCATTGCGGATGCACTCACCTTGCTGACCAGTCTGGAAGGAAGAGGCCACAAAATGGCGACTTCACCTACCAGTGCCAGGTAAGCTTCAGCCATGACTATGTTTGTGTGTCTGCTAGTGAGTGAGCTTGTGTGTGTTTGTGTGTGTGTGTCTGCTAGTAAGTGAGCTTGTGTGTTTGTGTGCCTGCTAGTGAGTGAGCTTGTATGTGTGTGTGTTTGTGTATGTGTGTGCCTGCTAGTGAGTGAGAAGGCACACATATAACCAAATTCTCATCAAGCTTTTCCTGAAAATAATGCATATTTATCCAGTTAGCAGTGTATTTGAATAATTATCAATTAATTTAAATGTCCTTAACTTAATATTCTTTAAAAAAAATGAATCAGTACTTTAACTCTTTTTGCACATTTATCTATTGGCATTCTATCATTACATTATCAATAGAGTAATAAGCACCATTGTCACTTTTTAAAGTTTATTGACTTGACACATATTAGAATGAGGCAATAGTTTTCGCTTCTAACATTATGGCACTTTACTATTAATCTTTATTTACTCAACCATTTTCTCATGCTTATATATTGCATTTTGAATTTGATTGCACTTTATTCTAACATTACTGTATTCCTTTATTGTGCACTTTAATATTGCTGGATGATCTTAGAGGCTATCTGATTATGGACATTGGTATCTATACTTATTGTTTATTATGTCTGCTATTGATACTATTTCCCCTTCCTTTCTTGCATGGCCGGCGTGTTCGGGTTGCCTTGGTAATCTGACAGAATCCCTGTCACAAAGAGGAGGAGCCTATTTGGGCCATGAGGAGTTCTCCTCCCAACGGCAAGTGTACATGCATAGCAACCAATGAGATTTTTTTTTAATTTTATTTCCTTGTCCTTTATAAAGCCATGTACAAATGATTATGGTTTTTGTGTCCTGATGAAAGCTCCAATGTGGAGCTGAAACGTTGACCTGGATTTACTTGAATAAAAGATCGCTTTGGAGTTCCCAGAGTGCGGGTATTTTTATGTAATTTATATATATAAATACATTACACAATACATAGCACAATGACTTATGGGGCCTCCATAGATTTTTTTTCCAGGGCTGCTTTGTATCCCCAGTCTGGCCCTGGCCCTGAACACAAAGTATCAGGAAATACCTCAATTCCAGAATGAGGGTATGCCTCCGGGGCTACATTGAGAACTACTGACCTTAAGGTAATGCATTCATGATCCATCATTAGGACTATCTCGATATACTATCACAATGGCAGTTGTACTATTGTGAATGGGAGTGTGGCACCTTATTTTAGTATAATATTTGTTATAGAAACATTTTTTTGTTGACAACGTAGACTATAGAGTATAGATCATAATAGTTTTTATACTGATACTCTATGTATATGTTTCTAAAAAAAATTTTTATTTATTAAACATAAAATAATTTCACAATAATCTATGTGTGTATCACCAAAATTTATGTTTGTATTAGCATTTGTGTTTGGGGTTAAAATGTCCCATGTTCTGTACTCTGCTTCCCTAGTGCTACTAAGACAGTGTCATTGCACTACTATCTAGGGTCACAACATACTCAATTTATCAGTTGTGGTACAGACAGGGATGGCCACTTAGGACAGCAACAATTTTAAAGTGTCACCTGCAAAAAAAGGATTGAATTCACCACTACAAATTCATATTAAGTACAGAAGATTACATTTCAATCTTTCTGAGTTTACTGAGGATTAACAAATTCATGAAACTAAAACCTGAATATAAAAATAATGACACAGCGTGGTGAAAACAACAGGAGAATGGTTTATCGTCCCACCTACTTTTCTCAGTTAAAGGAGAAAAGCAACAGCGTAGGACCGCATATGTGTGGTGACAGGACTTCACTTGCATGTGGCTAGGATAATAATAGTAATAAAAATACTAATACTAATAATTCAGAATAATAATTGTTTCAGATACAGAGGACTTTCCTACTTTTACAATTATATAAAAGAGTCACGAATTATAGCAGCATAGAAAACATCAGCAGGCTTCCAAATAAAGCATATAAAAAAAATAAAATTATTTATGCCACCTTTTATAATTATCAGGAATTCCAATGAAAACAACAATAAACTTAACAATAAGAACAATAAACTACCCAGCATCATCTTTCATATCGGCAGAAAACAATCAAACCTTGTAAAAAAAAATGTAATGAAAATGTGTTTTTGGTTGTGAAGAATGGCACAATTCACATCTTATAGGAACTTCAGTAAAGTACAAAAAAATTAATTCTCACATTAACCAAAATTTATTAAGCATCAATTTAAAACTATATTTTATCAGGAATGCTCTAAAGAAAATAAGAACTTTTTAGCAGAAATGCAAAAACTCTAAGCAGGGTTTAGTTCTGTATTGGTATTACAAAAAAATTAAATAGAAGGAGACTGAAGTACAGAGGGGGTTTGGGTGTGACTACAAATTGGATATAATTTAGTAGCACCCATCATATTGAGCAAAAATAATGGAATGATACATGTTTATATATGACATAAACAATAACAAATGGATAGATGAATAGATAGATAGATAGATAGATAGACATTTAATAATAGATATTTTTTTCTTACAATCACAATGGTTTTCCTGAATAATAACTTGATTAGTAAATATATATGTTTTAAAATTCCTTATTTATTGTGCGTGTGAAAAACAAAGAGGCATGCAATGCCACAACAGCAGTCGCTCGCCTGTCAATTTAACAATTATAAATATGTGTCAGGCATACAGTAACGTCACGCATTTTATATTATAGAGTAAAATAATCACAAGAGAAATCAACGTGTCAGCTATAAGATAAGATAGGGTCGGTACTGAGACAGATTAAACATGTTGACATAAGAATGGAAGGTCATGTAGGAACAAGCTTAAGTGGGACAGTTCCTGTAGCGTGAGTTGTATCGAGACATGGCTCAAGATATCAAACAACTATGTGATTCTTCGAACAGGGTGACCCCCCTCTGCGGAAGACTCAGGCTCTCTAAGGGTGTGGGCTTGTAAGTGCTTGAAGGTTAGCAAGATTGTGTGTTGGGAAAAACTAATAGTATAAACAAGAAAACAAACCATAAGAAAGGAAAACAAACAAAAAGAAAATTCATGCTATTCATACAGTAACATCTGTCTCATATTAAATGGTTGGCTATGTGGCCCTCTGTTAGTGTGTGAGGTAGTAGGTTAGATGTTACAAGTCCCATAGAGTCCGGCAATGCCTTCGCTTCAACCTATGCCTTTTAAATTAATCTTCCAGGCTTGTAATATGCCGATCAAGCCCTAAAGCCAGAGTGAAAGTCAGCAGGTCGGTGTGCGGAGGAGAGCAGGTAGGTGTCCGTTTAGGCCAGTGGGGAATCGCAGCCGGGTACTCCAGCTGGCTAAATGCAAAGTGTCCCTTTCAGCCCTTGTGTAAATTCTGTGAGATGGCATTCCATTGTGTCGCGGCTGCATAATGTCGCCTGCCGCCTGCCGCCCGCCTCTGGCACAGGCCTCCCGGCTCTTCCATGTGCATGCCCCACCGGCCTTGCTGAGCAATGCTTTGGCTTCAGATGCATTGGGCTGTGTGTGGGGATCCCTGTTTGTGCTGAGGCCCAGACAGATGATGACTGGTGGTGGGTCTGCATCCTGTGAGTCGGGGTATTCTCTTCACCCTCCTCTCCTGCTTCATCGCAGTCAGTAGCTTGACGGTGCTCTTTGGAGCTGGTTTTGGCTGCTAGGGTCTGTGCCAGTTTTGCCCACAGTTGTGCCTAGAAGTGGTCACAGGCTTTCGCTATGCGTTCCTCATGGGGGGTCCCGCCTGCTGGACTCCATGTAGCCGCCCTCTTGACTTGGAGCATGTGGCCAGGTTGCTTGGCCCCTGTAATCACTTTACCCCAGGTCATGCACCGATAGGCACCCAGTGGAGAGCAGGATGACCCCCGCTGGTCCAAAGGGAGGGGGTAGGCGTTTACTGAGTCTCTTGGTGAGTTTAGCATCAGGAAGAGCGGCCGTCTCTCCCCAGCACTAGCTCTAGTAGGTTGCAGTGCGGCATTCCGGGCTGACGGGCTCAAGTGAGGTGTCTGTTAAATCAGCAGTGCATCCGCGACGTGGTTAGTGCACCGCAGTAAGTGTTTTGGCTCTTGAGCCTCAGATTATACCCTAAAATCCACATGTTATGCGGGAGCTCGTTCTGCCTGCCTTCACTGCTTGCATGTCAGGCTCCGCCCCCAGTGAATATGTTTTCATATTACTTTGTTACTTTTCTTTTTTTTGTAGCTAATATCCCTTGTCAAAGGAATATTTTTTTAGCAAATTTTAGGATAATTTTATAGATATACTAGATATATAGATATACTAACTCTATGTATACTCTCTATAGAATGGGACAGATCACCACGGATGATTGCTAGACATCTCCTGGCCCAAGAGGATCCTTCATACATATGTGGGGACTTGACCGAAAGTTGTATGTCTGGTTTTCTGGATTTCCGTAAAACCTTTGGAGGAGGTTCACTTCCTCTTAGCAAAAATGGTTGAGAAGAATTACCCTTGTTGCCCATAGGACTTTAGCAGCTACATGACTTAAGGACATTTAAACTATAAATCTGACTTGATAATTATTTCCACAATGTGTATCTCTTGTATCTCTTGTTAGGTACAACCTGTTTGAGGCTTGTCTTGTGCTAGCTTAAGGACACCTCAGCCTCTTTTTCTGTAGTTGTAGCAAAAGTCAACGGCAACAAACTTATAGATGGTCTATAACTTGTCTGCCTTTTTTTTAAATTGTGGTGATATTTGGTCAGAGCAACTTAGAAACAGTTTTTTTTTTGTTTTTTTAAATGGAGTATCACAAAGACTGTTATAATTGATTTTCAATGTTTCATTCAATGGTATAATTCCCAGAAACAAACAGTGTCCCTTGAATTACACCAACGTACCAATCTCTTCATAAGTTATAGAATATAGTGAACTTTTGTACAATCTGTATGTCAGGGATGGCAAACTTTGACCTACAGAGACTACAGAGAACTTAGGGTGTTGTAGTTCAATGATAGCTGGAGTGCCAAGGTCATACAAGCCTGATGTACGTCATTTACTGCTGTCTTTACAGAATGCAATCATTCACCATTCTCCAGTCTTTTAGACAAAATACATATAAATCTTACTGAACAGCTACATGTCGAGAGTTATGTATAAGTCATAGAGATTTCACAAAGAGCTGAAAGAGAAAAGATAAATACCTACTAGATGGAGATAAATTCAGTAGCTTGCAAAATAAATATTCCTTTACTTATTGATCTTGTTTGAAAGAGACACGCTTGGCTGAAGTCATAGCGAAGACTTTGACTTTTAAGCTAAATTGTACACCTATGACTATGGTTTATGGAGAGCATAAAATATTTTGCTATCCCTTTATTAAAAGACTACAATTTGGATTCAACCTTTATCCAGTGCCCCAATTATGTAGCTGCATCCTGAAGCAAATAAAATATATTTACTAAACTCCCAGATGTGAGGTTTTTGCTATTTTCTAATTATAAGAAGACACAAAATGTAGAAATGCATTTCTATCTCAAATGTCTGCCTTTTTACACAAAAACTATTGTTGCATTAATCTCTATAAAATCAATAAAACCCAACCTTTTATGCTTGCAGAATAAACAGACACTTTACTTTGTTACATTGTTTTACTCTACAATGAGTTTCTACCGACCGGTGGGCTCTTTCAGGATAGCCACCAGAGCAAAATGCATTGAGGGCTCTAGAGAAGCACACCAGCAAAGCCACGTCTAATCAGAATTAGGCAGATCTGGCGTTGACCTGTAGAAAAGCAGAAGAATTGAGAAAAAAGATTTTAATCCACTAATTAGTCACTGGCTTAAAGGACCACAAAAGGTACCCAGATCACTTTATCTCAATAAAGTGGTCTGGGTGCAGTTGTCCTTTTGTTTTAACCCTACAATATAAAGCATTGCCATTTAGTAGATACGTATTCCAGTTAGCCACTAAAGGCAGTTCTGCTATGAGTGTCAGAGCTGACTTTCATTTCATTGGAGGAGCCTTCGGTGTGTGAGCATTCACTTTTTGTCCCATCTAAGAGGAGCATTGGATTGGCCGAAAAATTGTTGGCAGATCGAGTGGCGGCAATGGTTTAACCTTAGTGCTGGATAAAAAAGATGAGTATAATAGAAGAGGGGATCTTAAACTAAAGGCACTATATAATTAGAAATACAAGTTTGTATATGTAACACTATAGTTTTCCGTTAGAGTAAATGGTGACTAATGCTGTTAGTGTGAGATCTCTCAAACAATTCTCACTAATTTAACAGTTTTTCATCTTGTGTGCGACTTTGCCACATTATAGATGGTATTGACTATGCTTTTTTCCCTGTATTCTAATGACGATTAGTCAGTAAAAATGAGCTGCAAAGAGTTGCTAAATGACTTGATAAAACAGAACAATTAAAAAAAGACAAGTTAGTTACTTTTTTTTTTGGCTGCTTCACCCTAATTTTGCAAGTCAATTGTTAACTCTGTTTTGTGAATACATTTCCAATGTCTGCTTTAGAACAGACACCAATACAGAAAAATATACAAAGCTCACACACTCATTATCCCTCTCCTTGGCAAATAGGCCATTATCTGTGATCAGTAAACGTGTTTGGTGATCTAAAAGTTTAATTTAAACGTAATGATCTTTTCATTTGTCAAATAACGTTTGTTCGTTAGCAAATATACTATGATATCAATTAGGTGGGGTCATTTTGTAGGAAAAAAGAAATGAGCCATTTTCTTCCCTTTTCACTTGTAAGAAGTAATTTCTGCAAGAGACATCATTATTCACATCATTAAATATCATTACAGAACATTTTAATCATAATCTTAGTCCTAATGGTATCATAGTCAATAGGTGCTGTGATGTCCAAAGCTTTGCATATTATTAGCCTTTGGAAGAAATATAATTATAGGCAGAAATGACTTTTTGTTGCCAAAAGCATCAATTAGATGCACTTTATATGTTTAGAACACTTCAAAGAAGAAAAGTGCCTTTTATAATGATATGTGATAATCAGATATTGAACATACTGAATTCTCATTGAAGTTTATTTATTCATTGTTTGTGGGGAATTTTTCCGTCTCATCTAAAAGAAAAATATCTCATTCTCATTGTCATTCGGTGGATAAAGATTTGACATTGCAGTTGCCAAATGCTTATTCTATTTACTGGAAACTTTGGAAAATATGGGGAAATATATTTGACATCTCTCTTTTTAATTGTGTGAACATAATAATGTTTTCACGTGTTATTAAGGTACTCAATGTAGGACACATTTTGGGGTTGTTTCAAAATCTAATAACCGTATCTGGAAATATCTACAAACTGCTAACTTCAAATTTCAAGAATGCCCTATTAATCAGCCTTACTGATGATGAAAGATATATAGAGGGTGGCCCAAACGTAGGTATACAGTATAGTAATTTTTCCGTCTCATCTAAAAGAAAAATATCTCATTCTCATTGTCATTCGGTGGATAAAGATTTGACATTGCAGTTGCCAAATGCTTATTCTATTTACTGGAAACTTTGGAAAATATGGGGAAATATATTTGACATCTCTCTTTTTAATTGTGTGAACATAATAATGTTTTCACGTGTTATTAAGGTACTCAATGTAGGACACATTTTGGGGTTGTTTCAAAATCTAATAACCGTATCTGGAAATATCTACAAACTGCTAACTTCAAATTTCAAGAATGCCCTATTAATCAGCCTTACTGATGATGAAAGATATATAGAGGGTGGCCCAAACGTAGGTATACAGTATAGTTGTTTTTGCATTTTATTGCATTGTTTATTATATTTATATTTGTTTAACACTGTCTTCCATCAAAGTTGCAACATTCCTCGAGCCTGTCCAGTACACTGTGACCCACAGTATGCCAGAAATTCCAGTTTGCATTGAAGTGTCCATAAATACTTCCAGTACTGCTTTAGAATCCATGTTCTTTGTTCTTGATTCAAGTTCACTGTATCGTTCACAATAACAGTAAAGAATTTTATTTATTTTTTATCTGCCTATTCTTTTCAAGTGCCACAATGATATTTAAATGCCTGAAATGTTACTGCCACTTTGTGATGTGTCAGTGTGTGTATGTACCCATATAATCTTGTGTGATGAATTTCATTGATTCAACTGTATACCTATTTTTGGGCCACCCTGTGTATATATATCCTGCCGGATCCCATGCACATGCACGAGCAGGTTCCACCCCCAATTGTGACGTAATAACATGACACTGCCGTCGTTGCTATGGCAGGGCGGCTTGTCGGTAATTGCTGTAGAAACGTGTATACATAGCTGTATGTGCCCGATCTCAGGCTAAACAGCACTATGGTGACGTATTGTTATTACGTGAACTGTGCAATGCTGGGTATTTTAGACTATAAAAAACATTGCGGCCTTTGTACATGAGAGATTAGAGGCAGGGTGTATCGCGGCCGACTTAGAAATAGGAAGGACCTACAACTGGGCCTGCCTAAATGTTTTGGAGAGTGATGAGGACATCATGTCCATGGCAGAAGACAGAGTTGTGGACATAGAGTCCATTATCACATGAATTTCCCAAGAGGCTGAGAAATCAGCTTCCCCAAAGTCATAGGGGATAACTCAATAAGGACCTGAGGGGCAATCTGTGTCCCAGATAGTACAGGCAAATCCTCAGCAGACTACATATTAATCAAACAGAGTATCAGTAGATACTAGTTGGGAAAAAGTGTATAAAAGTATACATATACCCACAAAAAATACACCACCTACACACCCAGTGTTGAAAAACCCACAGGGATAATGGAGAAAAAAAGGGAGGAAAATTAGTATACATAACTGTGAAATAAACAGTAAGGGAATGCATGGAGCAGAGAGCTGTCCGATCACCATTAATACAAAACCAGAATATCACCACAATGAATATCAGTTGATAATAGAGTATACTTAGCTTTAAGATCACAAAGCAGCCTCCCCAGGTCGTTACCCAAAACCGACCTTTACACAGAATATAGACAACCAACAGCAGATTTAGAGATACGGCTGAATTAAACTAAAACAGAGGGAAATAGACAAAAATAGTGCAATGCAGTAAAAAAACAATATGTCATGCGCCACATGAAATGCACTCACAGAATGATGACAAAAACAGCACTCATAGGGTGCCTCCCCCGAAAAAGTTGGGAGGCCAGTATTCCCACTCTCCACTACACAGTACCGGCTGATAAAAACAGGTGGATGAAGGTTAAAAGGGATAATTTATTTATAAAAAGGTGAGACAATCACCATAAGCATAAATATAAATGTAGGAATAAAAGAAACGGTCCTACGCGTTTCGTTCCTGAGCTGAACTTCCTCAGGGTCCACAATGATATAAGAAAAATATGCAATTACAATAAACAATAGCAGATCCACCATTAATACTGGACCCCAACTCTGAGATAGGGAGCATGGGAGCAGGGCCAGAGATAAAACAGTTTGGAAACTCTGGAATAATGGCCACTGTAAGGTCTGATAGGAACCAAAAAGATGGCCACCACGGGTAAGCAGAAAGGGGCTGAAGCCAAACACAGTACAAATGTGCATAAGTGCTCGTTCTGGCCTGAATGTTCATGAGACTCGATTGTGAGCGAACACGTTCAAGTGCATGTTTGGGATATTTGAACGCGTCATGGACGCCAGCTCCTTAAGAAGGCCGCTGAATGCACTCACGAAGTAAAGAGCATGGGCGTCATTTTGGGTAGGCCAAAACCGACTTTGATCATTCGGAGCGGTCTGTGGACGCCACATGGACAGCGAATGAGCACAAATAGGGCGTGAAAGGGCAGTGGAGGCAAGTAGGCCTCCGTGAGTGCCAGAGATGTTTTAGAAAACAAAAACAAAGGGGGACTGGGAAACTAAATGCAAGGGGAAAATAATAAAATTCAAAATAAAAAAATATACACTAAAGATATAATAAAATATGAGTATACTAGCAAAAGACCAACACCCAAAAGTACCAGTCACCAGAGGCATAACTAGAGACCACCAGGCCCCGGTGTAAAAACTGCACTGGGGCCCCCCCATGTGTCTCATCCCCCTGCCAGCCCTTCCACATATCTCATTCTCCTTCCCAGTTCCTCCATGTTTCTTACCCATCCCCAGCCCCACACGTGTCTCTCCCACCCCCATACATTTGTGACAGACACACACACATGCACTGACAGACAGACACAAACACACACCAACAGACAGACACACACATGCACTGAAAGACACGTTGACAGACAGACACACACTGTGTTATGGTCCTGACTGCTTCATACAACCTTGCTTTATTGCTGAACATTTACTGTATAATCAGTCTTATTATAACTGACAGGAACACAGGACTAAAACATCCTCTGTGTAGCACTGCATCACACTCACTGACTCAAGATGGCCGCCATGCTCTCTGACCTGTGAGTAATCACAGCGGTGGAGCGACTAGTTAATGTGAGAGGGAAGTGAGAGGGCAGTGTCCTACATTCCAGGTATAACACACTGACACACACACATTGACAGACAGACACACACTGTAAGACAGACACACACTGACACTGACAGACCCTCCCACTGACAGAGAGACAGACACACACTGACAGACAGACCCATACACTGACAGACACACACACTGACACTCACACAGACAGACACACACACACACACTGACAGTCAGACACACACTCACTGACTGACAGACACACACACTGTCAGTCAGACACACACATACACACACACAAATGCACACACACTGTCAGACTTACTCACACACTCTTGCACACAATTAAATTTTTTGAGGCCCACCCAGCCTGCCTATCTTTTGGTGAGCTTGTGTGGGTCCTCTCCCAGGGGTCCAGTGTGGGGCTGTGCTATAATCTGTCATTTCCTCTATCCTTTCGCAACCTGTTTAGTATGCCGGGGCCAGAATAATGACATATTCCGGCTCCCGCCATCACAGAGGGCAGGAGAAGGAGGATAGAGGAACTGCCAGATCAGCCTCCCTTGCTGTCTGCCTCCTGTCCTCCAACCCTCTTGAAGTATATATCAGCAGAGTAGGCAACTCTGCCTCACTGCGTAGGAGCCGATTCAGAGGTGCCCAAGGTGGCCAGATGGCCAAGTCCTGTACCCCCTGTGAGAGGGCTCTTCTCGGCGCCCCCATCTTCAGTGTCTCATGGTCACAGGGGTCAGCAGGGCATCCACAGCTGCGACCCCCTGCAACCGTGGTAGTTCCGCCACTGCCAGTCACAATAGTATAACAAATATTGCTGTGATAGAGATCCCACAGATAAGAACCATTGGACCAGGTTCTATTTAACTGAGGGAGCAGCACAGTAAGTGGAAGTGGTTACCTAAGTACCACCTGTACCACCTGTTGTAGGATAAGGATGTCACTGATTGGTTGACCGTTTTGCTGTTTATGCTTGTTTTCTATCGCTTTTTTAATTTGTTATTTCTTTGCTTCTGAGGGACATAAAGTGAGTGCAGCATAATAGGAGCATTTGTGTTTTTAATAAAATAGCAATCTATTGAGCATTACTATTCTTCTTCCTATAAGCCATTATAAGTGACAGTTGATATAAAATAGCAAAACAAATCAGTTGAAAGTTGAACAGAATTATGCTTTTCCATTTTGCAACTTTGCAAGACTTTTAGAATACGAAGTTGTCTTTACATTATCTTCTGATTGCACCTGGATTTGATTGGAATACATTCCGATTTTTTCTAATTTTGTTTTATATAATTCTATTTTTATAAAACACAATGAAAGAAAATGTCTGCTTTAAACTTGAAACCAAGGCAATTGATTATTAATATCCATGCAGATTGTTATATTGTTTTACGTCTTTGGTGCATAGCACAGGGTGAAAAACCTGACCATATGGGGCTGTGATCAAGGGAACATGTGCCCGGCAATCCAACCGCATCACAGAAAAGCTGAGCTTCGTGAAACGTAGTTCAGCTTATGTGAGATATGATTGTCAGACACTGATAATGACTTCCTCTGATCATGTCTGTGATGTTTTTAATCTCTCTTTTGTGATCCAGAAACAATGACACAGTTACAGTTTTTGAAATTATTTCACCGGCGAACCATTTCCATTCGATGACTCTATTGAAAGATGCTTTTGCAGTGTACTAACTCTTCAAACACTGGGTTAACCAGTTCTACATGTGGATTAAATTTTCCATATAGCTTTGAATAACTGGGTCTTAGTAAGTTAGCATGCAGGCTGTTAAACATGAAACAGTTTAATACAGAGAATGAACTGTACCCAGTGAGAAGTTATTCTATAAATAATCATGGGAGCATTTTATTAAAAAAAATGGAAATTGTAGACCAATTAAAGTTAATTTTCCTTTGTCCTTATAACAGCAGATATAAAAATTCAGGGACTCAGAAATAATATTCTGGATATGAGTGTCTGTAACAATGCTTAAAGTACATATTAATGTGAAGAGAGCCTTTGTGAACTGCTATACTTCAGATTCAAAGTGTAGCTTCAAATAGCATTTTGGGGATCTTTAATGCATTTGCCTGTGAATCAATTAACATCGTAAATTAATTGAGGAATTTTGATTCTTTTATACACTATAATTCGAGACATAAAATGCTTCTCATTTCATTCAAATGTGTTTAATCCAGTGCACATTAAAGAATGTTTAGAAGATATTTTGTCTGTTGCCAGGTGTATGGTAAATTATGTAGGTGGTGTGATGCTAAATGTTCCGACTGCAGAATGTTAACTAAGCTGTTTTCTTCTGAGCCGCCAATTCTCATAAAATGAATAAAGTGGCAAACATTATTCATAAAGATTGTCCCCATGGTCACTTCTCTACGGCTCCACTTACATTGGTAAATATATATATTATATAATGGATTTTCTGGCTGGTCAATAAGCGCTGATCCATCTGTCTGTTTGTTTTCATTTGTAAATGTCTACACACCCCTTGCACTGGACCATGTTTTTTGGACTACATTATTGGAAGGCATCTCAACCTATTTATCTCAGGAGACTGCAATGTCACTTTATGTTCCAATTTTGGATCACACCTCTCACGGCACCTCACTGCTCCCATCTGGTAAGCTTTTTTCTGATTTTTTGTTTTTCAGCGGCCCAACTTGTTAGATATCTGGCAACGTCAGCATACTTCTGTAAAACTCTGTACCTTTTTTTCTAATCCACTTCTACCTTACTCACATGTCAACCTGTTAAACTGATCCAAGATTGTATACTTACCCACAAAATGTACAATTTTGTCAATTACTTGGTCAGATCATCACTTTAGAAATCCAGCCAACTAGCTACTATGGATACTGGGTTTGGAATCTCAACAATTTATGATTGCATTACACAGTTGTGTGGAAAACTATTGACAAGACAACATGACAGAACTCCAAGCACTCACTCTAGCGGACACAGTTGACATTTACGAAACAACTCTACTATGAAAAATATAACAGTACTGACACCATGCATGGATGGCTGAAGACTTACAGTTGCTAAAATCTCTCGAATACCAAAGTCCAATAAACCCTCTGACAATCAACTCAGTTGTTGACCAACAGCTATACTTAACTTGGATTATAAAATCTTTGCCAAAATCTGTACCACTAAACTAGACTACCTGCCCCCTAACCTTATTCATTTAGACCAAGTAGGTTTCATTAATAGACAAGCTCACGATAACAAGATAACCCATAGGTGTCTTGAAATACTCTGGATAGCCCAAACGTAGAAAAAAAACATACCAATTCCTTACTTTTGATACTGAAAAAAGCATTTGACTGCCCTGGCCTTACAACCACCTAACTTTAGAGCAGATACATTTCTTCCCAACATTTCACAACATTCTAGTCACATTCATAAGCCAAAAAGCCACAATAACTATCCTACAAGCCCTCTCTCTTGAATATTCAATGGAATGTGACATGGCAGTCTGCTTTCTCCCCTTTTATTTGCTCTAGATATTAAACCATTACTTTCTACTTTTTTTGCAAACACTTGAAAATTTCAAGAATTCAGGTCCAACCCACTAAATATAAAGTAGCATCTAATGTTGATGAGGTCTTTCTAACATTAGGCTGTCTAATGACTTCACTGAACCATGTAATATATAGGGATGTGAACGGGCAAAAAATTTGGTTTAGCTTAAAAATTATGGTAAGTAAAAAGAAAAATTTGTCTGCTTCAGCAATTCAGACCATTCGGTTAGGCACTTTGGAACTGCTGAATTTTGGCACTTTAGACATTCATAAGCATCCGAATGGCATGAATTTTTACGAATGTACATTTGGAACAAAACAAATTGCACATGCCTATTTTATATATCCTATATAATAATTGGCTAAGGATGTTTGTTCAATGCAGTCATGCGCAGTAGAGACTGCGCAAGACTGCATTGGACAAACATCTCATGCCAAGCAGCGAGGGAGCAAAATACTTACTGTGCTCTTGCAGCACAGCTCCCTCTCATGTCCTTCAGGGTCCGCTGGCAGCCGCGATGTGACGCGTACAGGATATGATGTCATTGCACAAAAGGAATTAACTTATTGGTCAAGATTCCTGTCATCATTCAAGTAATTTCCCTCTCTCTCTTGTTTTGACACATTTCAGAATCACTTAGGAGCTTCGGCACTTCCGAACTACTGGACTGAACTACGTCACTTCGGACATTTTGTAAGCATCCGAATGGCATGAAATTCATACAAATGTATTCGGAACGAAACAAATCGCACATGTCTAGTAACATACTAGAGCACTATTCTTTCATATAAGGGTATAAAGTAAGTGTCCGTAAGTCTGCAACCATTCGGTTCATCTACTGCAGCACTCCAGTTACAGTTCCAAAGCACAAATGTAAAACTTTGCAAAAAGAAATAGCTGTCTTTACTTGGCGTAACAAAAAGAACACTAATGTATTGTATGCTTCCACAATGTCAGTTGGTTTAGCTCTTCCTATGCTAAAAAACTATTTCTATCCTGCACAGCTCAATATAATTGTAGTTTGGCACTCCCCAATTCTATCCAAACGATGGGCTGATATTGGTAATGTCATTATGTTACTAGACATGCTGCCTTATTTCCAATGGCTTCTGAAATATCTATGCAACAAACCTTATCCTCAATGCCCTCCAATCCAACAATCATTACATATATGGAACTCAATTTCCCTTAATCTCTCTCTCACTTACTAACCATGCCTCTCTCACCTGTACAGACTCTTTTCAAAACCTGTGACTAAATATCTTTACTACACATCCTCCCATTTTGCAAGCTGCTACCAACCAAACACTTTGGTGTAAAAACTTGAATTTCAATAGGCAATCCTCAAAAGGGTCTGTAACGGAGCTCCCCATACTCTGACCGAGGACCACAAGCACCGCACCGGACACCACCAGCATCCAGGACTGTGTGGGGAAGACCTCTCCTACAAGGAGAGCATGTCAGGAACAAGCTCTTAAAAGAGCTAAGTGATTCAAGCTCAGGGGATTATGCAGAGCATAGCAATCCCCAGTGTAATTATAACACCTACCTCCAATAACAAGACAAGGCTACATTTAGAGGAATCAATCAGAACTGTCTAAACCTTTATTTTACTTGGGACTAGCCCATATGGTCATTACATTAACAATGCTGTGAAAACGCAATACAATTACAAACAGCCAAATCATAGCAGGCAACATACAGTGACTTATTATAACACAATGGCATATTTTTAAAGGGGTGGGGGTAGACAATATTTAACAGAAAATATCTCACGTGCCTGCAGAATTAGCAATATGCAAATCTACCCGAATATGCAAATTAACCAGTCTTGCAATTCAGGTAGTGCATATTGCTGTTGCTACCAACAGAGGGCACTAGACAAGCTCCATAGCCAAATCCACCTAGTTGGTAGCAAACCTCAGCAGTATAGGAGAGCAGGCAATACATTTCACAGTACACACACACACACTATAAACAATTACATTACACACACCATGCACCTATAATGGGTACAGGGTGACTAAAACATAAGAGAAATAAAGCAACCTACATAAATAGTCTGTCTGAAGGTAGAATAGGGGCTTTAAAGCCAAATACATCAAAGAGTCATAGCCACAGGGGAGGAGGCTGGCAAGCAGGCCTCTCCAGGACCAAGTGGCGAAGGGCCCTTCGTCACAAGGTCCATCTATCAAATTTACCAAGCATTACTTGCTTCCATAGTAAAAACACCTTTCTCCTATATGCTCCGGTGGCAAGAAGATATTGAGGAGGAACTTTTCCTGGAGCTTGCCAATGGCAAACTTTCTTTGTGTCTCTCCCATAAATAATGAGGGTGTAAAGCCCTCTTCAGATGATACCTTACCCCTGTACACTTAGATCAAATGAAAGTTATCTACTGGAAACAAGTGATAGCATGGATTTTTATGCTCTGGATAAAAAAAATTAACATTGACTTGTGGATTTTTCTTCTTTCCAGGCTCATTGAATGCTTTCAGAGGGCTGACAATAAGCTTGTCTTTGCAGTAGCCTTGGTGGCCAGAAAACCACTGGGTCGGCATTGGAAACAACCATCACTACCAACTCACAATGAACCTCACAATATCTTAGGATAAGGACATGGAACACCACGCAGCTACAGTAAGATACATGATTCTCCGCAATGATACTGCAACATTTGGTCATCATATATACAACATCATCTCCTTCCATAAGATGTGCATAATGGTGCCCTTGATGGAATGTGCCCTTTTTCCTCCCTTTTTTCTTTTCATTTATGTGTGAAGTCCTACTTTAAATTTGAGATTTTTTTTTATTGTATACTTGCATATGTAGTTCCACTGCTGCTACAATTATACATCACAAGTGAAACTTTTATCTTTATCCTACATGTCTTCAACTGTATTATTGTACCTTGTACAACTGTCCAAACATTTTCTATTATCTCTCTTGGTGTATTGGCTCAAAATGCAATAATTAAATTAAAAAAAAATTAATTTTTCCAAAAATATTAAATGGATGCCTATTTGACTAAATTTGGGTGTTAAGGTAATGACACTGTAGATACATTGCGTTATCCAATATTGCCAATATTCTGTAATTTGTTCATTAGGGAAAATGTAAAACTGTGATCTAATTTTGACTTTTAAAGATTGAGTTTAACAGCAGGAACAGCATATGTGTCCTCTGTCATTGAAAGTACTGTTATATAAAATTGTCCTATTTTGTTTCTTAATTGTTTCATCTGTACTTATTTACCTATGTGGAAGTCCTTCCTAATTGGAGATGTAGAAGATGCCATGGAGCACGTAAACTCTATTTTATACTCTAATTCAATTCATTGCTCAAAGATAATGCAGTGTGTATACACAACACAAACACAGAACATGTTACAAATTAAGTAAACATAAAACATAGACAGTCAGTTATGATTTTTGATCATCTTGTTTTGTGATTAATAAACTTATTCATTATATTCTGAGTGTGGACGACACACTTTATCTTTGTCTGTGTTCTTTGCTACTTGCTATCAAAATTAAAGTAAAGCTTGTCCACAAAAATACATTTAACATACCTCCCAACATTGGAAGGTGTCTAACCAGTACACTGGTGGCCAGACCTACAAAGGGTGTGTTAGTGATGTGCCTTGCATATTTTAAAATAAAAAACACTATATGAGTACTGCACACTGCTTACCAATACTTAGTTCAGATAAGGGATGGAGATAGATACTTATATGTAATATGTAAACAAAACAATAAGTAAAACACTAGTATGCTAGTTGGGCACGGTGCGTGTGCATACTAATTTCTCACCAGTGCACACGCATCGTAATTGTAATTGAAACTGGACAGAAACTGTAAAGGGTCAAAAGACCCAAAAAGAAAGGAAGATATGGCCATAAGTCTAGCTGGATGAATAAACACTGTAGAAATACATGATATGACACCCCTGTCAGTGTAGTAGAATAGATATAAAAAGATAATTCAAGAACAAAATAATTCTGTTCAAAAATAATTACAATAAAATAACACAAAAGTCAAAATTGGATATAAAATACATGGAGGAAAAATAAATATAAAAAAAATGTAAAAAAAGAAAGATGAAAAAGAAAAAACAAAATTATAAATAAATAAAAAATAAATAAAATTCAATAAAAATTAAAAATAAAAATGAAATAAATAAAAAACGATAAATAAAATAATACAAATGAAATAAAAAAGAAAAATATATATAATAATATATACTAAGTGGAAAAATATATAATACAACTGATGACAATGAAAAAAATATGTGTATAATCGTTACCCAGGTGACAGACTGAAATGGTTACTTAAGTAACCCCCACAATGGCTATTTTTATTTAAGGTTATTAGTGTGGCGGTGGAGAGTTATGGAGTCAGACAGGAAAGGCACATGTTAAAAAAGTGGTGTCATGTCACAAAAGTAGGCATGACCATTACTATCTCAATATGTGTAGCTTGCAGATTAAATTGTAAATGGAATGGGCAGGGCTAAATGCTGAGCCAGCACCCCAAGTTTCCTGCACAGAGAGCCAATAATAAGCATCAGCTATTTTCCACAGCTGCCCAAAAGGCTTTACAGAGCAACAGTGAGCTCATAAAATGAGTGAAAATATTATAGCAACAAAAGACACAGCAACGCCTAAGCAGGGCTTTGCAGATGCAAAATGATATGGTAACTATAACTATATTGTCGCTAAAACATTGTTTCAAACATAAAAGCAGGATGTGCCAAGGGAAAAAGCAGAAATTATTTTAAAAGTAAATTTAATGATGGAAAATTCTCAATGGTGCTTGATTCATTTTAATTGTGTAAGTTGTCCAAAAGCAGGTGGCAGTATGAATCTGTTGCTCACCCAGGAATCTGACTCAACCGTTTCTTAAAACCACATGAGGATTTTCTGGCAGCCAAAAGTCTCTGCCAAACAATTAGATCAGAGCAATCAGCCAAAAGACAGTAACTTCAATCTGTATGTAATCCTTCAGGGGTTATTTGTTTGTTTTTCAAATAATGACAGATTTCTGAAAACCGCATCCAGTCAAAGTTATCATTGACTGATAAGTAAATTATTATAAGAGATTACAAAGCAGAAAATATTGCAATCAGAACAAATAGAATAAAAGCTTTGCTGGATGACACATTTACAGCAAATCTACAACAAGAAAGCTATTTTTTTTCTTTTACTTGGCAACAGATTGAAAATGTGCACCTCTTCGTCTAGTTAAAGGGATGTAGAGCATTGATAAGGCTGAGTCAATTGGTTTACGAGATGTAATGTTCCACCACTGCCAACACCATTTACTACCATCCAAAAGACTAATTAGGCATCAGACTCAACTCTTCAGTCTTGAGAGGGGTGCAGAAGGACGTGGGAGAAAAGCCAAACATAACTTATGTTTTGTTAATGAGCTTATCTCAGTGGGTCAATACCAAAATAACTATATGACCTGGCACTCAACCACAGGAGGTACATCAAGTTCATGGAGGGTCCCTGGCTCCCCAAATCAACTCAACACTACAATTATAATAATGAAACTATGCACACTCAACAAAGTAGATTCACAAAATAAGCATTTTGATATTAAAGAATGTAGGTATTTATTTTAACTAATGAGATTGTGGAACACAAAACAAAAATTAGGAATGGCATGGTGTCATACATGTTGGACAATTAGTTTATGTCTACATTTCATAAGCATTGTTTACTTTCCTTCCCTCTTTTTCATGGGACCACCCTTGCCCTGTCCATATATGGGATAATCTCCTATCAAAGTGATAATAAAGGTTTTAAGTTATGTTCATGGGTTACAACATTATGAACTACAGATTGTGTACATTGTTTAAATATGCATCCAAAAGTCACAATGCAAAAGATGTGTATCACCAATGTGATTTTTTTTATTGATATTCGCACATTCTATCAAGTAAGGTACTTCAACAATCAAGTATCGAAAGTCAAAGATAAGACTTCCATTTAATTATTTGCATCCATGGATTTTCTTGCCATTGGAATTGAGATCTAGAAGTTATAAACTAGCAATCAGAACACAGTTTTAATTTTAAATGCTCTCCTTTATGTCTCTCAAAGCAATTCTCATTATGTTTTCTTCTAAAATGTAGGGATTTCTTCCTGCAGTACACTGAATTCATTCCAAGAAACGTATCCTTGTATTGAACAAGAATGATAATAAATAATCCCTTTCTCTCTTTAATGTATTTTTGACAAAGGTTTTATTGTTTCAGGCAAGTAAAAGCAATTTCAAAATAAAGGACATTAATATGTGGAATTGGCTAGCTCCAATGCTTGTGCCAAAGTCTCAAAGCCCACTTTATGTTGGAACACTGCTTCAGTTATTGAATACATTCAACCAAAATAACACTAATAAGGTTTGGAGCTGATGTTCAATGATTAGACCTAGCTTTCAGTTATATTTTAATTTATTGCAATGGTGCTTGATGCAGCTGAGGTCAAGAATCTCAGCGGGAGAATTAAGTTCCTCCACAAAAATCTCAACAAACCATTCTTTTGTATGGAGCACACCAACTTTTTACACATTGGGTCATGCCCATATTGTTGCTGCAAGTTACGAGACATACAAGTGTCATTGCATTCTTTGAAATTAGGATCTTCCTTCACTAGAACTAAGAGTCTCTTTCAAATACCAAAAAGAGACAGACTATTCTTACTTCCTTCACCACATTTTCTAGTTGTTACTATGTAGTCCGGCTTATCAGTCTGACCGATAATGGAGCAACATTCTTTATTACAGAGAATGCATGTCATTTGCTGCTAGAATACAATACAATTGTTGCAAGTTTTACATTTCTACAGCCAACTCTAGGCATTGCTTGGTGAGCCTAGGCTTGTGTGCAGCTACTTAGCCATGGAAACCTATTTCATTAAGATCCTGACAAACAGTTCATGGCTGAAGTTGCTTCCACTAGCAATTTGAAACTCAGTAGTGAGTGTTGCAGTCAAGGACCAATGATTTGTATATATTACATGCATCAGCCCTCACTAATCCTAATCTGGGAGTTTGTGTGTCCTATCTACTTGCATAAAAAATATAAACGTTGTAGGTGATTGTTTTGCTACCTTTAAAACACTGTATGATATTACTATTAACAACTAACAAAAGCTTCATCAAAAAGATTAACCATAAAATCTACTTTCCAATATACCATATATAAAGTATGTCTGTTTGCCCAATACTGCAGGAATAATTAGAACTCTTCAGAGAAAATGTTTTGCAAACTATGTTGTCCTCACTATAAATGGATCTAAGTTTCATTGTATTTGTGTACAGCTGATAGCACACTAAAGTTAAAATATTGTTTGTTTTGCATTGGTTCACAATCACCTGGCTCCATTCCACTAAGCAGTTTAATGCATTACAAAATATCAATATCAAAATTGCAAGGATCAAGTGCATTCAATTTTAATAGTACTGAAGTAAGGGATAGTGTTTGTATATTTCTCAGCATTCAAAGATTTAGTTATTAGAGCGATAGTTAGAGATCAAAGAGATTTTTGAGCCAATAGTGAAAATAATAAATCAGCAGGTATTGTATTATGGATGTAATTAAAAAAACAAAAAACCACAAGGATCTGATTGATGGCAATCACACTGTGAATAAAAAAAAAAACATATTCATCAGCTGTAAAACAAAATTGACCCATGTTTGTGCCATTAAAAAATATATTTCCATTAAAAGTAAACTTTCAATTTATTTCTGGAAGCCAGTATAGAAATACATGTGAATATATGGGTTTATTCCTCTGTGCTTAACACTAAAGTAATTATTTCTGATTTCGGCTGCACTAATTCAAATGAGACTCTGTTCATCAGTCTACAGCAGCCAAAAACATGGCAGATGGAGTGTAGAAAATGGAACGTGGTTGCTGGAGGGATATATTTTATTCTGTCTCTGTAAGATGAAAAACAAAGGAAACAATGCTTGCTAGCTTGCCATAATGAGTAGAGTCTACTCTAGAGCACCTTTAAATGTTTTAGGTTACGTCTTGCTTCCCAGAGGAATTCTATATGCAGGGTTCAGAATTTCCACTATCGCACTAACAATCAGTGAGTGAAAATTCAGTCCTAGTAAGTGTGACATGGATCCTCCGGACATGCAGTGGTGAGTAGCTTTTAGACATGGCTAGGACTTGGTATTTTGAGCCCTGCTACATATAGAGTATAATCCTGGTCCTAAGCAGAGGAGCGATCTGGAAGGGAAATGCCAAATATGGAAATGAAGAAATTTCTCAACTAGTGGAGAAAGATTTTACCGAAACTTATGAGGAGACTACATCCACATGCCATATTTTTATGTTGCTACATAGTAATATAAAAAAAAGTATATATACATATATAAATGAACATAATAATTGGCAGCACTCAGAGAACTTTGAAAAAAAGAAAAAAAAAAAAGATTCTTTACCAATACATGTCCAAAAAACGACGTTAGGGCTCTATAGGATCATTATGAAGACTTGATAACGACCCTATAAGGTCGAAACGTGGGTTAGCACCTAGGCATATTGCAGTTTTTTTTATATATTTTTTGTTGAGTGCTGGAGTTTGGTTTATTCATATATATATATATATATATATATATATATATATATATATATATATATATTTACAATTATTGCATTATTAAATACTAAACACATTTATTTTAAAATGCTATTACAGAGTAATTTTACCTAATTTTTAAACTTCATTTAAGAGATTAAGTAATGCTTATAATAATGGGGGAAAGTGTAATTAATAAAAAAACATTTCCAGTAACATAAACAGGCGAGGGATTTACAGATTGAATCATTTTGTGCTGGCTTTGTTAATAATGCAATGTTTACATGCATTAGAAATATGATATGCAAGTCCCAGGGATTTTGATTGAAGCACTAAAAAATAAACATTTTGAACAGGCTGTGAAGAGGGAAAATAGCTGACAAATAACACAATATTCAGGAAACTAGATGATTTTAACAGATTTAAGTAAGTGACATGACAATGAAGGTTTTTGAAGGATTAAAATTAGCATCTGTCCTTTTGGATCACCTTCGGAATGTACCTGTCATGTAGCGTAGGATTTAAAACTTGACGTGCTCCAAAAATGAATGGAAAAGGCACCTACACTCTGTTCGCTGCACTGACCTTTTTGGGTTCTGTGTTATTATGTGATACAGCAGGCTTTTTAACAACCTGAAATACGTACTTTTCAGAGAATGTGTTGTATTATTTTACTGCATATCATGGATCTTTTGTTATTTTTAAGCAACAAAATAATTGATAAAAGATGAGAATGAGACCTATTTACTAAACAAAATGCCATGGTGATTTTAAAAGCTGAAAAGAAAAACTATATTATTTTATTTTGTTATACAGGGAGTGCAGAATTATTAGGCAAATTAGTATTTTGACCACATCATCCTCTTTATGCATGTTGTCTTACTCCAAGCTGTATAGGCTCGAAAGCCTACTACCAATTAAGCATATTAGGTGATGTGCATCTCTGTAATGAGAAGGGGTGTGGTCTAATGACATCAACACCCTATATCAGGTGTGCATAATTATTAGGCAACTTCCTTTCCTTTGGCAAAATGGGTCAAAAGAAGGACTTGACAGGCTCAGAAAAGTCAAAAATAGTGAGATATCTTGCAGAGGGATGCAGCACTCTTAAAATTGCAAAGCTTCTGAAGCGTGATCATCGAACAATCAAGCGTTTCATTCAAAATAGTCAACAGGGTCGCAAGAAGCGTGTGGAAAAACCAAAGCGCAAAATAACTGCCCATGAACTGAGAAAAGTCAAGCGTGCAGCTGCCACGATGCCACTTGCCACCAGTTTGGCCATATTTCAGAGCTGCAACATCACTGGAGTGCCCAAAAGCACAAGGTGTGCAATACTCAGAGACATGGCCAAGGTAAGAAAGGCTGAAAGACGACCACCACTGAACAAGACATACAAGCTGAAACGTCAAGACTGGGCCAAGAAATATCTCAAGACTGATTTTTCTAAGGTTTTATGGACTGATGAAATGAGAGTGAGTCTTGATGGGCCAGATGGATGGGCCCGTGGCTGGATTGGTAAAGGGCAGAGAGCTCCAGTCCGACTCAGACGCCAGCAAGGTGGAGGTGGAGTACTGGTTTGGGCTGGTATCATCAAAGATGAGCTTGTGGGGCCTTTTCGGGTTGAGGATGGAGTCAAGCTCAACTCCCAGTCCTACTGCCAGTTCCTGGAAGACACCTTCTTCAAGCAGTGGTATAGGAAGAAGTCTGCATCCTTCAAGAAAAACATGATTTTCATGCAGGACAATGCTCCATCACACGCGTCCAAGTACTCCACAGCGTGGCTGGCAAGAAAGGGTATAAAAGAAGAAAATCTAATGACATGGCCTCCTTGTTCACCTGATCTGAACCCCATTGAGAACCTGTGGTCCATCATCAAATGTGAGATTTACAAGGAGGGAAAACAGTACACCTCTCTGAACAGTGTCTGGGAGGCTGTGGTTGCTGCTGCACGTAATGTTGATGGTGAACAGATCAAAACACTGACAGAATCCATGGATGGCAGGCTTTTGAGTGTCCTTGCAAAGAAAGGTGGCTATATTGGTCACTGATTTGTTTTTGTTTTGTTTTTGAATGTCAGAAATGTATATTTGTGAATGTTGAGATGTTATATTGGTTTCACTGGTAATAATAAATAATTGAAATGGGTATATATTTTGTTTTTGTTAAGTTGCCTAATAATTATGCACAGTAATAGTCACCTGCACACACAGATATCCCCCTAACATAGCTATAACTAAAAACAAACTAAAAACTACTTCCAAAAATATTCAGCTTTGATATTAATGAGTTTTTTGGGTTCATTGAGAACATGGTTGTTGTTCAATAATAAAATTAATCCTCAAAAATACAACTTGCCTAATAATTCTGCACTCCCTGTAGGTCTTGCAAGTTAATTCTCAAATCATCACAATTCAGAATTTTGATTCCTCTTTCAAATAATTTTGAAATGGAATAAATTATTTGCTGGAGTAATGTTTGGGGTAGACACACCTTTAACCCCTTAAGGACCGAGGATTGGTTCAGGACCGTCATCGGCATTTTTCCATTGCTGACCGGTGATGGTCCTGAACCGTCCATACGGTCTTAGTTACTTACCCGATCGCCGTCGTTCCCCCGGCGGTGATCAGCGGTGCTCCCGGTGTGGGGAGACTGCCTGCAGCCCAGACAGTCTCCCTATGGCGGATTAGGACCCCTGTGGCCATGTGATCGCTCAATAGAGCAATCACATGGTCACAATAGGTGTCCATGTGTCTGCCTGCAGGGGGACTGTCTGTGCTGACAGGCAGTCTCCCTGCTAGTGTAAAATCATAAAAATGAAAGTTAATGTTAATGAAAAAAAAAATTATATATGTGTATATATATGATATATGTTAATATATCATATATATAATGTCATACTAAGTGTATTTTTAAAGTAATATGTACATATATTAATATAAAAATACACTTATAATTAAACTACACACTTATATATAATATATATAATAACTATATATATTGTATATATATATTATTATAAAATGCAAATAATAAGTAATTTAAATTAAATTAAAAAATAATAATAAAAATTTTAAAAATTATATATCTATATGAAATTGTATTCTAATTGTATTTTTATAATATATATATATATATATATATATATATATATTTATATCAAAATACACTTAGAATGAAATTGTGAGACCTCACTTGGAGTATTGTACACAGTACTGGAGACCGTATCTTCAGAAGGATATTGATACCTTAGAGAGGGTTCAGAGAAGGGCTACTAAACTGGTTCATGGATTGTGGGATAAAACTTACCAGGAAATGTTAAAGGATCTTAACATGTATAGCTTGGAGGAAAGACGAGACAGGGGGGATATGATAGAAACATTTAAATATATAAAGGGAATAAACACAGTAAAGGAGGAGACTATATTTAAAAGAAGAAAAACTACCACAACAATAGGACATAGTCTTAAATTAGAGGGACAAAGGTTTAACAATAATATCAGGAAGTATTACTTTACTGAGAGGGTAGTGGATGCATGGAATAGCCTTCCAGCTGAAGTGGTAGAGGTTAACACAGTAAAGGAGTTTAAGCATGCGTGGGATAGGCATAAGGCTATCCTAACTATAAGATAAGACTAGGGACTAATGAAAGTATTTAGAAAATTGGGCAGACTAGATGGGCCGAATGGTTCTTATCTGCCGTCACATTCTATATATATCTATGTATATATAAATAAATAAAAATAATACGAAATATACATATGTCCATATACAAAATTACATAAATAATTATATAAATATACACGTAGACTTCAAATATATAAATATGCTTATATATTTAAATTCTACGTGCGTATTTATGTAATATTTTTACATAATTAATGTAACGGATCGCCTGGCACCCCGACTGGGTACCTCCGTTAAAGGATGCTCCTAGCGCTTCCTGAGGACTCCAAGCACTGCAGCAGACACCACAACCACCGAACCGGAGAAGCATATGAATCCTCTCAAGCATATGAATGCTGTAGACAGTTGAATAGGAACCATACGAATAGGTTTACTCTCCTAGCAGTCAAACTGGAACAGCATACAATAAATCCTTCCCCAATAATGAGACGACACTTCACTTTGAGGGTTAAAACAGGAACTCCCTGTACTGTCACATACAGTCTCTTTTATTCCCAATCCACAAACATAGTACAGCCCACAGGGCGTTACAAAACAGCCAATCAATCCATACAATACACCCAGACACTCCCACACAAAATCCTCCCCTCTGGCTGTGATATGATTACTGAACACAATGGGTAATCTAATTATCACAGCCAGAGAAATACAGTTTCATAAAACACATCACAGGGACCCCAAAACATGCAATAACCCCATAAAAGTATATCCTTGGAACCGGGGGATCTGGGTGAACCACATATCCAAAATTCACCCAGATCCGTTCAGTACTTTGGAAAATACAGTTTAATGCAGATTCTGCAGAACATATACAGGCTAAATGAAAAACAATCACTGTATAATGTGTCCCCTGCTGTATAGTCCAAAACCACTGCACGATGTCTCTGTGCACCAAATACTGGCGAGATGGCACCGTGTTGAAAAGTCCAAACAGTGTCTGTGAGTTAAAATGGCCGCCATCCATTGTTCTCACCATGTGCTTCTGATACAGGAAATGGTGGCCACCCAGTAACTCCACAGTATGTCCCCAGATGGTTCTTAAAAGGGCTAGCAGCAGCACAACACAAATCCATTATGCCCAAATCATGTCTTTAAAGGGCAATACATCCCAGGGGCCATAGTCACATGGCAGGAGGCTGGCAACCAGGCTTCTCCAGTGCATAGTGGCGAGGTTGGTTCCGCCACACTTCTCCCCTTTACCAATCAGACTAATAGGGTATCTGACCTCCTGCCGGTCAGTGCCCTTGTTAGTCCAGCAGCCCACCCACAAAACACAATCAGTAATACAGCCCACCCACAATAACTGGCTACTACACCTGGGTAGAGGAGAACTTTGTCCGTGTCCAGGTGCCTCACCATGGCTGTGTGGGTGACTGGTAAGCGTACTGGGTGGGTAGCTGAGTGGGCAGAGACCAGCGGTACTCTTTCCTGGTGCCAGCACTACCACGGGAGTAGTCTGGTTGGAGCCTGGTTGCTGGAGGGGGAGACAGACTGTCTCCCTTTTGCCTAAACAGTCCTGCTGCTGGGGGACAGGACCAACTGTCCCTACCCCCGGTGGTGCATGTGCAGAGACCACTGTCCCATCTGCAGTGTTGTGGAGATTACTGTCTCCCCTTGGTGGGCTAAGCTGCCTCTGGGGAGAGGGGGTAACAAGCTCCTCTCCCATACATACTTCAAGCCGCTGGGGAGAGGGGATAACAAGCTCCTCTCCCTGACACTCTCTCTGCTGTTGAAGGGGGAGACCGACTGTCTCCCCTTTCAATAATTTGTCCTGTTGCTGGGGAGAGGTGATAGCTGGTTCCTCTCCCTGGAACACTCTCTGCTGTTGGAGAGGGGGACCAACTGTCTCCCCTTTTAATATATTGTCCTGCTGCTGGGGAGCGAGACCGACTGTCTCCACTTCCTGCAGGACACACTGCCGCTGGGGAGGAGGTATGGCACCTTCAGCTCCCAGGGATACATACTGCCGCTGGGGAGGAAGGATGACACCTTCAGCTCCCTGGGATACACACTGCCGCTGGGGAGGAAGGACGGCACCTTCTGCTCCCTGGGGTACACACTGCCACTGGGGAAGAAGGACGACACCTTTGGCTCCCTGGGACTCACACTGCCGCTGGGGAGGAAGGACGGCACCTTCAGCTCCCTGGGGTACACACTGCCGCTGGGGAGGAAGGACGGCACCTTCAGCTCCCTGGGATACACACTGCCGCTGGGGAGGAAGGACGGCACCTTCAGCTCCCTGGGATACACACTGCCGCTGGGGAGGAAGGACGACACCTTCAGCTCCCTGGGATACACACTGCCGCTGGGGAGGAAGGACGGCACCTTCAGCTCCCTGAGACACACACTGCCACTGGGGAGGAAGGACGACACCTTCAGCTCCCTGGGATACACACTGCCGCTGGGGAGGAAGGACGGCACCTTCAGCTCCCTGGGACACACACTGCCGCTGGGCAGGAAGGACGACACCTTTGGCTCCCTGGGACACACACTGCCGCTGGGGAGGAAGGACAACACCTTCTGCTCCCTGGGGTACACACTGCCGCTGGGGAGGAAGGACGGCACCTTTGTCTCCCTGTAACTCAAACTGCCGCTGGGGAGGAAGGACGGCACCTTCAACTCCCTGTAACACACACTGCTGCTGGGGATCTGGGCCGACCGCCCAGCATCCTTGTAGGGCCGGTAGAGAGACTGCAGTCCCATCTCCACCTGCCATCTGTGGGTCTTCCCAGGACCAGTCTGTGAGGTCCCTCAACATTTGCGAGTAAGGACCACTGGCTTCCGCACCCGCTAACTCCGGCTGCTGCTGGGGATCTGGGCCGGCTGCCCAGCATCCCCTTGGGCCCGGTGGAGAGACCTCGGTCCCATCTCCACCTGCCTGTTGTGGTTCCTCACAGGACCAGTCTATGAGGACCCCTACTTCGGGTTCCTCTGGCCGCCTCAGGGGGAAACGGTTAACCTCCTCGAATGCAGCCTCTCTTTGGCTGCTGTAACACTCCTTCCGCTGAGCATATTCTCTCTCTTTCGCAGCCGGAATTCTCGGTCCATCCTTGTGTTTCGCTCGGCTGTGACCTGGTTCCAGATCGCCTGGAATATATCCATGGGCACATTATCACCATACTGGGCCACTCGCTGCCTCACCTCGGCCAGCCAATCATCACCAGAGCCTTCCATACTTGTCTGCTCCAAGTCGCTGGATACCTCTGCTCCCAGGGGCGCTGCACGTGTGCTAGCGTTGCCCTCAATTTGTAACTCCACGAACGGTGTCTCTGAGCTGCTTTACCTTGCACTAGGATGCCATCTCACCGCTTGCCACCAATGTAACGGATCGCCTGGCACCCCGACTGGGTACCTCCGTTGAAGGATGCTCCTAGCGCTTCCTGAGGACTCCAAGCACTCTGGCAGACACCACAATCACCGAACCGGAGAAACAAATAAATTCTCCCAAGCATATGAATGCTGTAGACAGTTGAATAGGAACCATGCGAATAGGTTTACTCTCCTAGCAGTCAAACTGGAACAGCATACAATAAATCCTTCCCCCAATAATGAGACGACACTTCACTTTGAGGGTTAAAACAGGAACTCCCTGTACTGTCACATACAGTCTCTTTTATTCCCAATCCACAAACATAGTACAACCCACAGGGTGTTACAAAACAGCCAATCAATCCATACAATACACCCAGACACTCCCACACAAAATCCTCCCCTCTGGCTGTGATATGATTACTGAACACAATGGGTAATCTAATTATCACAGCCAGAGAAATACAGTTTCATAAAACACATCACAGGGACCCCAAAACATGCAATAACCCCATAAACGTTCAGTACTTTGGAAAATACAGTTTAATGCAGATTCTGCAGAACATATACAGGCTAAATAAAAAACAATCACTGTATAATGTGTCCCCTGCTGTATAGTCCAAAACCACCGCACGATGTCTCTGTGCAACAAATACTGGCGAGATGGCACCGTGTTGAAAAGTCCACACAGTGTCTGTGAGTTAAAATGGCCGCCATCCATTGTTCTCACCATGTGCTTCTGATACAGGAAATGGTGGCCACCCAGTAATTCCACAGTATGTCCCCAGATGGTTCTTAAAAGGGCCAGCAGCAGCACAACACAAATCCATTATGCCCAAATCATGTCTTTAAAGGGCAATACATCCCAGGGGCCATAGTCACATGGCAGGAGGCTGGCAATCAGTCTTCTCCAATGCCCAGTGGCGAGGTCGGTTTCGCCACATTTCTCCCCTTTCCCAAAAAGACTAACAAGGTATCTGACCTCCTGTCGGTCAGTGCCTTGGTTAGTCCAGAAACTCACCCACAAAACATAGTCAGCAGTGCAGCCCACCCACAAGAATTGGTTACTGCACCTGGGGTAGTGGGTAGCTTGTCCATGTCCAGGGGCTCCACCACGGCTCTGGGGGGTACTAGCCTTCTGGATCTGTGGGTTGCTGAGTGGGCAGAGACCAGCGGTACTCTGCCCTGGTGCCAGCGCTACCAAGGGAGTAGCCTGGTTGGAGCCCAGCTGAGGAGAAGGGTTAGTAGGCTCCTCCTGCTGGACCTGGTGTTGCTGCTGGAGGGGCAGACAGGCTGTCTCCCCTTTGGATATACAGCCCTGCTGCTGGGGGACAGGACCGACTGTCCATACCCCCTGTGGTTGGGGCAAAGAGACCACGGTCCCATCTGCACCGGTGTGGGGCTTATCATCTCCCCTTGGTGGGCTACGCTGCCGCTGGGGAGAGGGGGTAACAAGCTCCTCTCCCTTACACACTTTCAGCCGCTGGGGAGAGGGGATAACAAGCTCCTCTGCCTGACACTCTCTCTGCTGGTGGAGAGGGGGACCGACTGTCTCCCCTTTCAATATATTGTCCTGCTGCTTGGAGGCGAGACCGACTATCTCTGCTCCCTGCAGCACACTCTGCCGCTGGGGAGGAAGGACAGCACCTTTGGCTCCCTGTAACTCACACTGCCGCTGGGGAGGACGGACGTCACCTTTGTCTCCCTGTAACTCGCACTGCCACTGGGGAGGAAGGACGGCACCTTTGGCTCCCTGTAACTCACTCTGCCACTGGGGAGGAAGGACAACACCTTTGGCTCCCTGTAACTCGCACTGCCGCCTGGGAGGAAGGACGGCACCTTTGTCTCCCTGTAACTCAAACTGCCGCTGGGGAGGAAGGACGGCACCTTCAGCTCCCTGTAACACACACTGCCGCTGGGGATCTGGGCCGACCGCCCAGCATCCTTGTAGGGCCGGTAGAGAGACCGCAGTCCCATCTCCACCTGCCATCTGTGGGTCTTCCCAGGACCAGTCTGTGAGGTCCCTCAACATTTGCGAGTAAGGACCACCTGCTTCCGCACCTGGCAACTCCGGCTGCTGCTGGGGATCTGGGCCGGCTGCCCAGCATCCCGGTGGGCCCGGTGGAGAGACCTCGGTCCCATCTCCCCCTGCCTGTTGTGGTTCCTCACAGGGTTCCTGCGGCCGCCTCAGTGGGAGACGGCTAGTCTCCTCGGATGCAGCCTCTACTCGGCTGCTGTAACACTCCTTCCGCTGAGCATACTCTCTCTTTCGCCAGCCGGAATTCTCGGGCCAGCCTTGTGTTTCGCTCGGCCGTGACCTGGTTCCAGATCACCCGGCGTACCTCCATGGGTAAATCATCCCCATACTGGGCCACTCGCTGCCTCACCTCGGCCATCCAATCATCGCCACAGCCTTCCATGCTTGTCTGCTCCAAGTCGCTGGATACCTCTGCTCCCAGGGGCGCTGCATGTGTGCTAGCGTTGCCCTCAATTTGTAACTCCACGAACGGTGTCTCTGAGCTGCTTTACCTCGCCCTAGGACGCCATCCCCCCGCTGCCACCAATGTAACGGATCGCCTGGCACCCCGACTGGGTACCTCCGTTAAAGGATGCTCCTAGCGCTTCCTAAGGATTCCAAGCACTGCAGCAGACACCACAACCACCGAACCGGAGAAGCATATGAATCCTCTCAAGCATTTGAATGCTGTAGACAGTTGAATAGGAACCATACGAATAGGTTTACTCTCCTAGCAGTCAAACTGGAACAGCATACAATAAATCCTTCCCCCTATAATGAGACGACACTTCACTTTGAGGGTTAAGCAGGAACTTCCTGTACTGTCACATACAGTCTCTTTTATTCCCAATCCACAAACATAGTACAGCCCACAGGGCGTTACAAAACAGCCAATCAATCCACACAATACACCCAGACACTCCCACACAAAATCCTCCCCTCTGGCTGTGATATGATTACTGAACACAATGGGTAATCTAATTATCACAGCCAGAGAAATACAGTTTCATAAAACACATCACAGTGACCCCAAAACATACAATAACCCCATAAAAAGTATATCCTTGGAACTGGGGGATCTGGGTGAACCACATATCCAAAATTCACCCAGATCCGTTCAGTACTTTGGAAAATACAGTTTAATGCAGATTCTGCAGAACATATACAGGCTAAATAAAAAACAATCACTGTATAATGTGTCCCCTGCTGTATAGTCCAAAACCACCGCACGATGTCTCTGTGCAACAAATACTGGCGAGATGGCACCGTGTTGAAAAGTCCTCACAGTGTCTGTGAGTTAAAATGGCCGCCATCCATTGTTCTCACCATGTGCTTCTGATACAGGAAATGGTGGCCACCCAGTAACTCCACAGTATGTCCCCAGATGGTTCTTAAAAGGGCTAGCAGCAGCACAACACAAATCCATTATGCCCAAATCATGTCTTTAAAGAGCAATACATCCCAGGGGCCATAGTCACATGGCAGGAGGCTGGCAATCAGTCTTCTCCAATGCCCAGTGGCAAGGTCGGTTTCGCCACATGTCTGTTGATGCTCCTTGTCATTGAATGATAACCAAAGTTGGACAAAACTGATATCACTAAAGCAGAATGGGAAATACGGGCTCCTGTTTGATTCAGGATACAGTCTACAACTGTTATACCCAAAAGTTTTTAGTGTTATAGTCAATGTACCTGATACCTGTGCTGCCCTGTGGGAGGCCATTTTGCACATAGCCAGATACGAAGGTGACTTTGCCGCTCCAACCTGGGCCCTGCCTGCCGCAAAGTGCTGTAAGTAAAGTACAGCTAAAGTTCCAGCAGTACAGTGCTGGAACGTCAGTGGGAAACATGAGCACAACCCTGAGTCACCGACTAGCTCTAGCTTAGCCTCCCCGCACTTTCAACACCCAGGATTGTTTAGAATTTTGGCCAACCTCCCAGCCTGCCCTTGCAGAGCAGCAGATCAGGGAAAACAAGGGCTTTAGGATAGTCAAAATACTTCCCATGTCAATGTGCCACCTGGAGCCATGGTCCTAACAGTACCTATGGACGGGCCAGCATTGGCTGTTCCTATCTTGTGTATCATATACTTTAAAAACTGTATGTGCACTTTGTCCTTCTGTTTGCCCTTCACTTTCAACACTTAAATGAAG
>OW240913.1:40734714-40865808 GCA_933207985.1 Pelobates cultripes | reverse complement strand
AAAATGTGTTTTTGGTTGTGAAGAATGGCACAATTCACATCTTATAGGAACTTCAGTAAAGTACAAAAAAATTAATTCTCACATTAACCAAAATTTATTAAGCATCAATTTAAAACTATATTTTATCAGGAATGCTCTAAAGAAAATAATAACTTTTTAGCAGAAATGCAAAAACTCTAAGCAGGGTTTAGTTCTGTATTGGTATTACAAAAAAATTAAATAGAAGGAGACTGAAGTACAGAGGGGGTTTGGGTGTGACTACAAATTGGATATAATTTAGTAGCACCCATCATATTGAGCAAAAATAATGGAATGATACATGTTTATATATGACATAAACAATAACAAATGGATAGATGAATAGATAGATAGATAGATAGATAGACATTTAATAATAGATATTTTTTTCTTACAATCACAATGGTTTTCCTGAATAATAACTTGATTAGTAAATATATATGTTTTAAAATTCCTTATTTATTGTGCGTGTGAAAAACAAAGAGGCATGCAATGCCACAACAGCAGTCGCTCGCCTGTCAATTTAACAATTATAAATATGTGTCAGGCATACAGTAACGTCACGCATTTTATATTATAGAGTAAAATAATCACAAGAGAAATCAACGTGTCAGCTATAAGATAAGATAGGGTCGGTACTGAGACAGATTAAACATGTTGACATAAGAATGGAAGGTCATGTAGGAACAAGCTTAAGTGGGACAGTTCCTGTAGCGTGAGTTGTATCGAGACATGGCTCAAGATATCAAACAACTATGTGATTCTTCGAACAGGGTGACCCCCCTCTGCGGAAGACTCAGGCTCTCTAAGGGTGTGGGCTTGTAAGTGCTTGAAGGTTAGCAAGATTGTGTGTTGGGAAAAACTAATAGTATAAACAAGAAAACAAACCATAAGAAAGGAAAACAAACAAAAAGAAAATTCATGCTATTCATACAGTAACATCTGTCTCATATTAAATGGTTGGCTATGTGGCCCTCTGTTAGTGTGTGAGGTAGTAGGTTAGATGTTACAAGTCCCATAGAGTCCGGCAATGCCTTCGCTTCAACCTATGCCTTTTAAATTAATCTTCCAGGCTTGTAATATGCCGATCAAGCCCTAAAGCCAGAGTGAAAGTCAGCAGGTCGGTGTGCGGAGGAGAGCAGGTAGGTGTCCGTTTAGGCCAGTGGGGAATCGCAGCCGGGTACTCCAGCTGGCTAAATGCAAAGTGTCCCTTTCAGCCCTTGTGTAAATTCTGTGAGATGGCATTCCATTGTGTCGCGGCTGCATAATGTCGCCTGCCGCCTGCCGCCCGCCTCTGGCACAGGCCTCCCGGCTCTTCCATGTGCATGCCCCACCGGCCTTGCTGAGCAATGCTTTGGCTTCAGATGCATTGGGCTGTGTGTGGGGATCCCTGTTTGTGCTGAGGCCCAGACAGATGATGACTGGTGGTGGGTCTGCATCCTGTGAGTCGGGGTATTCTCTTCACCCTCCTCTCCTGCTTCATCGCAGTCAGTAGCTTGACGGTGCTCTTTGGAGCTGGTTTTGGCTGCTAGGGTCTGTGCCAGTTTTGCCCACAGTTGTGCCTAGAAGTGGTCACAGGCTTTCGCTATGCGTTCCTCATGGGGGGTCCCGCCTGCTGGACTCCATGTAGCCGCCCTCTTGACTTGGAGCATGTGGCCAGGTTGCTTGGCCCCTGTAATCACTTTACCCCAGGTCATGCACCGATAGGCACCCAGTGGAGAGCAGGATGACCCCCGCTGGTCCAAAGGGAGGGGGTAGGCGTTTACTGAGTCTCTTGGTGAGTTTAGCATCAGGAAGAGCGGCCGTCTCTCCCCAGCACTAGCTCTAGTAGGTTGCAGTGCGGCATTCCGGGCTGACGGGCTCAAGTGAGGTGTCTGTTAAATCAGCAGTGCATCCGCGACGTGGTTAGTGCACCGCAGTAAGTGTTTTGGCTCTTGAGCCTCAGATTATACCCTAAAATCCACATGTTATGCGGGAGCTCGTTCTGCCTGCCTTCACTGCTTGCATGTCAGGCTCCGCCCCCAGTGAATATGTTTTCATATTACTTTGTTACTTTTCTTTTTTTTGTAGCTAATATCCCTTGTCAAAGGAATATTTTTTTAGCAAATTTTAGGATAATTTTATAGATATACTAGATATATAGATATACTAACTCTATGTATACTCTCTATAGAATGGGACAGATCACCACGGATGATTGCTAGACATCTCCTGGCCCAAGAGGATCCTTCATACATATGTGGGGACTTGACCGAAAGTTGTATGTCTGGTTTTCTGGATTTCCGTAAAACCTTTGGAGGAGGTTCACTTCCTCTTAGCAAAAATGGTTGAGAAGAATTACCCTTGTTGCCCATAGGACTTTAGCAGCTACATGACTTAAGGACATTTAAACTATAAATCTGACTTGATAATTATTTCCACAATGTGTATCTCTTGTATCTCTTGTTAGGTACAACCTGTTTGAGGCTTGTCTTGTGCTAGCTTAAGGACACCTCAGCCTCTTTTTCTGTAGTTGTAGCAAAAGTCAACGGCAACAAACTTATAGATGGTCTATAACTTGTCTGCCTTTTTTTTAAATTGTGGTGATATTTGGTCAGAGCAACTTAGAAACAGTTTTTTTTTTGTTTTTTTAAATGGAGTATCACAAAGACTGTTATAATTGATTTTCAATGTTTCATTCAATGGTATAATTCCCAGAAACAAACAGTGTCCCTTGAATTACACCAACGTACCAATCTCTTCATAAGTTATAGAATATAGTGAACTTTTGTACAATCTGTATGTCAGGGATGGCAAACTTTGACCTACAGAGACTACAGAGAACTTAGGGTGTTGTAGTTCAATGATAGCTGGAGTGCCAAGGTCATACAAGCCTGATGTACGTCATTTACTGCTGTCTTTACAGAATGCAATCATTCACCATTCTCCAGTCTTTTAGACAAAATACATATAAATCTTACTGAACAGCTACATGTCGAGAGTTATGTATAAGTCATAGAGATTTCACAAAGAGCTGAAAGAGAAAAGATAAATACCTACTAGATGGAGATAAATTCAGTAGCTTGCAAAATAAATATTCCTTTACTTATTGATCTTGTTTGAAAGAGACACGCTTGGCTGAAGTCATAGCGAAGACTTTGACTTTTAAGCTAAATTGTACACCTATGACTATGGTTTATGGAGAGCATAAAATATTTTGCTATCCCTTTATTAAAAGACTACAATTTGGATTCAACCTTTATCCAGTGCCCCAATTATGTAGCTGCATCCTGAAGCAAATAAAATATATTTACTAAACTCCCAGATGTGAGGTTTTTGCTATTTTCTAATTATAAGAAGACACAAAATGTAGAAATGCATTTCTATCTCAAATGTCTGCCTTTTTACACAAAAACTATTGTTGCATTAATCTCTATAAAATCAATAAAACCCAACCTTTTATGCTTGCAGAATAAACAGACACTTTACTTTGTTACATTGTTTTACTCTACAATGAGTTTCTACCGACCGGTGGGCTCTTTCAGGATAGCCACCAGAGCAAAATGCATTGAGGGCTCTAGAGAAGCACACCAGCAAAGCCACGTCTAATCAGAATTAGGCAGATCTGGCGTTGACCTGTAGAAAAGCAGAAGAATTGAGAAAAAAGATTTTAATCCACTAATTAGTCACTGGCTTAAAGGACCACAAAAGGTACCCAGATCACTTTATCTCAATAAAGTGGTCTGGGTGCAGTTGTCCTTTTGTTTTAACCCTACAATATAAAGCATTGCCATTTAGTAGATACGTATTCCAGTTAGCCACTAAAGGCAGTTCTGCTATGAGTGTCAGAGCTGACTTTCATTTCATTGGAGGAGCCTTCGGTGTGTGAGCATTCACTTTTTGTCCCATCTAAGAGGAGCATTGGATTGGCCGAAAAATTGTTGGCAGATCGAGTGGCGGCAATGGTTTAACCTTAGTGCTGGATAAAAAAGATGAGTATAATAGAAGAGGGGATCTTAAACTAAAGGCACTATATAATTAGAAATACAAGTTTGTATATGTAACACTATAGTTTTCCGTTAGAGTAAATGGTGACTAATGCTGTTAGTGTGAGATCTCTCAAACAATTCTCACTAATTTAACAGTTTTTCATCTTGTGTGCGACTTTGCCACATTATAGATGGTATTGACTATGCTTTTTTCCCTGTATTCTAATGACGATTAGTCAGTAAAAATGAGCTGCAAAGAGTTGCTAAATGACTTGATAAAACAGAACAATTAAAAAAAGACAAGTTAGTTACTTTTTTTTTTGGCTGCTTCACCCTAATTTTGCAAGTCAATTGTTAACTCTGTTTTGTGAATACATTTCCAATGTCTGCTTTAGAACAGACACCAATACAGAAAAATATACAAAGCTCACACACTCATTATCCCTCTCCTTGGCAAATAGGCCATTATCTGTGATCAGTAAACGTGTTTGGTGATCTAAAAGTTTAATTTAAACGTAATGATCTTTTCATTTGTCAAATAACGTTTGTTCGTTAGCAAATATACTATGATATCAATTAGGTGGGGTCATTTTGTAGGAAAAAAGAAATGAGCCATTTTCTTCCCTTTTCACTTGTAAGAAGTAATTTCTGCAAGAGACATCATTATTCACATCATTAAATATCATTACAGAACATTTTAATCATAATCTTAGTCCTAATGGTATCATAGTCAATAGGTGCTGTGATGTCCAAAGCTTTGCATATTATTAGCCTTTGGAAGAAATATAATTATAGGCAGAAATGACTTTTTGTTGCCAAAAGCATCAATTAGATGCACTTTATATGTTTAGAACACTTCAAAGAAGAAAAGTGCCTTTTATAATGATATGTGATAATCAGATATTGAACATACTGAATTCTCATTGAAGTTTATTTATTCATTGTTTGTGGGGAATTTTTCCGTCTCATCTAAAAGAAAAATATCTCATTCTCATTGTCATTCGGTGGATAAAGATTTGACATTGCAGTTGCCAAATGCTTATTCTATTTACTGGAAACTTTGGAAAATATGGGGAAATATATTTGACATCTCTCTTTTTAATTGTGTGAACATAATAATGTTTTCACGTGTTATTAAGGTACTCAATGTAGGACACATTTTGGGGTTGTTTCAAAATCTAATAACCGTATCTGGAAATATCTACAAACTGCTAACTTCAAATTTCAAGAATGCCCTATTAATCAGCCTTACTGATGATGAAAGATATATAGAGGGTGGCCCAAACGTAGGTATACAGTATAGTTGTTTTTGCATTTTATTGCATTGTTTATTATATTTATATTTGTTTAACACTGTCTTCCATCAAAGTTGCAACATTCCTCGAGCCTGTCCAGTACACTGTGACCCACAGTATGCCAGAAATTCCAGTTTGCATTGAAGTGTCCATAAATACTTCCAGTACTGCTTTAGAATCCATGTTCTTTGTTCTTGATTCAAGTTCACTGTATCGTTCACAATAACAGTAAAGAATTTTATTTATTTTTTATCTGCCTATTCTTTTCAAGTGCCACAATGATATTTAAATGCCTGAAATGTTACTGCCACTTTGTGATGTGTCAGTGTGTGTATGTACCCATATAATCTTGTGTGATGAATTTCATTGATTCAACTGTATACCTATTTTTGGGCCACCCTGTGTATATATATCCTGCCGGATCCCATGCACATGCACGAGCAGGTTCCACCCCCAATTGTGACGTAATAACATGACACTGCCGTCGTTGCTATGGCAGGGCGGCTTGTCGGTAATTGCTGTAGAAACGTGTATACATAGCTGTATGTGCCCGATCTCAGGCTAAACAGCACTATGGTGACGTATTGTTATTACGTGAACTGTGCAATGCTGGGTATTTTAGACTATAAAAAACATTGCGGCCTTTGTACATGAGAGATTAGAGGCAGGGTGTATCGCGGCCGACTTAGAAATAGGAAGGACCTACAACTGGGCCTGCCTAAATGTTTTGGAGAGTGATGAGGACATCATGTCCATGGCAGAAGACAGAGTTGTGGACATAGAGTCCATTATCACATGAATTTCCCAAGAGGCTGAGAAATCAGCTTCCCCAAAGTCATAGGGGATAACTCAATAAGGACCTGAGGGGCAATCTGTGTCCCAGATAGTACAGGCAAATCCTCAGCAGACTACATGTTAATCAAGCAGAGTATCAGTAGATACTAGTTGGGAAAAAGTGTATAAAAGTATACATATACCCACAACAAATACACCACCTACACACCCAGTGTTGAAAAACCCACAGGGATAATGGAGAAAAAAAGGGAGGAAAATTAGTATACATAACTGTGAAATAAACAGTAAGGGAATGCATGGAGCAGAGAGCTGTCCGATCACCATTAATACAAAACCAGAATATCACCACAATGAATATCAGTTGATAATAGAGTATACTTAGCTTTAAGATCACAAAGCAGCCTCCCCAGGTCGTTACCCAAAACCGACCTTTACACAGAATATAGACAACCAACAGCAGATTTAGAGATACGGCTGAATTAAACTAAAACAGAGGGAAATAGACAAAAATAGTGCAATGCAGTAAAAAAACAATATGTCATGCGCCACATGAAATGCACTCACAGAATGATGACAAAAACAGCACTCATAGGGTGCCTCCCCCGAAAAAGTTGGGAGGCCAGTATTCCCACTCTCCACTACACAGTACCGGCTGATAAAAACAGGTGGATGAAGGTTAAAAGGGATAATTTATTTATAAAAAGGTGAGACAATCACCATAAGCATAAATATAAATGTAGGAATAAAAGAAACGGTCCTACGCGTTTCGTTCCTGAGCTGAACTTCCTCAGGGTCCACAATGATATAAGAAAAATATGCAATTACAATAAACAATAGCAGATCCACCATTAATACTGGACCCCAACTCTGAGATAGGGAGCATGGGAGCAGGGCCAGAGATAAAACAGTTTGGAAACTCTGGAATAATGGCCACTGTAAGGTCTGATAGGAACCAAAAAGATGGCCACCACGGGTAAGCAGAAAGGGGCTGAAGCCAAACACAGTACAAATGTGCATAAGTGCTCGTTCTGGCCTGAATGTTCATGAGACTCGATTGTGAGCGAACACGTTCAAGTGCATGTTTGGGATATTTGAACGCGTCATGGACGCCAGCTCCTTAAGAAGGCCGCTGAATGCACTCACGAAGTAAAGAGCATGGGCGTCATTTTGGGTAGGCCAAAACCGACTTTGATCATTCGGAGCGGTCTGTGGACGCCACATGGACAGCGAATGAGCACAAATAGGGCGTGAAAGGGCAGTGGAGGCAAGTAGGCCTCCGTGAGTGCCAGAGATGTTTTAGAAAACAAAAACAAAGGGGGACTGGGAAACTAAATGCAAGGGGAAAATAATAAAATTCAAAATAAAAAAATATACACTAAAGATATAATAAAATATGAGTATACTAGCAAAAGACCAACACCCAAAAGTACCAGTCACCAGAGGCATAACTAGAGACCACCAGGCCCCGGTGTAAAAACTGCACTGGGGCCCCCCCATGTGTCTCATCCCCCTGCCAGCCCTTCCACATATCTCATTCTCCTTCCCAGTTCCTCCATGTTTCTTACCCATCCCCAGCCCCACACGTGTCTCTCCCACCCCCATACATTTGTGACAGACACACACACATGCACTGACAGACAGACACAAACACACACCAACAGACAGACACACACATGCACTGAAAGACACGTTGACAGACAGACACACACTGTGTTATGGTCCTGACTGCTTCATACAACCTTGCTTTATTGCTGAACATTTACTGTATAATCAGTCTTATTATAACTGACAGGAACACAGGACTAAAACATCCTCTGTGTAGCACTGCATCACACTCACTGACTCAAGATGGCCGCCATGCTCTCTGACCTGTGAGTAATCACAGCGGTGGAGCGACTAGTTAATGTGAGAGGGAAGTGAGAGGGCAGTGTCCTACATTCCAGGTATAACACACTGACACACACACATTGACAGACAGACACACACTGTCAGACAGACACACACTGACACTGACAGACCCTCCCACTGACAGAGAGACAGACACACACTGACAGACAGACCCATACACTGACAGACACACACACTGACACTCACACAGACAGACACACACACACACACTGACAGTCAGACACACACTCACTGACTGACAGACACACACACTGTCAGTCAGACACACACATACACACACACAAATGCACACACACTGTCAGACTTACTCACACACTCTTGCACACAATTAAATTTTTTGAGGCCCACCCAGCCTGCCTATCTTTTGGTGAGCTTGTGTGGGTCCTCTCCCAGGGGTCCAGTGTGGGGCTGTGCTATAATCTGTCATTTCCTCTATCCTTTCGCAACCTGTTTAGTATGCCGGGGCCAGAATAATGACATATTCCGGCTCCCGCCATCACAGAGGGCAGGAGAAGGAGGATAGAGGAACTGCCAGATCAGCCTCCCTTGCTGTCTGCCTCCTGTCCTCCAACCCTCTTGAAGTATATATCAGCAGAGTAGGCAACTCTGCCTCACTGCTTGGGAGCCGATTCAGAGGTGCCCAAGGTGGCCAGATGGCCAAGTCCTGTACCCCCTGTGAGAGGGCTCTTCTCGGCGCCCCCATCTTCAGTGTCTCATGGTCACAGGGGTCAGCAGGGCAGCCACAGCTGCGACCCCCTGCAACCGTGGTAGTTCCGCCACTGCCAGTCACAATAGTATAACAAATATTGCTGTGATAGAGATCCCACAGATAAGAACCATTGGACCAGGTTCTATTTAACTGAGGGAGCAGCACAGTAAGTGGAAGTGGTTACCTAAGTACCACCTGTACCACCTGTTGTAGGATAAGGATGTCACTGATTGGTTGACCGTTTTGCTGTTTATGCTTGTTTTCTATCGCTTTTTTTATTTGTTATTTCTTTGCTTCTGAGGGACATAAAGTGAGTGCAGCATAATAGGAGCCTTTGTGTTTTTAATAAAATAGCAATCTATTGAGCATTACTATTCTTCTTCCTATAAGCCATTATAAGTGACAGTTGATATAAAATAGCAAAACAAATCAGTTGAAAGTTGAACAGAATTATGCTTTTCCATTTTGCAACTTTGCAAGACTTTTAGAATTCGAAGTTGTCTTTACATTATCTTCTGATTGCACCTGGATTTGATTGGAATACATTCCGATTTTTTCTAATTTTGTTTTATATAATTCTATTTTTATAAAACACAATGAAAGAAAATGTCTGCTTTAAACTTGAAACCAAGGCAATTGATTATTAATATCCATGCAGATTGTTATATTGTTTTACGTCTTTGGTGAATAGCACAGGGTGAAAAACCTGACCATATGGGGCTGTGATCAAGGGAACATGTGCCCGGCAATCCAACCGCATCACAGAAAAGCTGAGCTTCGTGAAACGTAGTTCAGCTTATGTGAGATATGATTGTCAGACACTGATAATGACTTCCTCTGATCATGTCTGTGATGTTTTTAATCTCTCTTTTGTGATCCAGAAACAATGACACAGTTACAGTTTTTGAAATTATTTCACCGGCGAACCATTTCCATTCGATGACTCTATTGAAAGATGCTTTTGCAGTGTACTAACTCTTCAAACACTGGGTTAACCAGTTCTACATGTGGATTAAATTTTCCATATAGCTTTGAATAACTGGGTCTTAGTAAGTTAGCATGCAGGCTGTTAAACATGAAACAGTTTAATACAGAGAATGAACTGTACCCAGTGAGAAGTTATTCTATAAATAATCATGGGAGCATTTTATAAAAAAAAATGGAAATTGTAGACCAATTAAAGTTAATTTTCCTTTGTCCTTATAACAGCAGATATAAAAATTCAGGGACTCAGAAATAATATTCTGGATATGAGTGTCTGTAACAATGCTTAAAGTACATATTAATGTGAAGAGAGCCTTTGTGAACTGCTATACTTCAGATTCAAAGTGTAGCTTCAAATAGCATTTTGGGGATCTTTAATGCATTTGCCTGTGAATCAATTAACATCGTAAATTAATTGAGGAATTTTGATTCTTTTATACACTATAATTCGAGACATAAAATGCTTCTCATTTCATTCAAATGTGTTTAATCCAGTGCACATTAAAGAATGTTTAGAAGATATTTTGTCTGTTGCCAGGTGTATGGTAAATTATGTAGGTGGTGTGATGCTAAATGTTCCGACTGCAGAATGTTAACTGAGCTGTTTTCTTCTGAGCCGCCAATTCTCATAAAATGAATAAAGTGGCAAACATTATTCATAAAGATTGTCCCCATGGTCACTTCTCTACGGCTCCACTTACATTGGTAAATATATATATTATATAATGGATTTTCTGGCTGGTCAATAAGCGCTGATCCATCTGTCTGTTTGTTTTCATTTGTAAATGTCTACACACCCCTTGCACTGGACCATGTTTTTTGGACTACATTATTGGAAGGCATCTCAACCTATTTATCTCAGGAGACTGCAATGTCACTTTATGTTCCAATTTTGGATCACACCTCTCACGGCACCTCACTGCTCCCATCTGGTAAGCTTTTTTCTGATTTTTTGTTTTTCAGCGGCCCAACTTGTTAGATATCTGGCAACGTCAGCATACTTCTGTAAAACTCTGTACCTTTTTTTCTAATCCACTTCTACCTTACTCACATGTCAACCTGTTAAACTGATCCAAGATTGTATCCTACTTACCCACAAAATGTACAATTTTGTCAATTACTTGGTCAGATCATCACTTTAGAAATCCAGCCAACTAGCTACTACGGATACTGGGTTTGGAATCTCAACAATTTATGATTGCATTACACAGTTGTGTGGAAAACTATTGACAAGACAACATGACAGAACTCCAAGCACTCACTCTAGCGGACACAGTTGACATTTACGAAACAACTCTACTATGAAAAATATAACAGTACTGACACCATGCATGGATGGCTGAAGACTTACAGTTGCTAAAATCTCTCGAATACCAAAGTCCAATAAACCCTCTGACAATCAACTCAGTTGTTGACCAACAGCTATACTTAACTTGGATTATAAAATCTTTGCCAAAATCTGTACCACTAAACTAGACTACCTGCCCCCTAACCTTATTCATTTAGACCAAGTAGGTTTCATTAATAGACAAGCTCACGATAACAAGATAACCCATAGGTGTCTTGAAATACTCTGGATAGCCCAAACGTAGAAAAAAAACATACCAATTCCTTACTTTTGATACTGAAAAAAGCATTTGACTGCCCTGGCCTTACAACCACCTAACTTTAGAGCAGATACATTTCTTCCCAACATTTCACAACATTCTAGTCACATTCATAAGCCAAAAAGCCACAATAACTATCCTACAAGCCCTCTCTCTTGAATATTCAATGGAATGTGACATGGCAGTCTGCTTTCTCCCCTTTTATTTGCTCTAGATATTAAACCATTACTTTCTACTTTTTTTGCAAACACTTGAAAATTTCAAGAATTCAGGTCCAACCCACTAAATATAAAGTAGCATCTAATGTTGATGAGGTCTTTCTAACATTAGGCTGTCTAATGACTTCACTGAACCATGTAATATATAGGGATGTGAACGGGCAAAAAATTTGGTTTAGCTTAAAAATTATGGTAAGTAAAAAGAAAAATGTGTCTGCTTCAGCAATTCAGACCATTCAGTTAGGCACTTTGGAACTGCTGAACTTTGGCACTTTAGACATTCGTAAGCATCCGAATGGCATGAATTTTTACGAATGTACATTTGGAACAAAACAAATTGCACATGCCTATTTTATATATCCTATATAATAATTGGCTAAGGATGTTTGTTCAATGCAGTCATGCGCAGTAGAGACTGCGCAAGACTGCATTGGACAAACATCTCATGCCAACCAGCGAGGGAGCAAAATACTTACTGTGCTCTTGCAGCACAGCTCCCTCTCATGTCCGTCAGGGTCCGCTGGCAGCCGCGATGTGACGCGTACAGGATATGACGTCATTGCACAAAAGGAATTAACTTATTGGTCAAGATTCCTGTCATCATTCAAGTAATTTTCCCTCTCTCTCTTGTTTTGACACATTTCAGAATCACTTAGGAGCTTCGGCACTTCCGAACTACTGAACTGAACTACGTCACTTCGGACATTTTGTAAGCATCCGAATGGCATGAAATTCATACAAATGTATTCGGAACGAAACAAATCGCACATGTCTAGTAACATACTAGAGCACTATTCTTTCATATAAGGGTATAAAGTAAGTGTCCGTAAGTCTGCAACCATTCGGTTCATCTACTGCAGCACTCCAGTTACAGTTCCAAAGCACAAATGTAAAACTTTGCAAAAAGAAATAGCTGTCTTTACTTGGCGTAACAAAAAGAACACTAATGTATTGTATGCTTCCACAATGTCATTTCGTTTAGCTCTTCCTATGCTAAAAAAACTATTTCTATCCTGCACAGCTCAATATACAGGGAGTGCAGAATTATTAGGCAAGTTGTATTTTTGAGGATTAATTTTATTATTGAACAACAACCATGTTCTCAATGAACCCAAAAAACTCATTAATATCAAAGCTGAATATTTTGGAAGTAGTTTTTAGTTTGTTTTTAGTTTTAGCTATGTTAGGGGGATATCTGTGTGTGCAGGTGACTATTACTGTGCATAATTATTAGGCAACTTAACAAAAAACAAATATATACCCATTTCAATTATTTATTATTACCAGTGAAACCAATATAACATCTCAACATTCACAAATATACATTTCTGACATTCAAAAACAAAACAAAAACAAATCAGTGACCAATATAGCCACCTTTCTTTGCAAGGACACTCAAAAGCCTGCCATCCATGGATTCTGTCAGTGTTTTGATCTGTTCACCATCAACATTGCGTGCAGCAGCAACCACAGCCTCCCAGACACTGTTCAGAGAGGTGTACTGTTTTCCCTCCTTGTAAATCTCACATTTGATGATGGACCACAGGTTCTCAATGGGGTTCAGATCAGGTGAACAAGGAGGCCATGTCATTAGATTTTCTTCTTTTATACCCTTTCTTGCCAGCCACGCTGTGGAGTACTTGGACGCGTGTGATGGAGCATTGTCCTGCATGAAAATCATGTTTTTCTTGAAGGATGCAGACTTCTTCCTGTACCACTGCTTGAAGAAGGTGTCTTCCAGGAACTGGCAGTAGGACTGGGAGTTGAGCTTGACTCCATCCTCAACCCGAAAAGGCCCCACAAGCTCATCTTTGATGATACCAGCCCAAACCAGTACTCCACCTCCACCTTGCTGGCGTCTGAGTCGGACTGGAGCTCTCTGCCCTTTACCAATCCAGCCACGGGCCCATCCATCTGGCCCATCAAGACTCACTCTCATTTCATCAGTCCATAAAACCTTAGAAAAATCAGTCTTGAGATATTTCTTGGCCCAGTCTTGACGTTTCAGCTTGTGTGTCTTGTTCAGTGGTGGTCGTCTTTCAGCCTTTCTTACCTTGGCCATGTCTCTGAGTATTGCACACCTTGTGCTTTTGGGCACTCCAGTGATGTTGCAGCTCTGAAATATGGCCAAACTGGTGGCAAGTGGCATCGTGGCAGCTGCACGCTTGACTTTTCTCAGTTCATGGCAGTTATTTTGCGCCTTGGTTTTTCCACACGCTTCTTGCGACCCTGTTGACTATTTTGAATGAAACGCTTGATTGTTCGATGATCACGCTTCAGAAGCTTTGCAATTTTAAGAGTGCTGCATCCCTCTGCAAGATATCTCACTATTTTGACTTTTCTGAGCCTGTCAAGTCCTTCTTTTGACCCATTTTGCCAAAGGAAAGGAAGTTGTCTAATAATTATGCACACCTGATATAGGGTGTTGATGTCATTAGACTACACCCCTTCTCATTACAGAGATGCACATCACCTAATATGCTTAATTGGTAGTAGGCTTTCGAGCCTATACAGCTTGGAGTAAGACAACATGCATAAAGAGGATGATGTGGTCAAAATACTCATTTGCCTAATAATTCTGCACTCCCTGTAATTGTAGTTTGGCACTCCCCAATTCTATCCAAACGATGGGCTGATATTGGTAATGTCATTATGTTACTAGACATGCTGCCTTATTTCCAATGGCTTCTGAAATATCTATGCAACAAACCTTATCCTCAATGCCCTCCAATCCAACAATCATTACATATATGGAACTCAATTTCCCTTAATCTCTCTCTTACTTACTAACCATGCCTCTCTCACCTGTACAGACTCTTTTCAAAACCTGTAACTAAATATCTTTACTACACATCCTCCCATTTTGCAAGCTGCTACCAAACCAAACACTTTGGTGTGAAAACTTGAATTTCAATAGGCAATCCACAAAAGGGTCTGTAACGGAGCTCCCCATACTCTGACCGAGTACCCTCCGTTGATGGACGCTTCCTAGCTTGTGCCGAGGACCACAAGCACTGCACCGGACACCTCCAGCATCCAGGACTGTGTGGGGAAGATCTCTCCTCCAAGGAGAGCATGTCAGGAACAAGCTCTTAAAAGAGCTAAGTGATTCAAGCTCAGGGGAGTATGCAGAGCATAGCAATCCCCAGTGTGATTATAATAGCTACCTCAAATAACAAGACAAGGCTACATTTAGAGGAATCAAGAAGAACTGTCCAAACCTTTATTTTACTTGGGACTAGCCCATATGGTCATTACATTAACAATGCTGTTAAAACGCAATACAATTACAAACAGCCAAATCATAGCAGGCAACATACAGTGACTTATTATAACACAATGGCATATTTTTAAAGGGGTGGGGGGAGACAATATTTAACAGAAAATATCTCACGTGCCTGCAGAATTAGCAATATGCAAATCTACCCGAATATGCAAATGAACCAGTCTTGCTATTCAGGTAGTGCATATTGCTGTTGCTACCAACAGAGGGCACTAGACAAGCTCCATAGCCAAATCCACCTAGTTGGTAGCAAACCTCAGCAGTATAGGAGAGCAGGCAATACATTTCACAGTACACACACACACACTATAAACAATTACATTACACACACCCTGCACCTATAATGGGTACAGGGTGACTAAAACATAAGAGAAATAAAGTAACCTACATAAATAGTCTGTCTGAAGGTAGAATAGGGGCTTTAAAGCCAAATACATCAAAGAGTCATAGCCACAGGGGAGGAGGCTGGCAAGCAGGCCTCTCCAGGACCAAGTGGCGAAGGGCCCTTCGTCACAAGGTCCATCTATCAAATTTACCAAGCATTACTTGCTTCCATAGTAAAAACACCTTTCTCCTATATGCTCCGGTGGCAAGAAGATATTGAGGAGGAACTTTTCCTGGAGCTTGCCAATGGCAAACTTTCTTTGTGTCTCTCCCATAAATAATGAGGGTGTAAAGCCCTCTTCAGATGATACCTTACCCCTGTACACTTAGATCAAATGAAAGTTATCTACTGGAAACAAGTGATAGCATGGATTTTTATGCTCTGGATAAAAAAAATTAACATTGACTTGTGGATTTTTCTTCTTTCCAGGCTCATTGAATGCTTTCAGAGGGCTGACAATAAGCTTGTCTTTGCAGTAGCCTTGGTAGCCAGAAAACCACTGGGTCGGCATTGGAAACAACCATCACTACCAACTCACAATGAACCTCACAATATCTTAGGATAAGGACATGGAACACCACGCAGCTACAGTAAGATACATGATTCTCCGCAATGATACTGCAACATTTGGTCATCATATATACAACATCATCTCCTTCCATAAGATGTGCATAATGGTGCCCTTGATGGAATGTGCCCTTTTTCCTCCCTTTTTTCTTTTCATTTATGTGTGAAGTCCTACTTTAAATTTGAGATTTTTTTTTATTGTATACTTGCATATGTAGTTCCACTGCTGCTACAATTATACATCACAAGTGAAACTTTTATCTTTATCCTACATGTCTTCAACTGTATTATTGTACCTTGTAAAACTGTCCAAACATTTTCTATTATCTCTCTTGGTGTATTGGCTCAAAATGCAATAATTAAATTAAAAAAAAATTAATTTTTCCAAAAATATTAAATGGATGCCTATTTGACTAAATTTGGGTGTTAAGGTAATGACACTGTAGATACATTGCGTTATCCAATATTGCCAATATTCTGTAATTTGTTCATTAGGGAAAATGTAAAACTGTGATCTAATTTTGACTTTTAAAGATTGAGTTTAACAGCAGGAACAGCATATGTGTCCTCTGTCATTGAAAGTACTGTTATATAAAATTGTCCTATTTTGTTTCTTAATTGTTTCATCTGTACTTATTTACCTATGTGGAAGTCCTTCCTAATTGGAGATGTAGAAGATGCCATGGAGCACGTAAACTCTATTTTATACTCTAATTCAATTCATTGCTCAAAGATAATGCAGTGTGTATACACAACACAAACACAGAACATGTTACAAATTAAGTAAACATAAAACATAGACAGTCAGTTATGATTTTTGATCATCTTGTTTTGTGATTAATAAACTTATTCATTATATTCTGAGTGTGGACGACACACTTTATCTTTGTCTGTGTTCTTTGCTACTTGCTATCAAAATTAAAGTAAAGCTTGTCCACAAAAATACATTTAACATACCTCCCAACATTGGAAGGTGTCTAACCAGTACACTGGTGGCCAGACCTACAAAGGGTGTGTTAGTGATGTGCCTTGCATATTTTAAAATAAAAAACACTATATGAGTACTGCACACTGCTTACCAATACTTAGTTCAGATAAGGGATGGAGATAGATACTTATATGTAATATGTAAACAAAACAATAAGTAAAACACTAGTATGCTAGTTCGTCACGGTGCGTGTGCATACTAATTTCTCACCAGTGCACACGCATCGTAATTGTAATTGAAACTGGACAGAAACTGTAAAGGGTCAAAAGACCCAAAAAGAAAGGAAGATATGGCCATAAGTCTAGCTGGATGAATAAACACTGTAGAAATACATGATATGACACCCCTGTCAGTGTAGTAGAATGGATATAAAAAGATAATTCAAGAACAAAATAATTCTGTTCAAAAATAATTACAATAAAATAACACAAAAGTCAAAATTGGATATAAAATACATGGAGGAAAAATAAATATAAAAAAAATGTAAAAAAAGAAAGATGAAAAAGAAAAAACAAAATTATAAATAAATAAAAAAAATAAAATTCAATAAAAATTAAAAATAAAAATGAAATAAATAAAAAACGATAAATAAAATAATACAAATGAAATAAAAAAGAAAAATATATATAATAATATATACTAAGTGGAAAAATATATAATACAACTGATGACAATGAAAAAAATATGTGTATAATCGTTACCCAGGTGACAGACTGAAATGGTTACTTAAGTAACCCCCACAATGGCTATTTTTATTTAAGGTTATTAGTGTGGCGGTGGAGAGTTATGGAGTCAGACAGGAAAGGCACATGTTAAAAAAGTGGTGTCATGTCACAAAAGTAGGCATGACCATTACTATCTCAATATGTGTAGCTTGCAGATTAAATTGTAAATGGAATGGGCAGGGCTAAATGCTGAGCCAGCACCCCAAGTTTCCTGCACAGAGAGCCAATAGTAAGCATCAGCTGTTTTCCACAGCTGCCCAAAAGGCTTTACAGAGCGACAGTGAGCTCATAAAATGAGTGCAAATATTATAGCAACAAAAGACACAGCAACGCCTAAGCAGGGCTTTGCAGATGCAAAATGATATGGTAACTATAACTATATTGTCGCTAAAACATTGTTTCAAACATAAAAGCAGGATGTGCCAAGGGAAAAAGCAGAAATTATTTTAAAAGTAAATTTAATGATGGAAAATTCTCAATGGTGCTTGATTCATTTTAATTGTGTAAGTTGTCCAAAAGCAGGTGGCAGTATGAATCTGTTGCTCACCCAGGAATCTGACTCAACCGTTTCTTAAAACCACATGAGGATTTTCTGGCAGCCAAAAGTCTCTGCCAAACAATTAGATCAGAGCAATCAGCCAAAAGACAGTAACTTCAATCTGTATGTAATCCTTCAGGGGTTCTTTGTTTGTTTTTCAAATAATGACAGATTTCTGAAAACCGCATCCAGTCAAAGTTATCATTGACTGATAAGTAAATTATTATAAGAGATTACAAAGCAGAAAATATTGCAATCAGAACAAATAGAATAAAAGCTTTGCTGGATGACACATTTACAGCAAATCTACAACAAGAAAGCTATTTTTTTTCTTTTACTTGGCAACAGATTGAAAATGTGCACCTCTTCGTCTAGTTAAAGGGATGTAGAGCATTGATAAGGCTGAGTCAATTGGTTTACGAGATGTAATGTTCCACCACTGCCAACACCATTTACTACCATCCAAAAGACTAATTAGGCATCAGACTCAACTCTTCAGTCTTGAGAGGGGTGCAGAAGGACGTGGGAGAAAAGCCAAACATAACTTATGTTTTGTTAATGAGCTTATCTCAGTGGGTCAATATCAAAATAACTATATGACCTGGCACTCAACCACAGGAGGTACATCAAGTTCATGGAGGGTCCCTGGCTCCCCAAATCAACTCAACACTACAATTATAATAATGAAACTATGCACACTCAACAAAGTAGATTCACAAAATAAGCATTTTGATTTAAAGAATGTAGGTATTTATTTTAACTAATGAGATTGTGGAACACAAAACAAAAATTAGGAATGGCATGGTGTCATACATGTTGGACAATTAGTTTATGTCCACATTTCATAAGCATTGTTTACTTTCCTTCCCTCTTTTCCATGGGACCACCCTTGCCCTGTCCATATATGGGATAATCTCCTATCAAAGTGATAATAAAGGTTTAAAGTTATGTTCATGGGTTACAACATTATGAACTACAGATTGTGTACATTGTTTAAATATGCATCCAAAAGTCACAATGCAAAAGATGTGTATCACCAATGTGATTTTTTTTATTGATATTCGCACATTCTATCAAGTAAGGTACTTCAACAATCAAGTATCGAAAGTCAAAGATAAGACTTCCATTTAATTATTTGCATCCATGGATTTTCTTGCCATTGGAATTGAGATCTAGAAGTTATAAACTAGCAATCAGAACACAGTTTTAATTTTAAATGCTCTCCTTTATGTCTCTCAAAGCAATTCTCATTATGTTTTCTTCTAAAATGTAGGGATTTCTTCCTGCAGTACACTGAATTCATTCCAAGAAACGTATCCTTGTATTGAACAAGAATGATAATAAATAATCCCTTTCTCTCTTTAATGTATTTTTGACAAAGGTTTTATTGTTTCAGGCAAGTAAAAGCAATTTCAAAATAATGGACATTAATATGTGGAATTGGCTAGCTCCAATGCTTGTGCCAAAGTCTCAAAGCCCACTTTATGTTGGAACACTGCTTCAGTTATTGAATACATTCAACCAAAATAACACTAATAAGGTTTGGAGCTGATGTTCAATGATTAGACCTAGCTTTCAGTTATATTTTAATTTATTGCAATGGTGCTTGATGCAGCTGAGGTCAAGAATCTCAGCGGGAGAATTAAGTTCCTCCACAAAAATCTCAACAAACCATTCTTTTGTATGGAGCACACCAACTTTTTACACATTGGGTCATGCCCATATTGTTGCTGCAAGTTACGAGACATACAAGTGTCATTGCATTCTTTGAAATTAGGATCTTCCCTTCACTAGAACTAAGAGTCTCTTTCAAATACCAAAAAGAGACAGACTATTCTTACTTCCTTCACCACATTTTCTAGTTGTTACTATGTAGTCCGGCTTATCAGTCTGACCGATAATGGAGCAACATTCTTTATTACAGAGAATGCATGTCATTTGCTGCTAGAATACAATACAATTGTTGCAAGTTTTACATTTCTACAGCCAACTCGAGGCATTGCTTGGTGAACCTAGGCTTGTGTGCAGCTACTTAGCCATGGAAACCTATTTCATTAAGATCCTGACAAACAGTTCATGGCTGAAGTTGCTTCCACTAGCAATTTGAAACTCAGTAGTGAGTGTTGCAGTCAAGGACCAATGATTTGTATATATTACATGCATCAGCCCTCACTAATCCTAATCTGGGAGTTTGTGTGTCCTATCTACTTGCATAAAAAATATAAACGTTGTAGGTGATTGTTTTGCTACCTTTAAAACACTGTATGATATTACTATTAACAACTAACAAAAGCTTCATCAAAAAGATTAACCATAAAATCTACTTTCCAATATACCATATATAAAGTATGTCTGTTTGCCCAATACTGCAGGAATAATTAGAACTCTTCAGAGAAAATGTTTTGCAAACTATGTTGTCCTCACTATAAATGGATCTAAGTTTCATTGTATTTGTGTACAGCTGATAGCACACTAAAGTTAAAATATTGTTTGTTTTGCATTGGTTCACAATCACCTGGCTCCATTCCACTAAGCAGTTTAATGCATTACAAAATATCAATATCAAAATTGCAAGGATCAAGTGCATTCAATTTTAATAGTACTGAAGTAAGGGATAGCGTTTGTATATTTCTCAGCATTCAAAGATTTAGTTATTAGAGCGATAGTTAGAGATCAAAGAGATTTTTGAGCCAATAGTGAAAATAATAAATCAGCAGGTATTGTATTATGGATGTAATTAAAAAAACAAAAAACCACAAGGATCTGATTGATGGCAATCACACTGTGAATAAAAAAAAAACATATTCATCAGCTGTAAAACAAAATTGACCCATGTTTGTGCCATTAAAAAATATATTTCCATTAAAAGTAAACTTTCAATTTATTTCTGGAAGCCAGTATAGAAATACATGTGAATATATGGGTTTATTCCTCTGTGCTTAACACTAAAGTAATTATTTCTGATTTCGGCTGCACTAATTCAAATGAGACTCTGTTCATCAGTCTACAGCAGCCAAAAACATGGCAGATGGAGTGTAGAAAATGGAACGTGGTTGCTGGAGGGATATATTTTATTCTGTCTCTGTAAGATGAAAAACAAAGGAAACAATGCTTGCTAGCTTGCCATAATGAGTAGAGTCTACTCTAGAGCACCTTTAAATGTTTTAGGTTACGTCTTGCTTCCCAGAGGAATTCTATATGCAGGGTTCAGAATTTCCACTATCGCACTAACAATCAGTGAGTGAAAATTCAGTCCTAGTAAGTGTGACATGGATCCTCCGGACATGCAGTGGTGAGTAGCTTTTAGACATGGCTAGGACTTGGTATTTTGAGCCCTGCTACATATAGAGTATAATCCTGGTCCTAAGCAGAGGAGCGATCTGGAAGGGAAATGCCAAATATGGAAATGAAGAAATTTCTCAACTAGTGGAGAAAGATTTTACCGAAACTTATGAGGAGACTACATCCACATGCCATATTTTTATGTTGCTACATAGTAATATAAAAAAAAGTATATATACATATATAAATGAACATAATAATTGGCAGCACTCAGAGAACTTTGAAAAAAAGAAAAAAAAAAAAGATTCTTTACCAATACATGTCCAAAAAACGACGTTAGGGCTCTATAGGATCATTATGAAGACTTGATAACGACCCTATAAGGTCGAAACGTGGGTTAGCACCTAGGCATATTGCAGTTTTTTTTATATATTTTTTGTTGAGTGCTGGAGTTTGGTTTATTCATATATATATATATATATATATATATATATATATATATATATATATATATTTACAATTATTGCATTATTAAATACTAAACACATTTATTTTAAAATGCTATTACAGAGTAATTTTACCTAATTTTTAAACTTCATTTAAGAGATTAAGTAATGCTTATAATAATGGGGGAAAGTGTAATTAATAAAAAAACATTTCCAGTAACATAAACAGGTGAGGGATTTACAGATTGAATCATTTTGTGCTGGCTTTGTTAATAATGCAATGTTTACATGCATTAGAAATATGATATGCAAGTCCCAGGGATTTTGATTGAAGCACTCAAAAATAAACATTTTGAACAGGCTGTGAAGAGGGAAAATAGCTGACAAATAACACAATATTCAGGAAACTAGATGATTTTAACAGATTTAAGTAAGTGACATGACAATGAAGGTTTTTGAAGGATTAAAATTAGCATCTGTCCTTTTGGATCACCTTCGGAATGTACCTGTCATGTAGCGTAGGATTTAAAACTTGACGTGCTCCAAAAATGAATGGAAAAGGCACCTACACTCTGTTCGCTGCACTGACCTTTTTGGGTTCTGTGTTATTATGTGATACATCAGGCTTTTTAACAACCTGAAATACGTACTTTTCAGAGAATGTGTTGTATTATTTTACTGCATATCATGGATCTTTTGTTATTTTTAAGCAACAAAATAATTGATAAAAGATGAGAATGAGACCTATTTACTAAACAAAATGCCATGGTGATTTTAAAAGCTGAAAAGAAAAACTATATTATTTTATTTTGTTATACAGGGAGTGCAGAATTATTAGGCAAATTAGTATTTTGACCACATCATCCTCTTTATGCATGTTGTCTTACTCCAAGCTGTATAGGCTCGAAAGCCTACTACCAATTAAGCATATTAGATGATGTGCATCTCTGTAATGAGAAGGGGTGTGGTCTAATGACATCAACACCCTATATCAGGTGTGCATAATTATTAGGCAACTTCCTTTCCTTTGGCAAAATGGGTCAAAAGAAGGACTTGACAGGCTCAGAAAAGTCAAAAATAGTGAGATATCTTGCAGAGGGATGCAGCACTCTTAAAATTGCAAAGCTTCTGAAGCGTGATCATCGAACAATCAAGCGTTTCATTCAAAATAGTCAACAGGGTCGCAAGAAGCGTGTGGAAAAACCAAGGCGCAAAATAACTGCCCATGAACTGAGAAAAGTCAAGCGTGCAGCTGCCACGATGCCACTTGCCACCAGTTTGGCCATATTTCAGAGCTGCAACATCACTGGAGTGCCCAAAAGCACAAGGTGTGCAATACTCAGAGACATGGCCAAGGTAAGAAAGGCTGAAAGACGACCACCACTGAACAAGACACACAAGCTGAAACGTCAAGACTGGGCCAAGAAATATCTCAAGACTGATTTTTCTAAGGTTTTATGGACTGATGAAATGAGAGTGAGTCTTGATGGGCCAGATGGATGGGCCCGTGGCTGGATTGGTAAAGGGCAGAGAGCTCCAGTCCGACTCAGACGCCAGCAAGGTGGAGGTGGAGTACTGGTTTGGGCTGGTATCATCAAAGATGAGCTTGTGGGGCCTTTTCGGGTTGAGGATGGAGTCAAGCTCAACTCCCAGTCCTACTGCCAGTTCCTGGAAGACACCTTCTTCAAGCAGTGGTACAGGAAGAAGTCTGCATCCTTCAAGAAAAACATGATTTTCATGCAGGACAATGCTCCATCACACGCGTCCAAGTACTCCACAGCGTGGCTGGCAAGAAAGGGTATAAAAGAAGAAAATCTAATGACATGGCCTCCTTGTTCACCTGATCTGAACCCCATTGAGAACCTGTGGTCCATCATCAAATGTGAGATTTACAAGGAGGGAAAACAGTACACCTCTCTGAACAGTGTCTGGGAGGCTGTGGTTGCTGCTGCACGCAATGTTGATGGTGAACAGATCAAAACACTGACAGAATCCATGGATGGCAGGCTTTTGAGTGTCCTTGCAAAGAAAGGTGGCTATATTGGTCACTGATTTGTTTTTGTTTTGTTTTTGAATGTCAGAAATGTATATTTGTGAATGTTGAGATGTTATATTGGTTTCACTGGTAATAATAAATAATTGAAATGGGTATATATTTGTTTTTTGTTAAGTTGCCTAATAATTATGCACAGTAATAGTCACCTGCACACACAGATATCCCCTAACATAGCTATAACTAAAAACAAACTAAAAACTACTTCCAAAAATATTCAGCTTTGATATTAATGAGTTTTTTGGGTTCATTGAGAACATGGTTGTTGTTCAATAATAAAATTAATCCTCAAAAATACAACTTGCCTAATAATTCTGCACTCCCTGTAGGTCTTGCAAGTTAATTCTCAAATCATCACAATTCAGAATTTTGATTCCTCTTTCAAATAATTTTGAAATGGAATAAATTATTTGCTGGAGTAATGTTTGGGGTAGACACACCTTTAACCCCTTAAGGACCGAGGATTGGTTCAGGACCGTCATCGGCATTTTTCCATTGCTGACCGGTGATGGTCCTGAACCGTCCATACGGTCTTAGTTACTTACCCGATCGCCGTCGTTCCCCCGGCGGTGATCAGTGGTGCTCCCGGTGTGGGGAGACTGCCTGCAGCCCAGACAGTCTCCCTATGGCGGATTAGGACCCCTGTGGCCATGTGATCGCTCAATAGAGCAATCACATGGTCACAATAGGTGTCCATGTGTCTGCCTGCAGGGGGACTGTCTGTGCTGACAGGCAGTCTCCCTGCTAGTGTAAAATCATAAAAATGAAAGTTAATGTTAATGAAAAAAAAAATTATATATGTGTATATATATGATATATGTTAATATATCATATATATAATGTCATACTAAGTGTATTTTTAAAGTAATATGTACATATATTAATATAAAAATACACTTATAATTAAACTACACACTTATATATAATATATATAATAACTATATATATTGTATATATATATTATTATAAAATGCAAATAATAAGTAATTTAAATTAAATTAAAAAATGTAAAAATAATAATAAAAATTTTAAAAATTATATATCTATATGAAATTGTATTCTAATTGTATTTTTATAATATATATATATATATATATATATATATATATATATTTATATCAAAATACACTTAGAATGAAATTGTGAGACCTCACTTGGAGTATTGTACACAGTACTGGAGACCGTATCTTCAGAAGGATATTGATACCTTAGAGAGGGTTCAGAGAAGGGCTACTAAACTGGTTCATGGATTGCGGGATAAAACTTACCAGGAAAGGTTAAAGGATCTTAACATGTATGGCTTGGAGGAAAGACGAGACAGGGGGGATATGATAGAAACATTTAAATATATAAAGGGAATAAACACAGTAAAGGAGGAGACTATATTTAAAAGAAGAAAAACTACCACAACAATAGGACATAGTCTTAAATTAGAGGGACAAAGGTTTAACAATAATATCAGGAAGTATTACTTTACTGAGAGGGTAGTGGATGCATGGAATAGCCTTCCAGCTGAAGTGGTAGAGGTTAACACAGTAAAGGAGTTTAAGCATGCGTGAGATAGGCATAAGGCTATCCTAACTATAAGATAAGACTGGGGACTAATGAAAGCATTTAGAAAATTAAGACTAGATGGGCCTAATGGTTCTTATCTGCCACATTCTATATATATCTATGTATATATAAATAAATAAAAATAATAATGAATATATATACATATACAAAATTACATAAATAATTGAGAGAATATACATCAGCAGACTTCAAATATATAAATATGCTTATATATTTAAATTCCCACGTATGATTTATGTAATATTTTTACATAATTAATGTAACGGATCGCCTGGCAATCCTCGACTGGGTACCTCCTCATAAAGTTGAGCTCCTAGCGCCTCCTGAGGGACCCAAGCACTGCAGCAGACACCACAACCACCTAACCGAGAAGCATATGAATCCTCTCAAGCATATGAATGCTGTAGACAGTTGAATAGGAACCATACAAATAGGTTTACTCTCCTAGCAGTCAAACTGGAACAGCATACAATAAATCCTTCCCACAATAATGAGACGACACTTCACTTTGAGGGTTAAAACAGGAACTCCCTGTACTGTCACATACAGTCTCTTTTATTCCCAATCCACAAACCTAGTACAGCCCACAGGGCGTTACAAAACAACCAATCAATCCGTACAATACACCCAGACACTCCCACACAAAATCCTCCCCTCTGCCTGTGATATGATTACTGAACACAATGGGTAATCTCATTATCACAGCCAGAGAAATACAGTTTCATAAAACACATCACAGGGACCCCAAAACATGTAATAACCCCATAAATATATCCTTGGAACTGGGGGATCTGGGTGAACCACATATCCAAAATTCACCCAGATCCGTTCAGTACTTTGGAAAATACAGTTTAATGCAGATTCTGTAGAACATATACAGGCTAAATGAAAAACAATCACTGTATAATGTGTCCCCTGCTGTATAGTCCAAAACCACTGCATGATGTCTCTGTGCACCAAATACTGGCGAGATGGCACCGTGTTGAAAAGTCCAAACAGTGTCTGTGAGTTAAAATGGCAGCCATCCATTGTTCTCACCATGTGCTTCTGATACAGGAAATGGTGGCCACCCAGTAACTCCACAGTATGTCCCCAGATGGTTCTTAAAAGGGCTAGCAGCAGCACAACACAAATCCATTATGCCCAAATCATGTCTTTAAAGGGCAATACATCCCAGGCCATAGTCACATGGCAGGGAGGCTGTAGGCTTCTCCAGTGCATAGTGGCGAGGTTGGTTCCGCCACACTTCTCCGCGCAATCCAGACTAACAGGGTATCTGACCTCCTGCGGTCAATTGCGCGGTGATCAGCAGCCCACCCACAAAACACAATCAGTAATACAGCCCACCCACAATAACTGGCTACTACACCTGGGTAGAGGAGAACTTTGTCCGTGTCCAGGTGCCTCACCATGGCTGTGTGGGTGACTGGTAAGCGTACTGGGTGGGTAGCTGAGTGGGCAGAGACCAGCGGTACTCTTTCCTGGTGCCAGCACTACCACGGGAGTAGTCTGGTTGGAGCCTGGTTGCTGGAGGGGGAGACAGACTGTCTCCCTTTTGCCTAAACAGTCCTGCTGCTGGGGGACAGGACCAACTGTCCCTACCCCCGGTGGTGCATGTGCAGAGACCACTGTCCCATCTGCAGTGTTGTGGAGATTACTGTCTCCCCTTGGTGGGCTAAGCTGCCTCTGGGGAGAGGGGGTAACAAGCTCCTCTCCCATACATACTTCAAGCCGCTGGGGAGAGGGGATAACAAGCTCCTCTCCCTGACACTCTCTCTGCTGTTGAAGGGGGAGACCGACTGTCTCCCCTTTCAATAATTTGTCCTATTGCTGAGGAGAGGTGATAACTGGTTCCTCTCCCTGGGAACACTCTCTGCTGTTGGAGAGGGGACCAACTGTCTCCCACTTTATATATTGTCCTGCTGCTGGGGAGGCGAGGGCCGACTGCCACTTCCTGCAGGGACACACTACTTGCTAGAGGAGGGCATGGCACCTTCAGCTCCCGGGGATACATACTGCGCTGGGAGGAAGGATGACACCTTCAGCTCCCTGGGATACACACACTGCCGCTGGGGAGGAAGGACGGCACCTTCTGCTCCCTGGGGTACACACTGCCACTGGGAAAAGGGCGACACACCTTTGGCTCCTGGGACTCACACTGCAGCTGGGGAGGAAGGACGGCACCTTCAGCTCCCTGGGGTACACACTGCTGCTGGGGAGGAAGGACGGCACCTTCAGCTCCCTGGGACACACACTGCCGCTGGGGAGGAAGGACGACACCTTTGGCTCCCTGGGATACACACTGCGGCTGGGGAGGAAGGACGGCACCTTCTGCTCCCTGGGGTACACACTGCCGCTGGGGAGGAAGGACGACACCTTCGGCTCCCTGCGATACACACTGCCGCTGGGGAGGAAGGACGGCACCTTCTGCTCCCTGGGGTACACACTGCCGCTGGGGAGGAAGGATGACACCTTCGGCTCCCTGGGACACACACTGCGCTGGGGAGGAAGGCCGGCACCCTTGGCTCCCTGTAACTCACTCTGCCGCTGGGGAGGAAGGACGACACCTTTGGCTCCCTGTAACTCGCACTGCCGCTGGGGAGGAAGGACGGCACCTTTGTCTCCCTGTAACTCAAACTGCCGCTGGGGAGGAAGGACGGCACCTTCAGCTCCCTGTAACGCACACTGCCGCTGGGGATCTGGGCCGACCGCCCAGCATCCTTGTAGGGCTGGTAGAGAGACCGCAGTCCCATCTCCACCTGCCATCTGTGGGTCTTCCCAGGACCAGTCTGTGAGGTCCCTCAACATTTGCGAGTAAGGACCACTGGCTTCCGCACCCGCTAACTCCGGCTGCTGCTGGGGATCTGGGCCGGCTGCCCAGCATCCCGTTGGGCCCGGTGGAGAGACCTCGGTCCCATCTCCAACTGCCTGTTGTGGTTCCTCACAGGACCAGTCTATGAGGACCCCTACTTCGGGTTCCTCTGGCCGCCTCAGGGGGAAACGGTTAACCTCCTCGAATGCAGCCTCTCCTTGGCTGCTGTAACACTCCTTCCGCTGAGCATATTCTCTCTCTTTCGCCAGCCGGAATTCTCGGTCCATCCTTGTGTTTCGCTCGGCTGTGACCTGGTTCCAGATCGCCTGGAATATATCCATGGGCACATTATCACCATACTGGGCCACTCGCTGCCTCACCTCGGCCAGCCAATCATCACCAGAGCCTTCCATACTTGTCTGCTCCAAGTCGCTGGATACCTCTGCTCCCGGGGCGCTGCACGTGTGCTAGCGTTGCCCTCAATTTGTGACTCCACAAACGGTGTCTCTGAGCTGCTTTACCTCGCACTAGGATGCCATCCCACCGCTTGCCACCAATGTAACGGATCACCTGGCACCCCGACTGGGTACCTCCGTTGAAGGATGCTCCTAGCGCTTCCTGAGGACTCCAAGCACTGCAGCAGACACCACAACCACCGAACCGGAGAAGCATATGAATCCTCTCAAGCATATGAATGCTGTAGACAGTTGAATAGGATCCATACAAATAGGTTTACTCTCCTAGCAGTCAAACTGGAACAGCATACAATAAATCCTTCCCCCAATAATGAGACGACACTTCACTTTGAGGGTTAAACAGGAACTCTCTGTACTGTCACATACAGTCTCTTTTATTCCCAATCCACAAACATAGTACAGCCCACAGGGCATTACAAAACAGCCAATCAATCCATACAATACACCCAGACACTCCCACACAAAATCCTCCCCTCTGGCTGTGATATGATTACTGAACAATGGGTAATCTAATTATCACAGCCAGAGAAATACAGTTTCATAAAACACATCACAGGGACCCCAAAACATGCAATAACCCCATAAAAAGTATATCCTTGGAACTGGGGGATCTGGGTGAACCACATATCTAAAATTCACCCAGATCCGTTCAGTACTTTGGAAAATACAGTTTAATGCAGATTCTGCAGAACATATACAGGCTAAATAAAAAACAATCACTGTATAATGTGTCCCTTGCTGTATAGTCCAAAACCACCGCACGATGTCTCTGTGCAACAAATACTGGCGAGATGGCACCGTGTTGAAAAGTCCACACAGTGTCTGTGAGTTAAAATGGTCGCCATCCATTGTTCTCACCATGTGCTTCTGATACAGGAAATGGTGGCCACCCAGTAACTCCACAGTATGTCCCCAGATGGTTCTTAAAAGGGCTAGCAGCAGCACAACACAAATCCATTATGCCCAAATCATGTCTTTAAAGGGCAATACATCCCAGGGGCCATAGTTACATGGCAGAAGGCTGGCAACCAGGCTTCTCCAGTGCATAGTGGCGAGGTTGGTTCCGCCACAATTAAGTAATTTTATTGAATGCAATTTGAGGGACCTGCCTGCCAACCCAGGCCAAAAGTCCAGAGAATTGAATTTGCTAGCACTGTAACGTTCTACGACACCCTAAAACCTGTACATGGGGGGTACTGTTCTACTTGGGAGACTTCGCTGAACACAAATATTAGTGTTTCAAAACAGTAAAACATATCACAGTGATGATATTGTCAGTGAAAGTGACTTTTTTTGCATTTTTCACACACAAACAGCACTTTTACTGATGATATAATTGTTGTGATACGTTTTCCAGTTTTGAAACACTAATATTTGTGTTCAGCAAAGTCTCCAGAGTATAACAGTACCCCCCCATGTACAGGTTTATAGCATTTTTGAAAGTTACAGGGTCAAATATATGGGTCAAATATTTTTACATTGAAAATGGCCAGGTTGGTTACGTTGCCTTTGAGAGCGTATGGTAGCCCAGGAATGAGAATTACCCCCATGATGACATACCATTTGCAAAAGAAGACAACCCAAGGTATTGCAAATGGGGTATGTCCAGTCTTTAGTAACCACTTAGTCACAAACACTGGCCAAAATTAGCGTACACTAAGTTTTTTACTTTTTTCACACACAAACAAATATGAACGCTAACTTTGGCCAGTGTTTGCGACTAAGTGGCTACTAAAAAAGTCTGGACATACCCCATATTGAATACCCTGGGTTGTCTATTTAAAAAAAAATATGTACATGTGGGACGTTATTCAGAGATTTATGACAGATAATAGTGTTACAATGTCACTATTGATAAATTTTAAAAATGTATGTTTTGAAGCCGCAATACCCTACTTGTACTTATAGCCCTATAACATGCAAAAAAATAGCAAAAAAGCATGTAAACACTCTGTATTTTTAAACTCAGGACAACATTTTGAATCTATTTAGCAGTTTTTTTCATTCGCTTTTGTAGATGAGTAAAAGATTTTTCATGTAAAAGTCAAAAAACATGTATTTTTTTCAGTTTTTCATCATATTTTTTTCATTTTTTTTAAATTAAATTACATGAGATTATATAAATAATGGTATGTAAAGAAAGCCCCTTTTGTCCTGAAAAAAACAATATATAATTTGTATGGGAACAGTAAATGTGAGAGCGGAAAATTACAGCTAAACACAAACACCACAAAAGTGTAAAAAGATGCCTGGTCACAAATGTACAACATCGCAAAAACAGTCCTGTCCTTAAGGGGTTAAACCTTTAGTACAAAGCGATTTCCCAAATATTGATTGTTATAAAGTGTTTTTTAGTTTTTGTCCTGAAAAATAATGCATTCTTATAAGAAGGTCCAGAATGGCAAAAACGTCTCTCAGGTCTAAAACAATGATTAGTTCACGTTTGTGTTTACAGCTTGAAGCTATTTCATTTACTTTTATCATACTAAACCCACCAATTATGAATTCCACTTCGGAAATGCTGGCAAGTCCACTACACACAATATATACAGCAATTTCAAATGGAATTTTGATGTACTCCGCCAATCCAAAGATTTTTCCATACAAAAGCACTGGGATGTTATCGCATATTCGCAGCAAAACACCAATTAGTATCTGAATCAATTTATCTCTGTGAGGAATGCTTAGCTCCATGCAGAGCACAGAGACGCTGAACGTCAGTGTTGCATATTGTGCAGCAATGGACTAGGAAGTACCTCTAGTTGCCTTCTGAGTGAATGCCACTAGAGGTGTTACTAGGCAGTAATGTAAAAACTGCCTTTTCTCTAAAAAAAACTAATTCATTCTGAAGATTCTTCCATTTGGAGCTATATTTTTATGTAAAATATGTTTTGGTTGTTTTATTTTTGTATTTGTCATCTGAGTTTGTTTTTTTTATCTGGAAATAAATGTAGAACATCTCAAATAAACCATTGACTTTATAAATCTAAAGTTGTGTATACATTTTGTGATTTAGGATGAAATAAGTAAGTCACGTCTCATTTTGGTTATTGAAAAAGCAATGACCAGTTTTTGCAAAGTTTTTCTAGCACACAAAAGAAATAAAGCACTCCAGGAAGTCTATTGAATCAAAATTGTAATGGAACGAATGTGGGAGTGATATTACTGAAACTCTATTATTTGGTTTAAAAGTGTTTGCAAATCAACAATGGTTCAATGCATCATAGCTGCATCATACAACTCAGTACATTTTAATAGCTGCTGCCTGCATGTTAAAATTATTACATTTTAAACATGCATTCTAAAATACATAATACTTCATGTTACACAAACAAAAAGTACTTTTCTGTGTCAGTTATTCCATTTCAAATTGGGAAGAACAAGAATATTAACAATACAGATTACAAAAATCCTATTGTGTAACTAAATAGGAATTGAAAAAAAAAAAACATCCAAGCAAGGTTTTATTCATATTTAAAACCAGTTAATGTTAACTTCTAATTAAATATAACAGTAATATTCAGAGCAAAAATAACAATACATGTAAAAAAAAACAACTTGTGTATGTAAAAGTTCAATGGGCAAATGAAAAACTGAGCACACTAAAGATCATTGTATTTTCTTTTTGCTTTGTATTTTGTTTATGTGTTTTTTTTTCACATTTATATTTTAATCCCTTTAGAGCAGGGCAGTGCTACTTTTGCATTTCAGGTATTATATTGTCTGGTTTTTGCCAGGCCTGGGAACTACATACATACTGACACATGCACAGACACATTCAAATATACATATCACACTTTTCATTAAAGGGGCATTGTGTCCATGCAGCCACACCTCCCCTGCCTGTGACTTACACAGCCTGTTTGAAAAAAACCAAATGGTTTCATTTTCAATTAGATCTTAAACTTACTCAAAAAGGTTTTATCTTCCTCACTCTAAATTGAACTTTAACTACATACAGGAGGCTCCTGCAGGGTCTAGCAAGCTATTAACAAAGCAGGAGATAGGACATTCTGAACTAAACAGAGTTTGCAATAAAGGAAGTGTAAACATTAGATATTTTTTTACAGGAAGTGTTTAAGAAAGCTTTGTAAGTCACATGTAGGGAGGTGTGACCAGAACTGCATAATCAAAGCAAATTTTATTTTTATAATTCTTTATTTTTGTAGTGCAGGGATATGAATACAGGATGGCTGAGACATTAGCTTGAATATGATTGACAATAGAAATCAATAATATATGTCATAAGTGCTGCACATTTTTAAAAGTGAAGATGACAGATTTAAGCAAGTGAAACACTATGGCATTAGAAAATAAACATTAGCGGGGGGCAGGGTCTGACTGGCATGGAGGACAGATGCGTTTTAACTGAGCTCCTCAGAAACCGAGACACTTAATCAGCACATCCAGCCACAGAAAGCATATAAATGGCGGCAAAAAGCGACCTACCTGACCCAAGCCTGGGCTGGACACTGATGCTGCGGTCTCGGACCCACCCGGGGCCTGCTGGCTGCACTACTCACAGCAAGAAGCCTCGCATGTGTCAGCCAGGGGAGAAAGCCGAGCCTTCGGCCTGGCACCGCATGGTGACACAGCAAAATTAGCAAAAGCCCCACTACTCCTCCCCCCGGACTGTTGGGGATGATCGCGGTCCGACCCAAAGATGCAAAACGGGATCGGTAAGAGCACACGGCGAAACCATATCATTATGCCTGCAACTCAGCAACACACCCAACATGGCGGATGCTGCGTGCCTCCCCGGCCCCACAGACTCACACCTTGATCTCACACTAAGGCTGGATGCACTGCTCGCCAATTTCTGGTGCAAGATAGAGGGTAGAACATGACAACTCGCCCCACAACAGCCCAGCAATCCTCCACCCAAGAGGTTGTCACAAAACCGAAGGAACGTTCCACAGTTCCTACCTGCAGGACAGGCCTAATCATGGCGGCAGATCAACAGACACAAGAGGCTGAAGCACCAACTGCAACAGACTCGAGGTCTTAAGGCACAGCGGAGACACATGACTGGATGTGCTCACTCACTCCACCTGCCAGTATCCGGGCCTAGAAGCCTGCAACCTCATGCTCCACCATGGAAATGGACCCTGCCAGCAAACCTGCCCCTTCTACTGGCAGTAGGGCACAGGAACTCGAATGGCCTGGTCGGACAGCAGAAACGAGGGACACTCAAGATAAGCAATGGCGACATGGGATTCCAGTCTGCACTCCCGCTCCGACCGGAGTCATTTTATGACCCAACAGCACACTCCTGGACATTTCCGATCACTGCGGCCTACCATCTGAGTCCCTTAAGACTTAGACCACTGCGGTCCGAATAACTTGCTAAACTTTAATGTGCTCCAGTTTTTAATAAGTATGCCTAGCATGTTATACCAACCTATTATACTGTGGACAGCACTTTCCTATTTAGAGAGTCCTCTCTGCTTGGAGGTTTTTTATTAAGGGTGGGGGGCAGCCAGTTTAGCACCAGGCTTTTTTTTTTTTTTAAAGCCTGTTTCTCTTAAAATGTTGTAATATTTGCCATCTTCCATTTCATTCCAGCATAATCAGACGATCTAGCTTGCGACACTGGTAACACTTCCTCACAGCGCACACTATATGCATACAAACCACAATATTACACTGCACAAGACACTATATAAGCTGTGATGTACTCTTGTCTATACTATAGGACAGCCGAGAAGGACACTATTGCATAGCTTCTTCCCAGCCTGTTTAACATAAGACACACTCTTGTAATACACTACTGCTACAAACTCATACTAAAATACTTAATTGAAACTCATCAGTTATACTAAGCATGTTTAATGTGCAATTACTCATGCCACAGTCGAACCTGTCTACTTCTATGTACGCTGTTGTGACGTTTGACTCTGCAATGTACACACCTGCCCAATAAAAAAAAAGAATAAAAAAAAAAAAGAAATAAAACATTAGTAAAGAAAATACTACTAGAAAAAGCATGCCATAGTGAGTAAGATCCCTGGGCCCTCAGAAACACCAAACCCATCAGAGTAAGAGAAGTAACTACAGGATTGGCTGCATGTTAACAGGCAAAGATCACCTGACCACCACCACTGGCAAGACACAGTCCCCATCTTCAAATATAGGCCTGTGAGTAAACAGTCGGGCAGCCGCCAGGGCCTTGTGAAGCAGATATGCTTCAGGAACAAGATTGATATATTGTGGGATGCTGTGGAGAGGTTTATCGAGGATCAGCAATGGAGTGGAAGCAGAGTCGTAGAAGCCAGTTGTGGTAAGTAGGGTTGAACTAGTCTATGTCTCTGAGTGGTCTTCCATAAACAGAAACATAGTTCAACTTTGTGGGTCTCCCATGCTCCCTGTACTAATCCTCAGTGTCGATTGTGAGCACCCCAGGCCAGGCTTCATGAGCCAAGTGTGATGCAGATAGTGTCACCCAGTTTTGCCCACAGAGGATGCCAAGAGTCCCATGGAGTGTGGAATAGGTTCAGCCATCATCTTATATGGCAAGCTCTTCCTCCCACTCAAATAGCTGATAAACTGATAGTAGGGCCTCAGGATGGACAAGGATGACCCCCACTGGTCCAAAAGGGGGAGAAACAGGACCTGTGCCAAGTAAAACAAAGAGTTCAACTCATTCCAGATAGGCAGGATAGCAGGGCGGCGGCCGTCCACCCCACTCACCACCCAAGTAGGTCTCAGCCACCACAATGCTCGAGCTCCCTTTCAAGTGGCCATAAGTTGCAGGTAAATCAAGTGTAGCTTCAGCACCAGTACCCCTGTGCATGCAGTACAGCTACATCAAGGATGCAATCAGGCAGGTTAGTAATGAAATTTTAGCTTAATCGCCAAGATTCTGCAGGAGCCGATTGTCTATGCGACTATGCAGCATGGCGGTCTGGCAATGCCCCCGTAATCAAAGTTTTTAATTCCTAAGTAGCAGAGAATTGAGACAGTTAAGCTGGCTGTGAGGTAAAACAAAAATGTTTGCTTATCTCTTCAAACCACTGGGTGTTAAGAAGCTAGCGGGGGCTCTGTAAACTTACATTCCACAGCTAATACCAATGATATTGAGTAAAACATAGTTCCCAGCAGCTCACACTGATATGGGTTTAGATGTATAACTGGGGATAATGAGTGTGGATGTATGGCTGGTATTTTGGGTGTGGATTGATGGCTTGGGGTCATGTTGAGGAACTGTACCCTGTTCATTTATATTTGTTCTCTCCTCCATCTTTGCTGAAAATATAACTGAATACTAGCACCAGTGTCAGCATTAACAGTCAACCTGTATGCTAGTGCTGACATTTTTCAATTTTGAGGCCTCTACTTGGCTGTATGCCCCCTCTTTTGACCTTCTACTACAGCTCTAAACTGCAGAGATTGCATAGGGGATTAACTCAAGTTTTGCTCAAATTTTTAGCATAAAGTCTGATTGTGTACATGATTGGTGCATGTGCAACTCAACTTTTGCTCATTACGTGCTCAAATAAATTGATCAATCATGGTCAAATTTATCAATAAAAAAACACGGAAATACCTACAAAATGTAAATACCATTTTCTTAGCACAAATCACATGATCAATTTTAGCACAAATTCTGAATTATTATTATTTTTTTGCTACAATATATAAATATGGCTTTTGGAGGCTAACTCAACTTTTGCTGATTATGCATTTTGAGTAAATGTATGCAAGAAATCATATTGAATTTTTCCCAGCAAAAAAACGCATGATGGAAATACCTACAATATGGAAATACCACTTTTGAGCAAAAATCACTTGTGTGACTTTTGCTCGAACCATGATTTTTGTAAATAGGGCAGATTAGGTTTAATAATAATATTCAAAGTGGCTCTGTCATGTTTTCTTTTCATTTTTCTATTGCATACATCTCAACTATCCAGGCAGGGATATCGAGATGGGTGAGTAGGGACCTTACAAGTGACACGATCCCATAATAGGCAGATCTGCCACAAAAGGGGTGGACTTGCCCAATGACAGTCCTAGGGTATATGAGGAACATAATGTATATACCTCCACAGAGTTTTAAATACGTTGTGGTACTATCTAATAAACGCGAAAGGACTGGGAATCAATATTGACTAAACTTTCAACCTTATGCCTTGAAATTGTGTTTTAATGCTTAATGTGTATGATTTTAACAGATTTTCATCCATTTTTCAAATTTGTTTATGTTTTACGGGTTGCTAAGCAAAGGTTACCCAGAAACCAAGCTGGAGCCGTCATGTGGTGCCTTCATGACATCACATACTCTCGTGGGATCTTGCAGAGAGCTTGACATGTCAACCACTATGTACTTCAAATTGGGCTGTATTGTGCTGGGGATGGGATTGTACGTCGAGTAGAGAATTACACATATCATGTATATATACTGCTGGGGGTAGTTTTATGTATTGACAGCAGGTTACATTGAGAAAGGGTCTTGTTAACGTTATGTTCCTCAATAAATGATAATATAGCACAAGTGTGCCCAGCATACCTGCAACACTTTCTTATTCTTTTTGATGTTTGTCTGGATCTATCCACTGTATGATTGACAGTAGTTTAGGAGTTTATAGGAGCTCTGTGTTTAACGTAATATTACTTACACTAGGCAGCCCAATATCATGTGTGCTGAGGGTGCAACTTGTGCCCAATACACAATTAGAAATGATGTGTGGACACAGATCTTTTGTCAGACTGGAACAGAGACACTCTCGTTTGGGTTGTTTGAGATGCCTCCAACACTCAACTATATACGCTACAAACCTGCCATCCCTATATTTTAATACACTTACTAATATCTCTGTATGTGCATTTTTTCAAGCCGAAACACTACACATACTGACCCCCATGACCACTTCAAATCACTGAAGTTGACATGGAGGTGTTAGTAACCCTTTAACCTTCTAGCTAACTGTAGCAGTATTAGCAACCTTATAAGTTAGCATATCATTTAGAAAATCACAGAGAAATAAATATACACTTACTTCATTGACTTCTTTACTATATGGAGATCTATAGCTTCCTTCTAGAATTTCTTCCAAACTTAAATGGCATGACTTTTCTGAAAGCACATTCCTGGACTGTTAAAAATAATTGAAGAACTTTATTATAGGTTTACAGCTTCTAAAAATTATGTGTGTCGATTTTGTTTGTCTTATGTACAATCAGTACTTGTATGTTGTTTTCATCAAGGTCAGGATATGCATTCAGAACAGCAAGATTGCATGTACAGATTACCTTAACTACACCTCCCCTGGCTGTGACTCACACAGTCTGCATGAAAAAACATGTTTAATTTAGATGTTAACTTGCTTTGGAAGTTTTTATTTCCTGGTTTCTAAACTGAACTTTAATCACACACAGGAGGCTCCTGCAGAGTCTAGAATGCTATTTACAGAGCAGAATATATAAAATTTCAAATTAAACAGACTACATAATAAAGGAAGTTTAAACATTAGATCTATTTTTACAGGAAGTGTTTAGAAAGACTGTACAATCCACATGCAGGCAGATCGGACTAAAGTTGCATAAACAAAGTGATTTAACTCCTAAATGGCAGAGAATTGAGCAGTGAGACTGCAGAGTCACGAACTATACAGCAAAACTGCTTCATTAAGCTAAAGTTATTTATGTGCCTATAGTTTCCCTTTAATAGATTAATTCAATTATTTGTTTAGAAGTACTTCTGTAACATTTTTTTTCTCTTTATGGCCAATGAAAATGTCATTATTGACAGTACATAAATGAGGTTGTTCAATCACTTACCTACAGTTTGATATCTTTTTGGTTTTCAAAATAGCTTTAAATTAATGTTTTTCTTTAATCCCTTAATTTGCCCGTGCTGGATGTATTTAAAGTGTCTACTTCTCAAAAATTATATTACCAGAGTGAATTTCTTATTTATTAATTAATAAGCTCAACAAAATAATAATTTGTTAATGTTTTTTTCAACTATGCGGACCTGAAACAAGACACACCAAGGGATTTGGGGATGAAATATATATTTCATCTTTCCATCTTTCTGATTTATTTTTTCATATCATCACACATGGTATCATTCATTCGCAGTACATTAACAAGCGCTTTAATTATTTTACTTTTCAATCACACTTTTTTGACATGAGATTGATTCTACAAGTGATTGCACAGTGACAGTTTGAATACAATGTGACAGTTTATTTAGTCAAGGAATATTGCATAAAGTGAGGAGCAGTAAGTAAGAAATACAGGTGAAACTTTAGTTAAATCACTAGATAGCACTATCTGCCTTTTTATAAGCTACCTGTTAGACTGAAGAATTGTGGTATCTGTGGATATCCCACGTACTATAATCAGGCCCAGACTGGCCATCGGGCACACCGGGCAAATGCTTGGTGGGCCACGATGGCCATGGGCCGAGGCCGACAAGGGAGATCAAGAGATCTCCCCTGCCGGACCATACAGAGCCTGTGCTATTAGAGTGCTGGGCCGGCTGTGTGTCTTCATGGGCCGGTGGGGAGATCAAAGATACAGACAGCTGGCGCAGGAGGAAAGGAGAGCGCGGAGGACCCGGGAGCTACTAGCTCACAGCTCCATCAGGTTCCTATCGCAAGGTCGGAGCATTGGCATTGCAATGCACCAATCTCGCAAGAGTGAACTCCCGCAGCTGTGAACTCACTCGTAACTATGGCCACCATAGATTTCCGACCGGACCAACAGGGCTGGCAACAAAGTTCCCCCGCCCAGGCAAAAGAAAAGGGATATAAGCTATATATTTATTTTATAAAAAATACATATATATAAATTGCACCCCAAACACACACACTCACTCTAACTTCCCCCCCCACACACACACTCTAACTGCTCCCCCCAACACACACACACTCTAACTGCACCCGCCACACACACACACACTCTCTAACTGCGCCCGCCACACACACACTCTCTCTAACTGCACCCCTCACACACACACACTGCACCCCAAGATATAAGATAATAACAAGATAATAACAAGTGATGTAGTCCTCTGTTCCTTCTGTTAATCAGGCATCCAAACACTCCCCATTCTTTCCTTCTGGTGTGCCTTATGGGATGGGTTTACTATATATATAACTGTGGTCCTTAGATTTTTCTTTGCTCCATCCTCTTTGTGACAAATGTTTTTTTGTTTTTTTTAAATGTGGGTGATCCCACAAATATATTGTAACTGAGAGAGTATAGCCAGTTTGTGGTCATTTTGCAATTCAGTACACGTTCCTAAATGCAAATAAAGGAATGATTATTTAAACAGTCCACATCCAGAAACATACCTGTGTGGGTAATATGACATTTTAGTTGAAGTGGCCACATTTTGGGGGCCAGGAGTGGTTCTCAATAATCTATAATTATAAAAAGATGCTTTAATTTACATATATGTGTGCACTAAAACGTCATGTCAGTCTACGCAGCGCTGTACATCATCATGCAAGAGGTAATATGGTGCAGCACACACCATTGGGAATTGTTGCAAATATGGTGTGTTTAGGTTATGAGGCATCAAAGGTTGCTAACATTGAAAAACAGTTAATGGAATTAATCTCCTGCCTTTAAGCTGCTATTTTAACTGCTTTGGCACAGACTTTCAATTGAAATACCTCAATCTTCAATACGTAATAACATAAAGGGACACCATAGGCACCCAGACTACTTCATCTGATTGAAGTAGTCTGGGTACAATGTCCCTGTCTCCCTTAGTCCCGCAATGTAACACAGTTTTAGAGCATTAGGTTCCCCCAACGGCAGAGGCGAGAGACCTCAGTGTTGGAATCAGGTAAGTAAATAAAAGGGTTTTTTAACCCTTTTATAGCCGGTGGTGCTTGGGTAAAGGGGACCGGGCCTGGGGCATAAAGACATTTTAGTGTTAGAAATATATCTTTGTTAGTTCAAAACTAATATTTGTTCACAATTACTTTTAACATAGTAAGGATATGAAATAGTTAACTCTTTTTGCTTTATATGCTTTAAAATAATGTTTGAAATAATTATGCTGGCCTTGGCAGATGTATTCTTTACATGCTTTGAGAGGCCTCCCTTCTACAGGATGGATGACCTCGCTCGACCTCAGGATGTTCCTGTCCCGTCTTTATTCAAATGCTTATCTTGTAAAGTCAGACAAGTATGTACTATTAACTACAAGGAAACGATAAATCTCGCTGCTTGCGTGACAAACTGTGTATAAATGCTAGCCCTGAAAATATACTCACTGAGAACTTGTTAAGCACTCTTTCGTGTCTGTGTTTTAATTTGCTAAACAAGAACTCCCGTCAATTGATGTGGTGACTGGACAATCGAGAATCGAGGGGAGTTGAGTCCAGAACAGCATTAAACCTTTCAAACATAACTTACATACACATTATATTTTATTCACATCCTAAGAACATCAACAAGCAAGGTTAAACTTTATCAAGAAATAGTTATGGCCCACATAGTTCATGGTTCTACATTTTCATACACAAAATATATATTTAAAATAATAGCAGCATTATTAAACCACCATTAAACACTGCGCAATTCAATAGGATCCACTAAGGTTAGGGTTGGGAAGGGTTCGAATCGGGGTAGTCTTTAAGATTAATGGGACTTAGGGTTAAAGTTAAAAAATATTAGCGGATTAGAGGGTATTTTGGTCAAGACTGAAAATCTGCCTTAGAACAATATATACCTATGTACAATATATTCCTTGAAGTCCTTTGTAAACCTAAGCCCCCTAGAACAGCAGTGAACCAAGCACTGTAATGATACCAATAATTTACACAGCACAATAATGATGCATTGTTCCTTTACACTTTGCATTTTTTTATTGCAGAACATAAATGCACAACACTGGTTTTGACCTAAAATTCATATTATAGAGTCCTGTTACAGCTGTTAGGAACTGCGCCAGCATGGTGTATTTATAAATGTATTTTTTTAATACAGATCTGAAATGGGGGGGTGTTGAATTAAAGTTTTTTTGTAGGTGTTTTACTTCCTAAGCGTTTGCCCTTGTTTACTTTATTTTTGCTTCACCTTTCACTTTTCACTTGTTCAGTTCTCTCCTACTCTCTGCCTTACCGCAGTGGAGTAATGGAAAATTGGACGTAACATGTTTGAAAATTAAAAAAAAAATAATAACAAGCAAACATAATATTAAGTAGTGTTTAGAAATTTAAGCTAAAAATTAAGGTAAGTGCCTGTTCACAACCATCAAATGAAAAATGAAGAGGAAAAATACACTTGAATACAAATTAGACTCCCCTAAGGGAAAAATAAACTTAAATACAAATTAGACTCTTGTAAGAAATAATTATAACATTGTCTTCAAAATATAGTGTTCAGAAAATCAGTAAAGGAGAGAAATATAAAGTATGAAAAATAAACAAAAATCTGTGTCGTATTGTCTAAGACAAATAAGATAAATACATAGTGACACATATGTAATTTCCCTGGATTCTTTTTATGTTTTGTTGCCATCCCCTTTATTTAACAAATACAATAAAACGGAGATATATGTTCTGACTAGGTTCCATTATTCTTACTGGTTAGGAGGTGTTAATCCTAATGTACGTGCCTATTTCTTTCAAATACACCCCCACCCAGCTGCCCCTCTTGGTTAGGGTTCCTGTAGATTACTGGAGGTGCTTCCAGGCCTGATCCTGCTAGCATGTTTAATTAATCTCACTTGAGTAGACTTTGGCCATACAGATTGGTATGGCTGAACACACACATCTTTCTCTTAAAGATACTTCAGCTCCTCTTGCAGGACTTCTCGCGGACAGCTCCCTTCCTATGGAATAGCCTGCCAACGGCCATCAGACTATCCCCTAGTCTTTAATTGTTTAAGAAGTGCCTTAAAACCCATCTCTTTAGGAAAGCTTATGGCCTCCCAGAGTAACCTCTACCTCACATACCTGTCTCTTGCTCTCTCCTAAAGGGCAGCACTCTACTCTCTCCTCCAGCTCTGCTTCACTCCAACCTATTTTGATTGCTATTTCCTGTCCTATTGTTTTACACCCCACCTCCTATAGACTGTAAGCTCATTTGAGCAGGGTCCTCTTCAACCTATCGTTCCTGTACGTTTTCTTGTAATTGTCCTATTTATATCTAAATCCCCCCTTTTATAATATTGTAAAGCGCTACGGAATCTGTTGGCCCTATATAAATGGCTATAATAATAATAGTAACAACTGTGGCCTCCAGTATACTCCAAGCTTAGGGTCGTGATCTCCCTGACCACTGTCGGGTATCCCTCTCACTGACCCAAGCTGCATTCAGTAGTTGAATAGCATAATTCTTTTTGTATGAGCGAGTCCAATGTTTTATTATTATTTTTTTTTTCTGTTAGTTTCTGCATATTAATGATAATAAGACGCAGAGTATCACTGCCCTTGACCTGTTTAATTTTGTTTTGTATAACATAAAAATGTACGGATCTGTATCTTAACTCTTCTCACTCCATATGTATACACTACTGTTATTTTATTGCCCAATATCACTAAAGAGGCTTTCTGAGTTTGGTCATGCAAAGATTGCAGGACCAACAGTCAGTGTCTCCAAAGTCTGCATGGAGACACTGAACACTCCCCATTAACTCAATGCATCTCTTTGTGAAGATACTGATTCGTGCAGTGTGGCACAAGCACAATAGTCTTCCAGTACTTTACTATAGGAAAGCATTAGATTTATTATTAATATGAATCTCAGCTGGGGAGGCAAGGTGACTGATGCACTGAAGGAAGAAAAGGTAAGTCAACTCCTTTATTTATTTCAATTGGGGGGTCTCTAACTAGATCCAGAGGGGTGGAGGCACCACGGCATGTGCTGCCCAGCTAACAGTTGGACAGACAGCTGGGCGTTTCATTTATTTCAATACTTTTTTTTTTACCCTGCAGCTACAACAGTGATTGCGCTACTTATCAACAGAGATCTGTCTGGCGAGTTATAAGCTACCATCTGCTGTTTTTGTGAGTGTGTAAATATATGAATGTATGTCTATGAGTACAGTGTCTTTATACGTGTTTAGGTCTTTTTATATATGTCTATGAGTATGGTGTCTGCATGAGTGTGTAAATCTGTGTATGTATGTCTCTGGCATAAATACTGTGTGAGTGTGTAAATCTGTGTATGTATGCCTCTGACATAAATACTGTGTGAGTGTGTAAATCTGTGTATGTATGCCTCTGACATAAATACTGTGTGAGTGTGTAAATCTGTGTATGTATGGCTATAAGTACAGTGTCTTTATGAGTGTTTAAATCTTGGTATATATGTCTATGAATACAGTGTCTGCATGTGTGTTTAAACCTGTGTATGTATTACTCTGGCACTGTGTGAGTGTGTAAACCTGTGTATGTATGTTTTTGGCACAATGTGAGTGTGTAAACCTGTGTATGTATGTCTCTGGCACTGTGTGAGTGTGTAAATCTGTGGATGTATATCTGGCACTGTGTGAGTGTGTAAATCTGTGTATGTATGGCTGACACTGTGTGAGTGTGTAAAACTGTGTATGTATGTCTGGCACTATGTGAGTGTGTAAATCTGTGTATGTATGCCTGGCACTGTGTGAGTGTGTAAATCTGTGTATGTATGCCTGGCACTGTGTGAGTGTGTAAATCTGTGTATGTATGTCTGGCACTGTGTGAGTGTGTAAATCTGTGTATGTATGCCTGGCACTGTGTGAGTGTGTAAATCTGTGTATGTATGCCTGGCACTGTGTGAGTGTGTAAATCTGTGTATGTATGTCTGGCACTGTGTGAGTGTGTACATTTGTGTACGTATGTCTCTGGCACTGTGTGAGTATGTAAATCTGTGTATGTATGTCTAAGAGTAAAGTGTCTCTATGAGCGTTTAAATCTTGATATATATCTCTAGTCCGAACATATTTATCTGCTTTATTGTATTTGTTAAATAAAGTGGATGTCAACAAAACAAAACAAAAAAATCCAGGGACATTACATTGTGTCACTATGTATTTATCTTATGTGTCTTAGACAACACGACACATATGAGTGTATAAATGTGTCTAAGTATGCCTTCGGCACTGTGTGAGTGTGTAAATGTGTGTATCTATATCTCTGTCACTGTCTAAGTATATACATTTGTATATGTATGTCTTTGGGACTGTGTGAGTATGTAAATCTCTGTATGTATGTCTGGCACTGTATGAGCGTGTGAATCTGTGTACCTGTTTTTTTTTTCTTTTTTCTTTTTAATAATCCAAGTATCTATTCTGAACTAAAAGAAAGATTTTCAATATGTTTCTATTATCTAAAATATTTTTAGTTTGTTTAAAAAACAAATGCTTTTAATTTTATGGATTTCTTGCCAGCACCAGACACATTAAGCCTTTAATCTGGTCCTGGTAAGTAACAAACCATCTGTACCAAACCATCTCAGCCTGAATAATCCCTCTGGACTTTTATAACCCAGATGTCTTTAAATAAACACCAAGTTTTTGGGCAAGGAGCTACAAATGTTAAAACACAGTACACAGTATAGTTGTGTAAGTACCCCAGAGAAAGACATAATGGACATGCAGATCCCTGGCAGCGGTTAGGTATATGGCAGAACAGCAGAGAAGAAGTCCAGGAGAATCCGTAGGTATCTCTTAGATTTAGCTGTAATATACATAATTATTGTCTTTACTAATGAAGTTTTCCTTGGACAGTCAGACATATTGAATTAGGTGAAGTAAAGGTTTTGATTAAAGAACGTGGGTTAAGAAGATAAATGAAAGCGATTTGAAGGATGTGGACAGCAGGTAGACCAGAAGCACATGGAGTAATACAGCAGCAATGTTGTTCCCTTTTAGGAAAATATTACCTTATGTTAAATCATCATTATTTTAACGTCAACACTGATGTCATTTTCCATACTATTTTCAGAATACAATATTACATATAGTAAAATTGTAACCAGTGTTTTCCTGTTAAACTCAAAATAACTTTGGGAACACACTCTTTGTCATTGGACCCTCTCAAAGGATTAAACAGGAGGAACTGTAACTTTTAACGTCACACAACTGTTTTTTATTTTCATTGTTGCCATTCTGATCATAAAACTTTATAAATCGAAAATGGGAACAAGTGTAATGTTTTGCATGTAAGGAAAATAATCTCTGTAAATATAATAGAGTATTAGGATTAATTTAAATTGTTAAAGCTGCGTGGGATACTTCTGCTGAAATACACAGTTAGAATACTGATCCCCACCTAAATGTAAGTGCTTTTTGTAGTCTCTCCAATATTTACTCGGCTTTCTTGTTCCACTGTAGACAATGTACACAATGGTTGTAGCCCAGGTCACATTCGCAAATAACTGATCTGACTAAACCGATATCACTACTGTGTTTTCAAGAGTAACACCTGACCTTGGAAATCAAGGGAGAACTATCCTGTGATAAATTGCTAAACTTTAATATTGTTATTTTAATATTGTTATTTTTTTTATTAATTTGCTGATTGCTACAGATTGTCCCTAAATTGCTCCATTCCCCCATTATAGAGAAGGTTTCTGAAATGAATTAAAATATAGAAACAGCTTGTATAAGAATTTGTATCTACATCAATTATAAGTCATCTTGATAAGTACATTACGAAAAAGTGTTGTAACAGCTATAATTTAGCTTACATTAAAATATAGCTTTTTTACATTTATGTCTTTATTGTATGGTCTGTACATATTCCCTCAATTCCAGAATATATTGGTTCTCTGTACACTCTAAAGCAGGAGTGCCCAAAAGTTAGATCCCAAATATCTGAAAATTACAACTTCCATGATACTTTGTCATTGTAGTTCTACGATATCTGGGGATCTACCATTTGGGCGCCCATGCTCGAAAGTATAGTTTATTTGAAAAAAAAAATTAAAAGGGGATATTCATAAAATAAGTCTCATGTTTCTTGGGATACTTTATTTTGTTATCTGTGTGATTAACTAGGTTGTCAAATATCCTAGAATTTTAGGATATGAATGTTAATAGTGTAATATTCACTGTAACCAAGAAGGTCACCTCAAATTCAGAATTGTGTGAATTTTGCAATATGTATTTTTGTAAGTACGATGGATTACATTTCCACAAAGTTACGCTGTGACTTTTGTAAAATTAGCCTCTTTACCCATTTTATGTACTTGACACACTAAATTATGTAGTATCACACAGGACAGAAAAAGAATACTTTAATTAATCACGTGTTGGAAACATGAGTGATATTAAACTTGGAAGGAAGTCAGAAATGTACAGTATGTATGGTTCCAGGCATAAAAGAAATCATGAATTACTCAACAGAAATGAATTAATTAGCTCTGCTTTCCAATATATTCAAATTCTTTGTTTCCCTTCTGGCTTTGCTCTTTGAAGTTCCGCTTCAATAGCCTTCCATCATTGACTATTCCAATGGTGATTTAAGGCACATTTTCCAATTATAAATTAAACTAAACCTCAATTCATCGTTCAAATAATGAATAAATAATTATGTAACCAAACATTCCCACTAGAGAGTTAAGTATATATTAGCTTTGAGTTATAACTCAGATATATCTGAACTAAGACAAATATAGCATTGCTATATATATATATATTTACCTAAATGCTATGCCTGGTCATATCATGTCATTAAACGTAAGTAAAAAGGAAAAATCACTTACAAAAAATATTCTAAAGATGTTATGATTTAAAACCATTTGTTTATTCATCTCGGTTCCCAGTGAATAATTATTATTTTTTTTGTGAAGGAAACAATCTATATCGGGGTGCCCAAAAGGTCATCTATATGATTTAATTATTAATACCTTGTCTACCGTAGTGGAGTTTTGGGTCAGTTTTACACAGCTACTGTATAGACTCCGCTGAATTCGAAAAATGTCACTATGTGCACAGATACTAACCCTACTTTACTCTGCCACTTGGCGGACTGGGCAAACATATCAGATCAAAGTAAGTATCACCACTCACAGAATTCAAAACATTCCGAGCAGTGAAACAAATGACCCCAAGTTAAAACTAAATGAGTTACTGCCTCTTTAGACAGACATCAGAAATATCATGTCGAAAATTCATTATTTTACTTGTAGATTAAAGCTCAGTGTGCTTCAATGCCTTGAAATAGTCAATAACCAAAGTAGCTGAAATAAGTACGCTTTTAAACAAACAGCAACATGCTTTGATAAGTGCACGTGCATCAAATAACAATTTGAATTATGTTATAATAGCCCATCTGCTTATTTATATTGTTGCTTGTAGTTTCACAAGGATCCAGAGATTATTTATTGCACTAAGGGAGAATAGGTTCCCAGGCTTACACCAAATAAATAGGAATGAGCTTTGTACTTGACAATGATTTATACTCGGCATTATATAGTTAGGCTTTTCCACTGTTGTAAACATTAGTTAGGAACATCGAGAAAGCTTCCTGTATTTGTAGCTCATGTGTCGCCCTTGTACTGCAATCCGTGTGTCCTTGTCTAAATCTTTAGTAGCATCTATTTTATCCAAATCAAATCACCAGAACTATTTTGAAAGTGCTGAATTATTTTAGCAGTGGATTATTAATAAAATAAGCAGAATATACTTTATTATTTTGAAAAGGGCATTTTTGTTTTTAACATTCTCTATCACATACACAGGGTTTGCATTTAACCTGTTTGCTACTTTTAAGCAACCAACCACTTCTTGTTACCATCTCTGTCACTACTGGTAGAGAGTATCGATTGTTTTCCGACTGCAAAATGAACAATGGGTAACCTGTTGTAGCTACTGAAAGCCAATCAGTAAATAGTAAATGCTCCCATTATTTTTTATGGCAGACACTAACCAGTAGTGATTAAATCAAAATCACATAAAGGGGACTGCACTCTAATCACAAGAATGTGTCTTCAAATAATGTCAGGAGCAAAGGAACACACTGCTCCAGACTGTGGAAGTGGCCATATCTCCTAAAATATGTAATGCCCTACCAAAGGTGTTCTTTACATTGACAGCCTTATTATTGGACCACATAAGCTATGTTCCATTGTTCTATTAAAAAGGTATTAAGGAATTTAATGGCTTCTTACAATTGTGGGAAGGAAAATTTCATTTTAGGATAAAGATAATTTGCAGCCATGATAATGTCCCTACTGGCAAAGCTTAAAAGAGGGGTGCTCAAAAGGTAAATCCCCACATGTTGTAGAACTACAGCTCCCATGATGCTCTGCATGCCTTTAAAATGACAAAGCATGGCAAAGCTTCATGGAATGGGGATCTACCTTTTGGGAACCCTTGGCTTTAAACCTTATGCATAATGTTCATTGATAGTATGTAAAAATGGTTAAATAAAAAAACAAATGGCTTGCAAGATAAAAAAAAACACCAAGTACCTAGACTACCTTTTATAGTGTTAGAGATTGGTTTTCAACTGGTTTCTGGCTTTCCATTTATTACTGGGTGCCGCGAACCCAAAAAACCTACCACAAACCTCAGGTCTGGTGGAATGAGATTAACAATATTTAAATTATTATATATCCAACACTGCCTTTCACAAAGTTTAGCCATCCAGTCACTATTGGCCTGTTGCTGATGGGCAAATAGGTTGAAGACTGCATGCTCTGGTGTGTGTCTCTGTGCTAATAACAGCTATTTACTGATAAGGCTGTGGTCACTGGTACTGTTGGCACTGTTTCCCTTCAATCAAGTACCATAGTTTAAAAAACAAATGTGATTTGTTTCATGAAACTGATTCAAGCACAGTACAGTTAGAATTGTGGATTACAGTAATGGATATCCATTACAGAGTGTTCTACATAGATTCAAGAGTGGACTCTTAAGTCTGTAAGTTACCTGCACATTTCATTAGACCCATTGTCTACCCACTGTATCTAGATTGTGCACATATATAAATATATATGTTTGTGTGTGTGTGTGTGTGTGTGTGTGTGTGTGTGTGTGTGTGTGTGTGTGTGTGTGTGTGTGTGTGTGTGTGTGTGTGTGTGTGTGTAATGGTGTTTTTTGCATGAAGGGTTGTTCCTTGTTTTTTATTATTTACACTTGTTTTGCTAGCTTACAGGTTGCACTATAATATGTTTTTCTTTTTTTCTTTGACGTGGAAATATTAGTTTACCAATCTAATGATAAGTATACATATTGTTTTCATACAGTTTAGCGCACTCTCCCCTTGTTTTGTAGTCCTGACGCAAAGCCTGACTAGGTTGTTCTCTTTGACCCATCTCTGCAGAATAAGTAATTTCTCTGCTGGGGCTCTGCATTTAAACAGAGGCACTGTAAACAGCAGTTCCTGCCCTTTACTCCCATACCTTAAGTCTGCATCAGAGAGTGTAGGCAACACATAGAGGATTATCAGATAATGATGATGCTGACTCTACCATGGAGATCCATCAAGACACTGTAAATTAGGAACTAGTTTACTATATTTGAGTATTATGACCACATACTTGCATTATTTTTACATTCCAGCCGTGTCCAGCCAAGGTGACACGTTAAATGAAATTTGATTCTTTACTGATACCCATATACAGGGTAAAATAATATTTGTATGTATCTATTTTTGTGTTATCTATCTAGTATAGGAGACAAAAATAGTATTTCAAATCTTAAAGAGACACTCCAGGCACCATAACAACTTAATGCCATTGAAGAGGTTATGGTGCCAGGAACCCCCTAATGCCATCTCACAGTTCATTATAAACCAGTTTTGCCAACCACACATATGCTTCTGAAATGATGGGTGCACACACTTATCATTGGTATGAGTTGCTATTGCTAAGGAGAACTGGCTTTTGCCATACCTCCATTAGCGGCCAGGTTGTGAACTGCTGGTAATTTAGTGGTTAAACCATTCAAAAAACAGTACACAGCTGAATTTTGGGATATTGCCACAGGACAACAGGCACCATTACCTCTTCAATGACACGAAACCCATCTCTTTAAATATTGTAGGTTAATCGATAACATAGTCTATAGACTATAACATTTCTCGATTGAAAAAAATGAACAAAAAAAATATAAAAATTTAAATTTTTAAAATGTATATTATTTTCACTTTTATGACTCCGTGGACAGCAATCTGTATACAAAATTGCTGTTTTTATCTTATGTCTATGTGCTAGATTTGTAGGTTTGCTTTCCCAAATCAATAGTGTTCCTGTGTAGGGCTACTCCAAACACCATAACCACTTCAGTGTTCTAAAATGGTTATTGTGCAAGAAGCTTGTATCTTTGTTTGAAATGTATCTTACTGTATATTTTAATGCATAAAAAGAACCACAAGGTAAGTTAAAAGCCCATAAACAAAAATGCATAATAATACTTGAAACTTGTTATTCGCAGGAGTTCCAGCAGTGATATTGCCATCTTAATGTTTTACATACCGTGTGAAATATGTGCACTAACTCCACGCTTTATTTTCTGTACTGTTTTACCATATGCCTCAATAAAAAACAAAGATTGACAAAAAAGCCCATAAACATGTTTTGACTCCTTACAATATGGGTGCCACAGTTCACTCATGGCACCATAACCACTTGCAATGGTGTATGGAGAGTTCCTTTAATAAGTTATTTTCACAGATTTTGTGCCAGCGATCTGTACAGTGCACATTTTTATTCACTAAATCTTAAGTTTACTCCAATCACCAGGACCACTTCAGTGTTTTCAAATGGCCACTGTGTAAGACGCCTGCCTTATTTAGACTAGCGAAACCACACTCGCATTGATGAATGACAAAATCAGATTAACCTCTGCACAAAAAAAAAGTTTTAAATTGTGACAAAGTAAAGATATTTTTAAGCATATTGATGTCAACTATGATTATTTAGAATTCTAACCCACGAATCTCTGATTAAAAGATTTACAGCTTTCCATTCATCCACTACTTCTGCTACAAACATAGGACTCTAAATCAAGATTTTTCTGTTTGCTGCCAGTTGTGACGACTTCTCTGTCGAGCCTTGTTTTTAACAGTAAGACAGAAAAACAAAGCACGCTGCAAACTCTAACTTCCCAACAAAGCCCTGTTGATTGAAAAGGTCAGTTCTTCCGAGAAGCAATCATATAATACCTCTGTTATTTTTTGTTATACTCGCAGAGATTTCTCTGATACAGTTGGAAATATTTCTCGGATGCTAGTAAATCTTAATACGATGCAATGCCTCAATAATGCAGTTTCTCAAACGCTTGAATAATGTATGCAGGTAATCCATTTTACTTAAAAACAAAGAAAACAAAAAAGGGGGAAAACATCAACAATTACAACGTTTTCAATTGTCAGGCATGAAAAGAGAAAAAAAAGGGTAAATATAGTTGTTGTTATTGTTGTTTTTGTTATTACAACTGGTATTTACAAAGCTTCAACATATCCACCCAACTATATCCAACTATTATTATTATATTATTATTATTATTTATATAGCGCCAAGAAATTCTGCAGCGCTTTACAATGGGTTGTAACCAGACAAGTTGGACGTACAGGAACAGAGGGGTTGAGGGCCCTGCTCAATGAGCTTACATGCTAGAGGGAGTGGGGTAAAATGACACAAAAAGGTAAGGATAGTATTAGACTATTGACAGTTGCAAGAAAGGAATCAGTCGGGAGCTATTAACAGTTTAATTGATACGCTTTTATGAAGAAGTGGATTTCTAATGATTTTTTGAAGGAGTGGAGACTGGGTGAGCATCTAAAGGAGAAGGGAAGCGAGTTCCACAGGAACGGTGCAGCCCTCGAGAAATCTTGAATTCGAGCATCAGAGGTGGGAGTAGAAGATAGACGTAAGTCTTCAGCAGAGCATAAGGGCCTAGACGGGACATACTTGTGTATTAGTGAGGATAGATAGGTGGGAGCAGCAGTATGTAGAGATTTGAAAGCAAGAACCAGAATTTTAAATTGAGCCCTATATTTTACAGGAAGCCAATGTAGGGACTAACAGAAGGGTGAGGCGTGGGAGGTCCGGGTGGACAGGAAGTTGAGCCTCGCCGCCACATTCTTTATGGACTGTAACGGCGCAAGTTGGGCGACTTGGTGGTGGACATCCTTACAGTACACATGGGGACATCCAGCGTCACCCAAAACCCTATAATGCTATAATTGTATAATGCTTTCCTATGCGGAAATACATTTTTATATATTTTATATATATTTTAATTACATAGTAAAACAGAAGTTCATTTATTCTTTATTTATTTATTTCTTAATAATTTATATTTAAATTAGTTTAGAATTCCCTCTATTATTATATACATAATTCTAATAATTTATATTTAAATTAGTTTGATAATGGCCTCTTAAGAATTGTTTAAGGAAGGGGTTTCATTTTAATTAGGGTCTCCTCTTCCTTTAATACTTTGACCTAACCATTTATTTCCTCTTTTTTTCTAAATAGAAACATATAAGGATTTTTTTTAAATGGGTAATTAGCATGAATTATGTTTTATTTTACATTTTAATTTATTGTTTACTCCTTTTAGATTAGTTATTTTTGTGTTTTTGCTTGTTTTTATTTAAAAACACACTGAAGTCACCAAAAAAAATTTGTCATGCCCCTGCAGTCTCACTGCTCAAATCTCTGCCAAGTAAAGTTAGTGACTTGAGAGAAGACAACACTTTGAACTCCTGGTCATGTTCCTCAAACCATCCCTGAACAATTTTTGCAGTGTGCTGAAAGAGGCCACTACCATCAGTAAAAAACACAATTGCCATGAAGGGGTGTACATGTCCTGCACCTAGGTAGGTGGTAAGTGTCAAAGTAACATCCACATGAATGTGACCCAATGTTTTCTATCAGAACATTGCCCAGAGCATAACACTGCCTCTGCCGGACTGCCTTCTTCCCATACTGGACCCTGATGTCAGGTAAATGATACACATGTACCCGGCTATCCACCTGATCTAAAAGAAAATAGGATTCATCAGACCTGGCAACCTTCTTCCATTCCTTCATGGTCCATATCTGACCATCATGTCCCCATTGAAGATGCTTTTGGGGGTGGACAGGGATTACCATGGGCACTCTGACTGGCCCGCGGCTGCACAGCAAACTGCAATGTACTGTACTGTATGTTCTGACTCCTTTCTATCAGTGTTAGCATTACGTTTTTTAACACTTTAAGCTACAGTAGCTCTTCTGTGTGATCGGACCAGAACTTTGCTCCCCATGTGCTTCAATGTGTCTTGGGTGCCCATGACCCTGACACTGTTTCACCTTTTGTCCTTCATTGCACAACTTCTGGTAGGTACTAACCACTGCACACCACTAACACACCACATGACTTGCGGTTTTGGAGATGTTCTGACCCATTAGACCCATCTTTTAGCCAATTCTTGTGGCCCTTGTCAAAAGTCGCCCAGATCTTTTCACTTGACCATTTTTCCTGTTTCCATCACATGAAATTCAACAACTGACTGATCACTTGCTGCCTAATATATCCAACCCCTTGACAGGTGCCATTGCAACAATATAATCAATGTTATTCACTTCACCAGTCAGTGTTTTTATTTTATTTATTTTTTTATTAAGTTATACATAACATCATACATATTAACCAGTCTATGTAAGGTAATGAAATATTCACGGTAACAATAAGCACACAGTTGGGTTCTCATAGGTAGCTTAGGAGTATTATTTCTCCCTCTAACGTCTCGTGATTGTCTTCTTGTCTCAGAGGGCTAAGTGTCCGCATATTTTTTCAGGATTGTGTGATTAGCTTCTTGTACAAAGTGAGCAGTCCCAGAACTGTGTGTGTGGTCCGGGTCTTGGGCTCTGGTCTGCGATTACGGCTTCATAGTACCGCTTCGTGGTGTAATTCTATAATTGCTTTTGGCTTTGGCAACAGCCCCGTGGTCTGCGGTTCTTTGTGTAGGTGCCGTATCTTGGTCTTCTGTTCTCTGCTGGGGTGACAGGCCTAGCTTCTGCAGGAAGGGCCCGGTATCATCAGGGGAGGCTAGTGCGATACTCTCACCTCCTGTGTTGGCTATTAGGGATCCCTCCATGCCCCAGCGGTACTTGATAGAAGCATCCCGCAGTCTTCTGGCTATTGGTGCTAGCCTTCTCCTCACTGTCAGGACCGAAAAGGGGATATCGGCATATATTGCCACTTTGCATCCTTCCCAGGGTATTGCCCCTATCTCCCTGGAGCGTTGCATTATCTCTGTCCTCACGGATATGTCCTTTGTCATTGCTATGACGTCTCTGGGTACTCCACTCGGTGCTGCAGCCGACTTCTGCACTCTAAACGTCGATGTGATCAGTGGAGAGTCTGGGCTGCGTTTCATACCGATGGAGGATAGCATATTGTGGAACCATTCATGGAGCTTCGTAGTCTCGACCGTTTCTGGGATACCCCTAAGCCGCAGGTTTCGTTGCCTGTGGCGGGGCTCCAGCATGGTCACCGCTCTGCTCAGGTGCTGCATCTGTGAAGTAAGTGCTGACAGTTTAGCATCGGTTGCTTGAGACTTCATTTCTCTGGAAGCCTCCTTCGCCTCTAGCTCCCGGACTCTCTGGTGGACTGCACGGAGGTCGTCTTTCCACACTCTCTGGAGGTCCATCAGAAGACGCTTTATGTCCCCTTTTGTAGCTGGTGTCTCGTCCTCCTTGGACTCCAACCCAAGGGAAGCTTCTTCGGATCTAGGCGAGGGCAAGGCCTCCCCATCCTCCTGTGAGGCCTCTGACGCCTCCATTTCATACTGGGCCTCAGGCACCATCTTTGCTGGTTGGCGTGGTGTCGGTCGTTCGAAGGATAGCCGTATATCAGGCTGTTTAGGCGTTTCTAAGTGGTAGGGCTTTTTGTGTTTGCGCCCCATTGTCTCTGCTTGAGGGGTGTCTGTTTTTGGCTGGAAATCGTTCTCTTTTGTGGCTTATTACTCTGTTTCCACTAGGTCTTTACAGAGCTCCGTGGAGAGACGTCTGGTCAGTCCGGTTGTCAGCCAGGCCCCCCACCAGTCAGTGGTTTTAATGTTGTGGCTGATCAATGAATTAGCTTCTATGTTTATCTTTCTTTTAAATTAATTTATCATACAGCACATCATGTGCAGTTCCCAGTACATCCCAGTTGCCATCCTTGAGAGTCTCCTCAGTGTTGCAGTTAGTAGGACAGAATAACTAATTTAGATCGAGTCTCTATTCTGGCTACAATTAGGTTATTTTGCCACTCCCCTATCTGGTCAGGTGCCAATTCACTCCTGTGTACTGAATAAACATATATTAGATAGTGATCAATGAACCAATTTTATGCTGCATATAAAATGACTTAAGAACTGCCATTTTAGCCTTTACAAAATGACTTTGTGAGATAGAGGAAAATGGTTCAATAGGGCCCATAAAGCAAGCTAAAACATTTTGCTTCAGAACAAATTGCTTCCTTAGTTAATATTATCTACAGGTCTCTTGGTGTTTGTGAAAAAGGAAATAAACAGCAGGAAAAAAAACACAGCTAAAGTTCAGTTTGGAAGAAAATTTAATAAAACAAAAGATTAAAAGCACTGGCAAACAAAATAAATATATCGACTTCAATCTCTGAGTAGATTATATCACTTTGAAAAATCAGAAATAATGGAAAATAATGGATCGCAGTGTACTATTAAAATTTATTGTGATTAACAAAATGAAAAGTGAGAATTAAAGACACACACACGTTGTAAATAACACTACAACAGCAAAGCAACCAATAAAAAAAACAAAAACCTTAAATCTTCAATAAGATATTCTGTTGATACAGTTGATTGTAATCAGTTGCAGAGTTTCAGCCTAAGAGTATATGATAGATTAGAGGTTAGTAGGCACATATAAGTAATAGCAGCAACTATAGTGTTGGTGTTAAAATCTAAACAGAGTATTATCAGGTTTAATTTCCAATGTATGATGTGCAGAGTCATAACATTCACTGTAAGACCTCATGGAATAGGTATGTTTCACATTTTAGAACACCCTAGATTGCGTTAAAGGGACAGGGGACTAAATTCTCGAGACCTTGTCATTTAGAGTGTGGAATTACATTACTGGGAGGTAAGTGACTTGAGAATATGTGGGCAGCGTGTAAGAGACATTTCTAAATGAGGGATTTTACAGGGATTTGCACTTTGCAACACACATCTTCTGAATTCACGCTAGTCTGTGCTGCGCCTGTCTGCATCTGTCGTATGACAAACAGCATCTAGAAGTATTGAAAACAGATGTAGTAATTTAAATTGAATAGCGAACCGATATGAGCAAATTATTAATGAACCAACAATTATTTAAGTTATTATTAATATTATTATTATTATTATTGCCCCTTATATAGCGCCAACAGATTCCGCAGCACAATATTATGAGATGGGGGATTTAACTATAAATAGGACAATTACAAGAAAACTAACAGGAACGATAGGTTGAAGAGGACCCTGCTCAAACAAGCTTAGAGTCTATAGGAGGTGGGGTATAAAACACATTAATAGCAATAGGAAATAGCAATCAAATAAGGTGGGAGTGAAACAAAGTTGGAGGAGAGAGTAAAGTGCTGCCCTTTAAGAGAGAGTAAGAGACAGGTATGTGCGGTTGAGGTTACTCTTGGAGGCCATAAGCTTTCCTAAAGAGATGGGTTTTAAGGCACTTCTTAAACTACTGAAGAATAGGGGAGAGTCTGATGGCAGTAGGCAGGCTATTCCATAGGAAGGGAGCCACCTGTGAGAAGTCCTGCAAGTGTGAGTTGGCCGTATGGGTGCGAGCAGCGGACAGGAGAAAGTCACGGGCAGAGGGGAGAGACCGAGAAGGGGCATAACTATGGATCTGTGAATAGATATAAGAGGGGCTAGAATTGTTCAGTGCTTCATAGGTATGGGTTAGCAATTTGTGTTGACTCCTATAGGATACAGGAAGCCTATGTAAGGACTGGCAGAGGGTGAGGTGTGAGAGGATGACTAGAGAGGAAAATCAGTCTGGCGGCAGCATTCATTACAGACTGTAGTGGGGCAATACGTCTTTTGGGAAGACCAATTAGGAGAGGGTTACAATAAATACAATAAATTACTTGAGCATGGACAAGCTCCTTGGTAGCATCTTGCGTAAGAAAGGGGTGGATGCAGGCTATGCTTTTAAGATGGAATCTACAGGATTTGGCAACATACTGGATGTGAGGCTCAGCGTCAAATATGACACCAAGACAGCGCGCTTGCAAGGATGGACTTATGTGGATACCACTAACTCAAAGAGAGAGCGAAAGAGGAGGATCAGTATTAGGAGGAGCAAAGACAAGGAGCTCAGTTTTAGAGAGATTGAGTTTCAGAAAGTGGGAAGACATGTGGAAGAAAGGCAAGCAGTGACACACTGCAGGACAGCAGGGGAAAGGTCTGGGGAGGAGAGATATATCTGGGTGTCATGAGCGTACAGGTGGTAGTGGAATCCAAATGACATAATAAGTTTGCCAAGAGAGGCAGTATAAAGAGAGTATAGAAGGGCACCAAGGACAGAGCCTTGGGGGGCTCCAACCGAGACAGGACAGGGAGTGGAGGTATCATTAGAAAAGGATACACTGAATGAACGTTGGGAGAGATAAGAGGAAAACCACGAGAGGACAGAGTCAAAAAGACCAAGTAATTGAAGAGTTTGAAGAAGGAGAGCATGATCAATGGCAGCAGAGAGGTCAAGAAGAATTAGTATGGAATAGTGACCTTTGGATTAAACTGCGATTAGGTCGTTGGTAACTTTGATAAGAGCAGTCTCAGTAGAGTGGAGAGGGCAGAAGCCAGATTGAAGAGGGTTAAGGAGAGAGTTGGAATTGAGGAAGTGAGACATACGGGTACAGACAAGTCTTTCCAGAAGCTTTGAGGAGAAAGGGAGCAGGGATATAGGACTATTGTTAGAGGGGGAGGACGGTTTAAGAGATGTTTTTTTTCAGGATAGGTACTACAGTGGCATGTTTAAGGTCAGCAGGGACAACGCCAGGAGAGAGAGTGCAATTGAAGATGTGTGTTAAGGAAGGCACAAGACAAGGGGAGAGAGATCTCATAAGGTGAGATGGGACAGGTGAGGTGAGAGAAAAGGAGAAGTACAGCCACCTCTTGTTCAGTAGCTGGGGAGAAAGTCTGAAGGGTAGGAAAGGCATGATCTACGTGTGGTTGAGAAAGAGAATGGCAAGGTGTGGAGAATTCTTTCCTTAGCTGTTCAATCTTGTTGGTAAAGTACCATGCAAAGCTATTGGCTGTAAGGTTAGTTTGGGGGGTGGCCACAGCAGGGCAAAGAAGAGAGTTAAATGTGTCAAAGAAATGTCTAGATTGTGGGAGCATGAACTAATGAGAGAGGAAAAGTATGACTGTTTGGCAAGGGCAAGGGCAAGGGCTGTGCTGCATGAACACAATATAAATCTATAATGGAAAAATTCTGCCTGGGTGCGAGACTTCCTCCAGTAGCGTTCAGCACAACAGGAGCATCTTTGAAAGGTAGCGTGTTGATTTAGTATGCCACGGTTGGGGGTGTTTCCTCCTCGAGGTGCATGTTTGGAGCGGGGCTGTAGCGTTCAAGGAAGAGGTGAGGATAGTGTTATATGTCAAGATGGCCAGTGATGGAAGGGATGGATAGCAGTTGTGAATCAATATCAGCTGACAGCTGCGGGGGTCAATAGAATTAAGGTTCCTCCTGAGTTGAGGGGGGTGAGGCTGAGGTTGTTGGGTGAGGGGGTACTTGAGAGCAAATAATAAGAGGTGGTGACCAGAAAGAGGAAATGGACTGTTGCAGATATTCGATACTGTACATACATAAAAGAAAATAAGGTTGAGGGTATTGCCAGCTACATAGGTGGGAGAATTAGCCCACTATGATAGCCCGAGGGAGGAAGTAATTGAAAGTAGTTTAGAGGCTGCTGAGGTCAGAGGTGGGTTGATGGGAATATTAAAGAATTAGGGATGTAATATTAGAAGAGAGGAAGTAGGGTAGCCAGGCAAAAAAGTGGTCAAGGGAGAGGAGAGGGGAACCAGGTGGTGGTGGGGGGGTGATAAATAATGTTAGTAGAGAAGGGTTTCAAAAAGGCGAATCAAATTAATTTCAAATAATGGGAAAGAGAGGGAAGGGGGGGTAGAGGTTTGAAGGAGCAGTGAGGTGAGAAGAGAAACCCTACACCACCACCTTTACATTCAGAGTGTCTTGGGTTGTGGGTAAGTTGATGCAGGGGTAGCAGTGTCAGAGGGGTGAGAACCATGTTTCTTTTAAGGCTAGTAAATCTAGGGAACAAGAGATGAAGAGGTTGTAGACAGCAGTGGATTTTGTAATATTGCAAATAGAGCGTGCATTCCAGAGGGCAGTATTGAAGGAGGATTTAGAGGAAGAGTAACATGAGATGGGTATGAGATTGATGTGGTTCCTTGAGTTAGTACGTGGTGGGTTTGCTAAGATGGGACCCGGGTTTGGAGAGACATTACGAGCTGCTAGGAGCAGAAGGATAGAAAGGAAGTGAAGGTGGGAGTAGGATATGAACGTTTTTTAGGAAGGTATGTATACAGAGGATGTGGCAGGCCACCACCACTAAGTACCATGCCCACTGAGTATTTATATATTTTGCCCTTTGTATTTTGTGTTCCCACTGTTTATTCCTAAGGTTTTCCCTGGTATTCTGTGTTTCCCATGTGTTTATATGTGTGTGACCCCTTCCCTTCCCGGGGTGCAGAGCCCCTAAGTGTCCCTCCTGTATGTACTATGTTTTACATTGCCCTGATACCTCCCGCCTGCACTCTGTAACCTCCTCCTTTGGCCTCACGCAGTTGTCTACTTCAGCAACTCATACAGCAGGAAACACTCTTGACCTCATCTTCACCAATCTATGTACCACCTCTAATCTCTCCACTGTTCCATTTCCTTTGTCTGACCACCATCTGATAACATTTGACATCAGCATATCCCGTACCCCAATCTCACCACCCTCAACTCTCCAATCTCGCAGAAACCTCAACTGCCTTGATCTCCAGCATTTCTCCACCAAACTCCAAACTCTCCTTTTACCCATCTCAAATCTAACTTGCCCTACCTTTGCAACCTCCCTCTACAACTAAACTCTCTCCTCTCAACTCGACATCATGACACCTCTCGCAATTAAATGCAGCAAGCGCCCCCAATTACAACCTCCAGCTCCTTTGGCTTCCGTTATCATTTCTATGCTGATGACACGCAAATCTACCTGTCCTCTCCTGATCTCTCTCCACCCATCTTGACTCGTGTCTCTGACTGCCTCTCTTCGATCTCCAACTGGATTAAACTCAACCTGTCCAAAACAGAACTTCTGTTCTTTCCTCCCTCAAGTGTTACTAGTCCTGTGTCTCCCTCCCTCCAAGTCAATGGCGCTACCATCACCTCTACCTTACAGGCTCACTGCCTGGGTGTTCTTTTTGACTCCAACCTCTCCTTCACCTCTCATATCCAATCAATCACCAAATCCTGTCGCTTCCATCTCAAAAACATACCGCGCATTCGCCCCTATTTAACCCCAGATGCGGCTAAGGTGCTGGTCCATGCTCTTGTTCTCTCTCGCCTTGACTTCTGCAATACCCTTCTCAGTGGTCTTACATGTTCCCAGATTGCACTGCTGCAATCTATAATGAATGCAGCAGCGAGGCTAATTTTCCTGTCCGCTCGCACCTCCCACGCCTCCCCGCTCTGTCAGTCCCTGCACTGGCTTCCAGTTAAATATAGGGCTCAATTTAAAATTCTGGTGCTTGCTCACAAGTCCCTACATAATGCTGCCCCAACCTCCCTCCCTAATACACAAGTATGTCCCGTCAAGGCCCATACGCTCTGCCAAAGACCTACATCTATCCTCTGTCCGTACTCCCACCTCTGATGTTCGCCTCCAAGATTTCTCCAGGGCTGCACCTCTTCTGTGGATCTCCCTTCCCTTCTCCGTAAGACTTTCACCCAGTCTCCACTCATCAAAAAATCATTGAAATTGATTCTTCAAGAAAGCATATCAGTTAAACTGTTGGCAGGTTTTTATCCCCCATCCCCATGACTCCTCTCCTGCAACTGTCAAAAATTACCTACTAAGCCCTCAATGAATACTTTTCTAACAACCTACTTTGTACCCCTACTTTTACCCTTTGTGTCACTAGAATGTAAGCTCATTGAGCAGGGACCACCACCTCTCTGTTTTCCTGTACTTCCAATTGTCTGGTTAAAATTACATGTCTGTTAGTCCACCCAATGTACAGCGCTACGGAATGTGATGGCGCTATATAAATAATAAAATAATAATAATAATGTGTAACTAGTGTCCAGTTGGTATCTTCCAGAGAGGTAAATGGTTATCTGCTGCAAGCTATCCCCCACCAGCCTGGGACTGAGGAATTTGTACTGAATGAATGGAGACCCCCCCTGTAGGGGTCTGTGCATTAAAGGAAGCCTGTTTTCAATAAAGATTGTCAGAGTTTGTACCTCCAGGAATGTGTCTCATCTAGTTACTGGAGGGAAGGAAGATTTACCCCTGTGTCTGCTGTTTCAGCGTGTACAGGATGCAGTGGGGAAACTCCTTGTAAGGACTAAGAGAGCTAGTTCCCCTGTTTCCCTGTTCCAGCTAGAAAGCAGCCCTTTGGCAGAGGTACCCAACCAAGGTATAGGGAGCTCCACTACAGAGGATTTAGGAGGAGTTGGAGGAAATAGGCTGGAAAAGTATATGTAGAGTGCATGGGATGAATAGAGAGGGGAGGGGAGGGGAGTAAAATGAAAGTGATGAAGATGGTCTTGCCAGGGAGAGGTGAGCAGAAGGATAGGGATATTTTAGTAATGAGAGAAGTTAGTGTGAAAGTGAAAAATAGAAGGGAGAACCTTATTTAGAGAAAATGTGTTTTGTTATATAGATATGAAGATTGTACATATGCACATATATAATCATAGACATATGAATACACACATATCTATGAGTGTTTAAACCATGGTTAAGGATGCTGTTTATTAACCCCTTAAGGACGGAGCCAAATGTACACGTTGTGAACAAAACAAAATGTAAACAAAACCTGGCATTTGCGCTACATGTCTGTCCAACCGTAATTCACCTCTTTCATAGTAACTGCACCCACCCTTATTATATATCATTTTATTCAGGGGAAACAGGGCTTTCATTTAATATCAAATATTTAGCTATGAAACATAATTTAATATGAAAACAATGGGAGAAAATACGATTTTTTTGCTTTTTTTAGTTCTACATGACATTTTAACGGTCAATGTCATAATACTGTTTGCTTTTACTGCAATAAAATACACATATTTGTATTCAGCAAAGTCTCACGTGTAAAACAGTACCCCCTATGTACAGGTTTTATGGCGTTTTGGGAAGTTACAGGGTCAAATACAGCACGTTACATTTGAAATTGAAATTCGCCAGATTGGTTACGTTGCCTTTGAGACTGTATAGTAGCCCAGGAATGAAATTTACACCCATAATGGCATACCATTTGCAATAGTAGACAACCCAAGGTATTGCAAATGGGGTATGTCCAGTCTTTTTTAGTAGCCATTTGGTCACAAACACTGGCCAAAGTTAGCGTTAGTATTTGTTTGTGTGTGAAAATGCAAAAAATGCCAATTTTGGCCAGTGTTTGTGACTAAGTGGCTACTAAAAAAGACTGGACATACCCTGTTTGCAATACCTTGGGTTGTCTACTATTGCAAATGGTATGCCATCATAGGGGTAATTTTCATTCTTGGGCTACCATAGGGTCACGAAGGCAACGTAACCAATCTGGCGAATTTTAATGTGAAAAAAATGAAACTCAAGCCTTATATTTGACGCTGTAACTTTTGAAAACACCATAAAACCTGTACATGAGGGGTACTGTTGTACTCAGGAGACTTAGCTGAACACAAATATTTGTGTTTCAAAACAGTAAAAAGTATCGCAGCAATAATATCGTCCGTGTAAGTGCTGTTTGTGCGTGAAAAATGCAAAAAACTTCACTTTTACTGGCGATATCATCGTTGTAATACACTTTACTGTTTTGAAACACTAATATTTGTGTTCAGCGAAGTCTCCCGAGTAGAACAGTAACCCCCGTGTACAGGTTTTATGGTGTCTTGGAAAGTTATAGGGTTAAATATAGTGCTAGCAAATTAAATTCCTTTACTTTCGGCATGGGTTGTCAGGCAGGTCCCGCTAATTGTAATTAATTAAGATACCTAATTATGTAAAAATATTACATAAATATATATGTAGAATTAATATATGTATATATATATATATACGTATGTGTATATATATATGTATATATCTATATAATTTTTTAAAAATATTTTTATTTATATATAGGTATATAATAGTGATATATACGTATATATTTATGTATATAGATATATATATTATTTCGTTCTACGTGTATTTTGATATATATATATATATTAATTTCACAAAACAGTTAGAACGAAATAACACACATCTATATATTTTTAATTATTTATTTTTAATTATTTTTTTAATTTTATTTTTTAACGTATTTACATTTTTATTTTTTTTATATTATATATAAATATATATATAACAATAATTATATATATATTTAATCAGTATCAGTCTACGTGTAATTTGATATTAATACATATATATGATCTAAGTATATATATTTTTTTACACTTTTTAATTTATTTAATTTTATTTTCAGCCAGCAAGGGGACCACCTGTCATTACAGGCAGCCCCCCTGCTGGCAATGCAGGAGGCAGCTACCCCCACTCTCACATGGCCGGGGGGCTTCCAGGACGTCGGACGTGCCACGGGGGGCTCCCTGGGACCGGGTAAGTAGGAAAAGACCGGAGGGCGTACTATTACGCCCGGCGGCGTTTAGAGATGCTTAGAATAGGGCGTAATAGTACGCCCTCCGGTCTTAAGGGGTTAATAGAGGGATTTCAGGTGAGGAGAGGTTTAGTGACTTGATTGGTGTGTTTTGAAAACCAGCTGATCTGCACTATCTTTAAGTATGGTAATGACCATGGGTGGTGCGGGGAGGGTAGGGCAGACAGCCTTCCAGAGATGATACCTCTGCTTAGGCTTTTCTGCAGGGCTTGGTTGCTTGTGAGTACTGGATGTTGCTAATCAATGCTGTTATTTGGGGCCCAGTCTGAAATATAAGGTCGGGGTTAAAATAAAATAAAAAACACCATTATGGGTGGGGAGACATGGAGATATTGAGGTAATTAGAGATGAAACCCAGAGGAGATAACATTTGGGATAAAAAGGAATGAAGAATCAGGTGAAAGTCATAAACAGTGAACATAAATTTACAAGACTATCAGTGAAAGAAGTAAGTCTAGCTAAACAGACAATTAACAAAAAAAGTCAAAGAATGAACATAAAATAACAAGGCTACAAATGCACCAACTTTAAAAAAAAAAAAAACAGAAGATCAGGATGGGAGATTTAATAGTTATCAATTAAGTAGTGAGAATATAGGGAGGGAGGGGGAATAGAACACAATTTTAAATTAAGAAATAAAGGGAAACAATGAGTAGTGCATGAAATTCTTGCATAGATCTTCCAGAGATGATACCTCTGCTTAGGCTTTTCTGCATTGCTTGGTTGCTTGTGTTAACATGCAAACACTAGTAAAGGAAAATACAACTTTAAATGATGGATGTAATTGTTTCTTTTATTTTCAGAATGATAACATTATGTCCTTTAACACCAAACCTCTGCAACTGAAATGAAACCTCTAGAATCCCAGATATGTTTTAGCAATCATGGCAACTTACACGCCATAATTATCCCTTTAATTAAACACAGACATTGCTAAGTGGGGGATTTTACAGGGATTTGCACTTTGCCACACACATCTTCTGAATTCACGCTGGTCTGATGTCAACATATTCACAGGGATGCAAAGGTTCACTGATCTCATGACTATCACTATCAGAGGTTTAGCTATTCTGACCGCATAGCTGACTTAGCAATTTGCCTATTTTGACCTTTTGTATTTCAAATTATTACTATTATTATTGTTTTTGGTATTTATGTAATGCCAACTTATTTCGCAGGACTTTGCAATATTATAAACAGGGGGAAATGTTACAATAAATGAGACAATTACAAAATGTTACAGGAAAAATGGGTTGCTTAGGATCCTGTTCAAATGAGCTTACAATCTACAGGAGGTGGGATATAAAAAAAAACAAAAAAAAAACCTCACTTTGAATAATCTATTTAGTAAATAAATCTGTATAACTTTCCTAGTAATCTGCCACACACACAGGGGGTGGGGGTTATTACTAATTTTTACTAAGAAATAACGTACTGATATCTGTAGTAATGTCTTTGAACATATAAAGCTCCTTTATTTATGTATACAGTTGTGTCTACCACTGTAATATTTACATTTTGGTGGCATTTGGGACTTGTCCTGGAAAAGTCTACGTTACCGAATTTCTTCTATCAAAGAAAATATCTGGGGAGCCAATAAACAAGGACAATCAGTAGATATTTCTTGAGTTTCACAAAAGACATAGTGGGGAAAAAAACAATTATTTACTGAAAACTTCATAAGCCTAGAACTGGCTGTAAACTGGCAACCATTCTTCAGGCTTAATTTTTTCCCTGTAACAGGTCTTCAGCCGAATGCAATATAATGAAAGTTTTGATTGCGGTGACGAACATATGTCTGATGGGAGAAAGGTACATCAAGGTGATGTTTTCCTTTGTCAGTGTTCTCAAATGAGTAAATCCTGACTTACACTAACTGTAACAAAGTATCTTTGGAACATAATCTTCTGAATGTTTTCTCTTTGCCCAGTTATGTAATAACTACCTATCTCCCCAGAAAGTCATATATCTATGGTTTTAAAACACATCTTCTTACTCTTCGCATAGTTAATCTAATTTACCTACAATGTAGTATTGTTGGCTTTGTTTCGTTTTTAATCTTTATCAAATCAAAACTCTCATGCAATAAGGTAGGCAGATGTCTGTGGGATATCCCCGCTACATGCAGTTGATACATAAAATCATGCAATGTACAAGCAATAAAGAAAAATAAATCACCCAGCTATAAGACCACCCACCAGGACTTTTTGGATCAATGCGTAATTAGTGAAACTGCACTTGGCGGGGACTTCTAATCCCATAAATCCCTGCTGCACAGATTTTATGAGATATTAGTCCCAATAGACCATCATTAGTTATTGATTGGAGTGACAGCCTAGTGTGGGATGAATCTACCTGCAGACAGATCCACTGAGCAGTTTCCGGGAATACATTCAATTTCTGTTGATTTTTTATTTCATTTTATTTATTGCAATAAATTTTAATTATCTATATCATTCATTAACCCCTTAAGGACCAAACTTCTGGAATAAAAGGGAATCATGACATGTCACACATGTCATGTGTCCTTAAGGGGTTAAACACTGGGATAGTATTTACATAGACATTTCCTTTAAAGTGGAACTACCATGACAGGCTTCTCTTATAATAAATAAATTTAAAAAACTACATTTAATGATGTTTTGTTTTGTAAAGATCCTGTGCTACAAGATAAAGCAATGCTAATCAGAAGCATATTTTCTGATTATTCCTCGTTTGAGAACAATGCATGTGTACTTGCTAAGGAATTATTTAGAATTTTCAATTCATACAATTAACTTTTTTTTAAAAATAAATAAATATGCTATTGCTAATTTAAGTTCTGTGTGCAAAGATTCATTGTACCACTTCTTGCAAAATAAATCTTTCAAGCTCTAATTTTAGTATACGCCTTAAGGTTTCTCACCGTAGTAAAAGCTTTTACAGCACTGCAGAGTACAGCCGATTCCAAGAAATACAATTTGCCCTTTTCGTTTGATCGATTATTCGGATTTACATCTTCATGTTGTGATCACCCTTGTGTTTTATTTTTTTTATTTTGGTAAATATATTTTATCGTTTTGTAAGTTTCTTCAAGTATAAAGCACATAACATTGTAGCTGCTTCAAAAAAACAAAACCCCACATTCAATATGTAAAGATACAACAGTTTGACAAACAGTATAGAGTTTTATGAGACACTTCAGAGACAAGGTGCACGTTTTTGTCTGTTTGTTTTGCTGTAGTATGTTTGCAGAGAAAAATAGAAAGCAACCAGAAGAAAGGGAATGCTAGAATAGACACAAGCACATTTTGCCATTGACCAACAGGTTACATTTAAAGGACCACTATAGGCACCCAGACCACTTCAGCTTAATGTTTCTTCAGAGAAACTGCTATGTTTACCTATGGGTTAATCCAGCCTCTAGTGGCTGTCTCAATGAGTCGATGACGGGGAAATGAGGCGGAGAGTCCCCACCGCCGAGGGAGCCCGGTGGTGGAGAAAAGGTATGTGTTTAACCCCTTCCTCACCCTAGAGCCTGGCGGGAGGGGGGCCCTAAGGGTGGGGGGAGGGGGGGGACCTAGAGACCCTATAGTGCCAGGAAAATAAGTATGTTTTCCTGGCACTATAGTGGTCCTTTAACTCTTAAAAAATATGAATGAGGAGTACTTGGGTGAGAAAATGTAAGCCAGTAAGTTTACAAACTGTTCTTATGGACTAATTTCTACATTTAATAAGACTGCTCTGCATTTTCCATAAAATCCTACTGTGCAACTGGTAGTTAAAGGAAAACTATAGCATTAGGAATACAAATCTGTATTCCTAATGCTATAATGTCTGCCGGGCCATCCCAAGACATTGTGCTGCCTAGGTCCAAGGATAAAATGCTGCCTCCCCTCTGCCCGCACCAAAAGCACGACAACATCTATTATGTTATGCAGTGTGTGTGTAATGAATTGAATACAATGTCTGTTTGTGTAGTGGACACAGTGTTTTGTATGCATTGTCTGTGCAGTGACTACGGTGTGTGTAGTCAATGCAGTGTATGTGTGTCATGGATGTAGTGTGTATTGTATGCAGTGTTTGGACTACGTTGTCTGTGTGTGTGGAAGTGAATGCAGTGTCTGTGTTTTTGTAGTGGATGCAGTATGTGTAGTGCATGCAGTATTTGTGTGGTGGATGCAGGGTGTCTAGTGGATGTAGTGGCTGTGTCTGTATGTGGATGTAGTGTCTGTGTATGTAGTGGTGGGAGTGTAGTGCATGTAGTGTTGGATAAGTGATTTGGGGGGCTGAGCAGTTTAAATTACCTGAGTGCTGGAAGGCAGGGACAGTGTGTAGGAAGGTGACAGTATAGGGGGGTGGGGTGAAGGAAGGCTGTTGGTGGCAGGCTGTATGGGTGACAGTGTGGCATGGCAGAGTGTGGGGGTGAAAGTGTGGGCATGCAGGGAGTGGGGAAGCTGTGGGGGAAGCAGGTTGTGGAGGGACAGGCTGTGGGGGAGTAGGGTGTTAAGGACATGGTGTGGGGGACAGGCTGTGGGGTTGGAGGCTGTGGGGGTGACAGTGTAGGAGGCTATGGGAGTCCAGGGGAGCAGGCTGGGGGAGGGCTGTGAAGGACATTGTGTGGGGGACAGGCTGTGGGCGTGTGTGCAGGCTGTGGGGGGTGGGGCAGGCTGTGGGGGGTGGGGAAGGTTGTGTGGGTAGGTTGTAAGGGTTGGAGCAGGCTTTGGGGGAGTGGTGCAAGGTGTGTGGGGTGAACAGGTTGTGGGGGGTGCAGGTTGTGGGGGGTGGGCAGGTTGTATGGCGGTGCAGGCTCAGTGGGGTGGGCAGGTTGTTGGGGGGGTGCAGGCTGTGTGTGGTGGGGGGCTCTGATAAGCCTCCCCACAGTGACATAGCATTTCCTTGGTTATCCACTGAGATCGCTATACGGTCTGCAGCTCTGCCGGATGTGAGCTGCAGACTACGTGGTTCGAGTTCTCGCAAGCTCTGGTCAGCTCTATGAGCTTGCGAGACCTCTATCACATAGTCTGCAGCTCTGCCCCGGCGAAGCTGCAGACTGGAGGCTCTCAGTCAGGGCAGACTGAACGGAGGGCCTGCACCCGGCGGCATGGCCACCAGGCCCCCTCTAAGTCACTGACCGAGGGCCTGACAGGTCAGTCTGCCTCAAAGATTAGAGTGACGCCTATGCTGCATACATAAATGCAGGAAGGGCAGCCCGGGTTCCAAAGGGCCAGCGGCAAAATGCCGCCCCTGTTAAAGTGCTGCCTGGAGCCATGGCCCCAGTCCGTCATATGGAAGGGCCGGCCCTGAGTGTCCCTGTCCCTACTCTTATTCCCACTAAGTGCATTAGAATAAAACAATTAGAAGGTTTTACTTACCTTTTTCCATCGCCGAGGCTTCCTTGACGCTGCTTACCTCTCCACCTCCCACAACATCATGGAGGAAGCATGCCCTCTGTTGATGTCCAATCCAATGCTCCTTAAAGAGTACAGTGCACACATACAAGTATCTCCATTGGAAAGTATTAAATTAATGCTTTCCTATAGGGGTTTTCGCTTCATGTGACTTTGAGTTTCATGATCTATCCCGGCAGCCTTTAGCTCTGTGCTCAGCAAAGTGCAGCTTGAAGTCGTCACTCCTCGCACCTGTTCATGGCTGGTAGTGCTCTACAGCTACATTGCTTGTATTACATCCCTCAGCGAGATGAGAGGAAGCACTCCGGGCAAGGCAAAGAATGAAAGACAGAATAGGTGAATTACTGGACCTTGACACAAAGAAGGAACCAGGACTAAACTAGAGCAGTTCTTCAGGCAAAAGAGGAACACATAAAATCGAAGATAAAACTGTATTAAATAAAATACCGGATTAAAAATACCAGCTGGTACAGGAGCAGCATAACAGACAAACAGGCTAAGGTCAGGATTATGGGCTGAACGGGTCAATGAACAAGCCTAGTCTGGTACACGAAGAGGATAGTCATACAAGCCAAGTCTGATACAAAAATACAGGAAATCAAGATAAGTCAAAGGATAAGCCAGATCAAGACCAGGAACTCAACACAGACAAACTTAACCAAGAAAACCAGAGAGCCCTCTTTAACCCCTTAAGGACACATGACACGTGTGACATGTCATGATTCCCTTTTATTCTAGAAGTTTGGTCCTTAAGGGGTTAAATAGAGAGGTCTATGATTAGCTCTGCCTTCTGTGAGTAATCAGCAAGAAAGGCAACACATGTGTTACCCTACAAAACAAACTAAAAATTGATTTAGGTAGGTGAAAAGTGTGTAACCAGTAAACCCTTGGGAATCTTCCCAGGAGAGCAGGCTCCACATTAAGCAGTGTGCAGAACCTGAAGGGTAACACATGGAGAAAAACTCTAAAAAGTTTAATGATACCATATGTATATCACATAGAGAAACATACAGAAAAGGTTTTTAAAAAGTATAATGATACCACATGTATAAAAAAAAACATATCTGGCTGACCTAGAAGGATCCTATATAATAAAGTACAATAGGGGAATATTCGTCACATGATGATCAACCTAGACATCTTAGAAGGGGGCCCGATGTCCTATTTTCTAATCTATCCTAATCATACTTCTTCTGGATCACTTTCCCAGGAAAGGAAAAGAAGAATAAAAAGGTGGGGGGTGTCAAAAACACCCCCATTCCCAAGCAGGCACTTGACTTGCCTCAGTGGGTTAAATTGTTAAAAATAACTATTTTTCTGCTCTAGACCCAAAATAATGATTTAAAAAAAAAAAATCGGTCGTAACTATTCTAGTATAAAATCTACTACAACCAATATATTTTATAAATGGGACATCTTAGGTTGCCCCAACTAAAATAGAGTTAAAACTCACAAAACACAGTTTAGCAAATAAAATAAAAAGGGGGTAAAAAAAACAGAAATTCCCTAATGTTCAGTGTTCTAGGGAAGTATCAGTATTTCTTTCCCAAGAGAGCTTTTTGATAAAGAGATAGAAAATCTCCACTGTGAATTTGACATGGCTCTCAAAATGGATTACAAAGCTTTTTCATTAGAGATTATATAGTTTTTTTTGGCTCATCTCACGTTCTAGGCCAGCTATCCTGAGGTATGGCAAGGGGTTGCAGAAATCTTATTTTTATGAAGGGCAATTAATGTATGCCAAATCTGATAGAGATATGTACAATGCTGTATATTTATTTTTCTCATCTTTGTATCCAAGTCAGATCATCTCGGTGAACCCAGACAATTAGTTTAAGACCAGACATAATATACATTTCCTACATAATGCCCCCCCCCCCAAAAAAAAATCTAATATCACTTCCAAAATGTTAATTGAATTACCCTTCATTAAACTTACAATATAGAGCTATAGAGCTATAGATACATTTATTTGGCAGGGGAAACGACGCAGGGTAGCCAGAACTCTCCTGTATAGACCGAGAGACAAAGGGAGACTAGGTCTCCCCAATTTAATTATTTATTAATATGCATCCCAACTGGCACAAATTATTGGTGCTAAAACAAATATGCCCTTCTACTGCAAACTCCCTTTACATTTGGGATAAACTCAAGTTAAAGATTGGTCTAACTAACTTCCTTTCGCCTATGACTCCTGTTTTTCAGAATAGACAATATATCCCTGGCCTGAAAGAATACAATTTTCAAAGCCTAAAAGCAGGAGGAATCCATAGATATGTAGATCTTTGGTCAGAAGGAGAGGTAGTTCTATTTTCTAGATTATCGACCAGAATAGAGCTGAGGACAGGAGATTTTTTTTTGCTATTTGCAGATTAGAGACTTTGCGTACTCAATGGAAGTAAAAACGGCAGTCAAACTCCCCTTCACCGATTTTGAAAAAGTCTGCAAAATAGGAAGGATAAAGGGAGGTCTTATTTCTGATTTCCAAAATCAGCTAAGTGAGGAACCTACGGTTTGGGCTCCATTAAAGTATATATCCCATTGGGAGGCAGATTTAGGTTCCTCTTTGGAAGTTAAGGATTGGATAGATATTTGGGAAACAGCATCCAAAATATCGATATGTGTAATCTCGCAGGAACAGATGTTTAAAATATTGTTTATATGGCATGTGACCCCCGTCTTTTTGTATAAAATAGGTAAAAACCTGATAGATCTTTGCTGGCAGGGATGTGGCCTACAAGGGACATATTTACATATGTGGTGGGATTGCCCAAAGATTAAAAGCTACTGGGAGGAAATAAGGGAGCTAATTCAGGTGATAACACAGGGAAACATAGAACTTAACCCTTGGACATTTCTACTATCGTAATCAATAGCAGGTATACCCAGCCACTCGCAGAAACTAATATTTTTTAATTGTATTGGCCGCACGCAGATGTATAGCCGCTAGCTGGATAAAACTAGATCTACCATTAATGAGAGAGGTTGAATTAAAGATTCAAGAAAACTATATAATGGATGAATTATCATCAAGAGTAAGACATTCCCACCATATGTTTAGCAAGGTTTGGGAACCCTGGAAGGTTTATATAAATAGGAAGGGCATATTTGGATAGAGAGGGGGCAACATTTTCTTTTTGTTTTTTTGTTTTTATTTAAATGTAAAAATTTGCATTGTTGAATAACTTAAAATGGTGATATTAGATTTAAAGTGCAATCTTATAGTCGACACTCCTTGTAAATGCATGTTGAAGATTGTATAATGTATAATGAGTTTTTTCCTCAATGTTAAATAAAGAATAAAAAAAAAACATCTAATATCACTTCCAAAATGTTAATTGAATTACCCTTCATTAAACTTACAATATACAGTGTTATGTTGTTTCTAAAACTCTTTGACAGCTTATCTGTTAATTCTCCTCAACCTTATAACCAGATTTCTGTTTATAAATTCCGAAAAATTTGGTTTATACACAACATGATAAAAATATCGGTAGTTTACAGCTTTTTTTCTTTAAGATGATGGCTCATTCCTCATGTCTAGCGAAACACAGTCAAATTAACCTTTACCATGGTAACCATTCCATGCACATGCTATACACATCACATTATCTAAACATATTTTGACAATGAAGCAATATGTTTAGCATAAACAATGAATCATGTCTTCTGGGCATGATAGGGTGCACTTCTGCAGTCTCTCAAAAATAAACACTTTTCAAGAAATTTAAAATATTTTATTCCAGGAAATATTCTTCTTCATCGTTCCTTTGGACACTCCTGATGCTTACTGTACATTTCTTGAGATAAAAATAAATTATATCAAGGTATCAAGTAATTTACAAGTAAATGTTATACCTTTTTCATTTGGGCTGCAATAAGAGGCGAGGAAAATTAGTGTTGATAGTGTGAATGAAAACTACTTGCTCTGCAAAATTAAATGCTGAAATTAAAAGATTATTGAAAAACAATGAGCATGTTTCATTTGTCTTTAATGTTATTACTACTGCAGAATGGCATGTATGGGACATAAAACATCAAGAAAAACACATGGCAGATGTTTACGATGCGGTGTTGATTTAATATTCTTGTTGTGAATACTATATTTTTATAAATAATGAAAACGTCATTTTCCACAATATGAAAAATCTCAAGAGAACTTAGTATTGGAGTGGTTATTAAGGGGTATAAACTGTTTTTACTTTAGCGTTGCCCTTTAAGTTTGTAGGAACCAGAATGTGAATGCAAAGTTTTAAATACATTAATTGATTTACAATGACTACTGGTATGCTCGTATTTTGTACAGTATCAAACATGTTTGGGGCTAGCTCTCCTTCACCTACTATAACAGTAATTTGTGACTAACATGACAGTTGTCTAGATACTCACAAATTCTTGTTGTCGCTGTAGATCACTGTGTAATTATGTTAGTTGGCGTGAAGCACCACTATATTTTTATTTACGGTATAAGAGTGTCACTGCTTTCTGATGAATAAACTTACAGTTCCCTTGATCAGTGTATTTCCTCTATTCCTTCCCTTAACATACAAGCATAAAATGTGACAGCAGGTAAAGAATTGCACCATCCGTCTACTTTTGCTCATTTTTATACTTGCTTTAAAACTTTACCCACAGTTTGATCCTTGGACATATATTATGTTCATGATGACTTACTTTTTCGACAGAGTTTTTGTATCTGTGTTGCGCTTCGCAATAAGGTACCCTATTGATCATAACTTGTAAACCCCAGCACAGCTTTTGTCAACACAAATTTCTCTAAAGAACTATGCAACTAACACAACTAGAACCCAGTGTAATTCTTCACTGGCACACATGTACCACTAAACCTATTTGATATTGTTACCAGTGATACTGCTCTCTCCTTATTTGCTTCGCCCACTCCTTCTAGATTTAAGCAGAGGTGTATTTACCCTTTTGAACATACCTCTTTGCAATAATTAAATGTAATGTGTGGGCATTTTGTGTAGTATGTCTCTAGCAGCCTAACATCATCGTGTAAATATATCAGAAAAGTACTGGGTGCTGATCCAAAAAATATAAATGGATGGCGAGAGAGAGAGAACCGAAAGGCTAAAGTCCTCCAACATGCATGCTTCATAAGACTGCTGCCGTGACCAATAAATATAACATACAAAACATATAGAACCCACGAAAATGACCTGTGAAGATGGGGTACTCAATAAATAGTGTTGGGCTTGTATGAAATATATGATCACATACTAAAACTAAATCCACATTATTTTCATCTATGGATGTCTTTAAAAACAAGCATGGGCTTTAGAGTTCCTTTTCTCTGTCCCAGGTACCTCATAATGGACCTTATTTAACCCTTGCACTACAGAGAGCTCCACGAGGATGGATGTCCCAAATAAGTGGGATACCTATCATGAAGATCGTAGAGAGTCAAACCTGCCTGATATGGAGAACTTTATAAAAAGTTGTATAATACAATGTGTGATTATATATCAATAACTTTAATAACACTGAAGCTCGCTTTTAGTTAAGTATGTATATATACAGACAAACACATATACATGTGTCAGTAAACCCTTCCCACCACCAGGGCCGGACTGGGGATACAAAACAGCCCTGGAAAAAAAATCTATGCCAGCCCCATAAGTCATTGCGCCATATATTGTCGCATGTAATATGTAAGGCTATGTCTTGCCACCCCAGATGATTGAGTAATATATATATACATATATTTATATATGGAAGAAAGAGAGAGGGGCTATGGGGTGGGGAAACCACCACCACTACCCCACAAAAAGGTTACAGAGGTACAAGGGACGTAACTCCACAATATATAGAGAAAAAAAGAGACGAAAAATGGGGCAGACAGTCCACTCACAAAAAAGTGGGAGGAATGCCTAGCCTCATTCAAAGTACCTCATAATGTAAATAGTCACATAGAAGAGGATAAACAACATTTATTAGAAAAAAAAAATGCTAAAATGGTATATAGTCCAAATACTATTACCATACACTAAAATAGTGTATTGATTATAAGTTAACCACCAAATTTGTAAAAGCCTGGGAGAGGCTAATCCTGCAAGGTATGTTTGACTTAATAAAGGTGTAAAAATACACCTAAAATAATAAATGGGTAACAAAGCAGGTTAGTCTAAATCCATTCTAGGAAAGGACCCAACTGGGTAATTGGATAGAAAAAGGATAGTCTTAGAGCAGTGTCTGAGAGAATCTGGAAAGGGCAGGGTTAATAGCAACTAATGGGGCGCGCCCAAACTAATATCGAGTAGCTTATACTAAAGAGAAAAGGAGCTAATACCCACAAAGAGAGGAAAGATAGAAACCCCCCCCCCCCTTGAGTCACCCTAAAAAAACTAACTATCCTAAGAGAAAAGCAAAACTAACTGCTGCTTCGTGGCAGCCTATCCAAATCCCTAAGTCTGTATCAGGAGAAAATATAGGCGCAAACTCATGCGCTGTGGAAACCCAGGTAAATGAAAGATGAGAGTAAAGAAAATCAATTGAGTATAATAGCATCGGCTAAGTTAACCACCAAACTTATAAAAGCCTGGAAGAGGCTAATCCTGCAAGGTATGTTTGACTTAATAAAGGTGTAAAAATACACCTAAAATAATAAATGGGTAACAAAGCAGGTTAGTCTAAATCCATTCTAGGAAAGGATCCAGCTGGGTAATTGGATAGAAAAAGGATAGTCTTAGAGCAGTGTCTGAGAGACTCTGGAAAGGGCAGGGTTAATAGAAACTAATGGGGCGCGCCCAAACTAATATCAAGTAGCTTATACTAAACAAAAAAGGAGCTAATACCCCATAAAGAGAGGAAAGATAGAAACTACTCTAAGACTATCCTTTTTCTATCCAATTACCCAGTTCGTCCTTTCCTAGAATGGATTTAGACTAACCTGCTTTGTTACCCATTTATTATTTTAGGTGTATTTTTACACCTTTATTAAATCAAACATTCCTTGCAGGATTAGCCTCTCCCAGGCTTTTACAAATTTGGTGGTTAACTTATAATCAATACACTATTTTAGTGTATGGTAATAGTATTTGGACTATATACCATTTTAGCATTTTTTTTTCTAATAAAGGTTGTTTATCCTCTTCTATGTGACTATTTACATTATGAGGTACTTTGAATGAGACTAGGCATTCCACCCACTTTTTTGTGAGTGGACTGTCTGCCCCATTTTTCATATATTTATATATATATATACATATATATATATATATATATATATAGCTTTTTCTAATATAAAATATTGGTCCTTTCAGAGTAAAACATTTAATTATACAGTAACCATACTCACATGCAGACACGGACAATCTCACTGACACAAACAAGCTCATTGATACACAGCCTCATAGACAAACAATCTCACTGATATACATAAACTCATTGGCATAAAAACATAAGCTCACTCACTAGCAGGCACACACATACATGCAAGCAAGCTCACTCACTAGCAGGCGAACACACACACAGCTTAATGTAGTAGTTCTGGTGTCTATAGCCTGTCCCTGCAGGCTTTTGAATGTAAACACTGACTTTTCATAGAAAAGGCAGTGTTTACATTGCTTCCTAGTGACCGACACTCAGACGGTGACTAGAGGTACTTCTTGTGTCAGTGCGGATTGGCTGAGATCATCAAGCTTGATGATCTCAGTCATAGAGGCAGGGCCAGTTGAGGGGAGACCAGCAAAACATTGGGAAGGTGAGTAAAACAATATTTTTAAAAACACACACAGACACCAGGACAGACAGACAGACACACACACACACCCCATGACACATACATATAATATGACAGACACACACACACCTTGACACACACATATACTATGACAGACACACCATGACACAGACCATGACACAGACCATGATACAGACAGACACACACACACCATGACAGACACACACACACACCATGACACAGACAGACACACACACACCATGATACAGACACACCATGACACAGACACACACACCGTGACACAGACACACATGACACAGACAGACACAGACAGACATACACACACACGCACACCATGACACAGCCAGACACACACACACACCATGACACAGACAGACAGACACACACACACCATGACAGACAGACACACACAGCATGACACAGACAGACACACACACACAACATGACAGACAGACACAACACATCATGACACAGACAGACACACACACACCATAACAGACAGACACACACAGCATGACACAGACAGACACACACATACACGCACACACCATGACAGACAGACACACACACAGCATGACACAGACACATACACACACACCATGACAGACAGTCACACACACAGCATGACACAGACAGACACACACACACATCATGACACAGACAGACACACACACACACCATGACAGACAGACACACGCACAGCATGACACAGACAGACACACGCACACACCATGACAGACAGACACACACACAGGGCCGGACTGGCCCACCGGGATACCGGGAATTTTTATGGTGGGCCGTCGGCACCTGGGGCCGGGGAGACATTTGGGTGAGCTTGGATGGCGGCCGCAGGGAGAACTTGGATGGCGGCCGCAGGGGGAGCTCTTCTGGCAGCCGCAGGGGGAGCTGGCTGTTCTGTCTCTGCTCCCCCGCCCTCGTGCGTTACTAAATTAGACCGGGGCTGGAATATGACATCATATTCCGGCCCCAGTCTCATTAAGATGCGTGCTGGGGAGCAGAGACAGAGACAGCCAGCTCCTCCATGCGGCCGCCAGAAGAGCTCCCCCTGCGGCCGCCATCCAAGTTCTCCCTGTGGCTGCCATCCAAGCTCTCCCTGTGGCTGCAGGTCATTCAAATGTCTCCCCGGCCCCAGGTGCCGACGGCCCACCGGGAAATTTCCCGGTATCCCGTTGGGCCAGTCCGGCCCTGCCCACCACCCCACCCGAGTCTCTGAATTGCTGGTTACGTCGATAAACAGATAATAAACAACTATGTAGGTGTCAAGGGTGATGAATATATGTCTATCAAACTCAAATTATAAATCTCCCTTTATCTAGGGATGTTGGATGTAGCTTCAGTTCATTATGTTGGTTGGAATCTTGATTGCAGGGCTATATTAAGTAGTGTAATAAATAATGGTAAACTCTGTATATATCTTGTACTTGATCTTAATTAGTGGGATCACTTTGGTCAACATTCCTTCTATAAATAGATATTGTAGGCTGTATTTTCAAAATGTAAAGTTTGCTGAATGCAACAAAAACAACAGCGACTTTACATAATTGAGCTGCGTTAATGAACGATCAATTTTCAATCTTGTCCATTGCTGCATAAGTAAATGGCTTCAAATTAAATCCTAGAGTGCTACAATGATACACATTATATCTCTTTTGTGCATTTTCTCAGAGTTAGTAAATATATCGATGTGAGTCTAATTTAATGTATCATTTGGTATTTTATATACCTTCTGCATTGTAATCTTTAATATGAAACTGTGCTATTTGTTATAATGCAATAAGTTTCTTCTATGATCACTTTTCATTCTTTTTTTTATCTCAGATGTGTATTTTGTAACAATTCATACCTAATGAATCTCTACTGAGGAGAGGGGGTGTTTACCATTGGCACAACTGTCATTATATTCTTGTGGTTCAATTGTTCTACTGAATGTATTTTTACTATACACTTTTAATAAGGTCTTTGCTATGAAAATTAATTATGTTGAGGAAAAAAAAAATTATAAGTACCGATCAATATCATCTGATTAAAAAATGGCCAGAACATACTTTTTTTTCACTATGAAGGGAAGGGTAGATAGCTCTTATAAAGTACACTGCTCAAAAAAGTAAAGGGAACACAAATATAACACATCCTAGATCTGAATGAATTAAATATTCTTCTGAAATACTTTGTTCTTTACATAGTTGAATGTGCTGAAAACAAAATAACACAAAAATTAAAAAAAGGAAATCCAATTTTTCTACCCATGGAGTTCTGGATTTGGAGTCACACTCAAAATTAAAATGGAAAAACACACTATAGGCTGACCCAACTTTGATGTAATGTCCTTAAAACAAGTTAAAATGAGGCTCAGTAGTGTGTGTGGCCTCCACGTGCCTGTATGACCTCCATTCAACGCCTGTGCATGCTCCTGATGAGGTGGCGGATGGTCTCCTGAGGGATCTCCTCCCAGACCTGGACTAAAGCATCTGCCAACTCCTGGACAGTCTGTGGTACATTGGTGGATGGAGTGAGACATGATGTCCCAGATGTGCTCAATTGGATTCAGGTCTGGGGAACAGGCAGGCCAGTCCATAGCATCAATGCCTTCGTCTTGCAGGAACTGCTGACACACTCCTGCCACATGAGGTCTAGCATTGTCTTGCATTAGGAGGAACCCAGGGCCAACCGCATCAGCATATGGTCTCACAAGGGGTCTAAGGATCTGATCTCGGTACCTAATGGCAGTCAGGCTACCTCTGGCGAGCACATGGAGGACTGTGCGGCCCCCCAAAGAAATGCCACTCCACACCATTACTGATCCACTGCCAAACCGGTCATGCTGGAGGATGTTGCAGGCAGCAGAACGTTCTCCACGGCGTCTCCAGACTCTGTCATGTCTGTCACATGTGCTCAGTATGAACCTGCTTTCATATGTGAAGAGCACAGGGCACCAGTGGCGAATTTGCCAATCTTGGTGTTCTCTGGCAAATGCCAAACGTCCTGCACTGTGTTGGGCTGTAAGCACAACCCCCACCTGTGGATGTCGGGCCCTCATACCACCCTCATGGAGTCTGTTTCTGACCGTTTGAGCAGACACATGCACATTTGTGGCCTGCTGGAGGTCATTTTGCAGGGCTCTGGCAGTGCTCCTCCTGTTCCTCCTTGCACAAAGACGGAGGTAGGGGTCCTGCTGCTGGGTTGTTGCCCTCCTACGGCCTCCTCTACGTCTCTAGATGTACTGGCCTGTCTACTGGTAGCGCCTCCATGCTCTGGACATTATGCTGACAGACACAGCAAACCTTGCCACAGCTCGCATTGATGTGCCGTCCTGGATGAGCTGCACTACCTGAGCCACTTGTGTGGGTTGTAGACTCCGTCTCATGCTACCACTAGAGTGAAAGCACCACCAGCATTCAAAAGTGACCAAAACATCAGCCAGGAAGCATAGGAACTGAGAAGTGGTCTGTGGTCACCACCTGCAGAACCACTCCTTTATGGGAGGGGGGGTGTCTTGCTAATTGCCTATAATTTCCACCTGTTGTCTATCCCATTTGCACAACAGCATGTGAAATTGATTGTCACTCAGTGTTGCTTCTTAAGTGGACAGTTTGATTTCACAGAAGTGTGATTGACTTGGAGTTACAAGTGTTCCCTTTATTTTTTTGAGCAGTGTAGTTTGAATCACCAATCGCAAGTAAAAAAAAAATTAGGGAAATTACATAAAATATTTAGATTAACACAGAATGCTTGCATTATCTAATTTATATTTTGCAAACATATTTGACACATTGTGGCAAATTATGCAAATGTATAAAGTAGTTTATACAAAAGAATTTGCATTATCACAACAAAGAATTACAGAAAACAAACTGAAATACAGCAATCAATGATGTGTTAAAAATGGAATGTAGAAAAATAGAACATGTACTCACTGCTTCATCATGTTGAATTTGAAATAGCTCAGAGAAAAAGCAGTATTTCTCTGTACATAGATAAAATCACTGAATGATACAAATACACATAAAATATATATATTTGTATATATATATATTTATTTTTTTTAGTTTATTGTACAATACTAGGCAAGTAAATAATTGTCATTGCATGCTTGGAGAAGCAGCCACTTACTCACCAGGCGCCATGTGGATCTCGGAATCCCAGAAGTAAGGGACGCATCAGATTTTCCTCCCAGCTGTCAGCAATGTCTTCAGTAGCACATTGCAAGCACAAGGTGGGCAGCACTTACTCCTAGCCCATCGGTCCCTGCAGCCGATCCACGTGGGTTGCAGAATGCAGGGGATGGGTGGTGAGCATTGCTTGCTCTTTAGCCAACCTCCCCTCCGACGGGCACCCGTTGCAGCATGAGTATCATGTACCACACACTGCTCCATGGTCCTGAGAATATTAGAACATTGGAGGATCTATGGTGTTATATCTAGGAACAGTGTAGAGAACAGTGTGGAGAACTGCCCTGGATTCTTTGTTCAGTTGTTTTGTGAACTCCTAGAGGTTACAAGCCTCCTCATCCTTGGTTAACCCTTGACTGCTTTAGCCTGCCTTGATTAACCATTGCCTGCCAGAACCTGCCTCGATTGACTTTTGCCTGCCTGAACCAGCTGTGTTTAACTCTTGCCTGCCTGAACATGTTTTGGTTTACCATTGCCTGCCTCATCTTGTCTGTGTGTTTGATGGTCCTGCCTGGATTATCCAATAAAGGCTTTACTTTGGTTTTGCTGGTCCTGGCCCTGCACTGTGTGGTCTTATCCTTGGACTTTACAGTTTATGTTATTTTATGTTTAATCAATAAAGACTTTAAGTTAAGTAACTTTGCTTTGTCCTATTTTCTGCATGCCTAGCCCATTCAACCCAAACTGTAACAGAACAATTGAGCCAACAAAATAATGGAGCTTGCAGAGATTGCAGATCCCTTTAAAAGCCTGACCCGCCAAGTGAATACCTTGGGTCAAACTGTCCAAGATCTGCAAACAAGTAAAAAACAATTACAGTCACAGCTGATGGCATCACCAGCTACCTATCCAACACACCTGACTCCACTTCCAGATGATAAACCGCACACTCTTGTTCAGCCAGTTGTTGTTTACTTTGAAACCACATACGTATCATAATGACTTTATAAAAAGTACAAACGGTGACTTCTCTTGTCAGGGAAACCCAGATCCTAGGCCCATATTCTCCAACGCAACCAAAGTCCCCTTCAGAGCAATTGGGCTTCTTTTAAGCTAACTATGGACTCCCTCTATAAGGACCCAAACAAGACTACCACTGAAAGGTCTGCTATATGGGCTTTAAAGCAAGAAGAATATATCACAGACATTTTTCATGTTTCTGCTGATACCGCTTGGAATGAAATCAAATCAGCCAGTTATAAAACACTGCCTCTCTCTGAGGATAGTGTCAGCTCATTCACTCTGGCTCCTGTATTGTATTCTTGATCCAGTGTTCTCCAGACCGCTCCTGGCCTTGGTTTATCTCATTGTTTAATCTGACCTCTGGCATCCTCTGACTTTGGCTTATCCTCAACTATCCTCCTGCTTTTGTCCTTGCCTGTACTGCGACTTGGAGCTATATTCTGCATAGCCCCCGTGCACAGACTCACAACCCAGGTGGCTTCTTATCTGGTCACCTTGGTCTGTGTTTATTTGCAAGGGTGAGCGCATAACTCTGCACATTGGACTCCGCATCAGGTAAGATCCTGACAACTATATTGTCTCTCCCATACTCTGAGAAGCCATACTTTGTGGAAGTCGATGCTTCAGAGGGCAACTGGTGCTATCCTTTCACAAAGAGGAGTGGATGACCAACTACATCCTTTGGCATTCCATTCGTAAAGAGTGATACCTGCAAAGACTAACTATGACATTGGGGATAAAGAATTGCTCGCCATTAAACAAGCATTTAAGGAATAGCATAACCTATAAGAGGGTGCTCTCCACCCAGTCACAATATATACAATATACACAGATCATAAAAATCTGGAGTATTTGTGAAGGGCAAAGTGACTATGTCCCCGGCACTTCCAGTTCCATATTACTCATTGGCCTGGTTCTAAGAATGGCAAAGCAGATGCCTTGTCTCGCATTCCTATCCCAATGGAAAGTCAAAGCCTTGATTGACACATGGTTTTCCAAGCAGGTCATTTCATGGCAATTTCCTTTTCCCTGTTGGATAAGATACGGGACTGTGCAAAAGACCACACTATACATCTGTCACCAGAGGGGTTTAACATGCATTATGGGAAGATACATGTTCCACAAGTACTAAGGAAAGAGGTCTTACACCTTGCCACGGTAGCCATTATAAAATGCTAGACCTTGGAAGAAGACATATCTGGTGGCCATCCATGTCCAAAGATGTGAAGACCGATGTCCAGACCTATTCGGTCTGTGCCCGAAATAAGAGACCTGATGCTAAAACAGCCATTACAAGCACTGTCTCTTCTTGGATTAATGTCACTGTGGACTTCATAATTGATCTACCACAATCACCCCAATTCACTCTATTATCATGATAGTGACCAACAGAGTTTACCAAAGGAGGTGGATTTGAAAAAAATCTATATTTATATATTTGTATAATATATAATTTATATTTTAATTTATTTGCATTTATTTTTTGCTGCTTTTCCACTTTTTCCCTCTATTGGTTACTTTTTCTCACTTGATCTGTAAATCAAATGGTGTGAAAATATGTGTCTACTGCAAAATATATACTTTTATTTATATTATGTATTTTAATTTTTTCGTGTTATTTTTTATTTTGATTAGACACGGACACTAGTAAATGCCATTTTGGCGTAATGTTTACCCAATGCAAGAAAAGTTTAACTCCTACCTCAAATCAAAAATATTTGACAAAAAAAAAAAACACAGAGAGTCTGCAAAAACACTTTGCATTATTATGTTGCTGAAAGGGCCCCTTTAACATGTTGTAAGGAAATCTCAGGAACATACATTAGAATCACAGTTAATGTTTCTCTAATAGAAACCAGAATATAATTTTTAGAGTTAGCACTTAGCTAACATTTTGTTTCTCTAAAATGAATAAAAAAGCTAATAAGTTGTTAATGGAGCAAACAAAAAGAAGATAGGCAAAATAAAGAATGACATTACAAATGAAATAGCAAATCAGTCTTTTAATATATCGTTAAGTAGTACTTTATTATCTAACCAAGAAATCTTAAAGCAGTCCCTAGTCGTCTTGTGGTATGTGCAGTATATCGATTTTCCCATTCAGTTGTAATCTCTCATCGTCTAATATCCGGATTAATTTTTTTGTTCTCTAAATAGGAAATTGAGATTGATTTTGCACATTTTATCATCTTCCCCATTCCCATAAATGCCTCCAAGTGTTAAGATCACACATCATTCATCCCTGTATACTTCTATTAAACCAAAATAGCTATGGTTAGCAGAAGGTATAATCTGATTTAAAGGTATAGGGTTATAAAAGTTTACTGCTATGTAAATCTCTCAAACTGCTGATTTTTGTTTGTTTATTTTAATTCTATATTTAGTCTTGACCGTCCAGTTAGGAGCAAAAGGCACATACAAAGCACGAATACAGTACAAACATAACGGTCTTGAAAAAGTATTTTTTCGTTTTTGCAGCAAAAGAACAGGACAACAAGCCCAGTAAAACAAGAAAAGAAAGTATGATAATAAAGCATTAGATAAAGCAATAAACAAAATAATAAAGGTATAGGGGTAAAATAGTCACTATCCAGATACCCAGGGCCAGAGCATATCAGGTTAATTTCCATCCAGATGTTTCATACCTTGTGAAATGAGGGGGTGGTATTATGTACCAGGCCAGTTAATTCATCCATGATTTTCCTATCCTTAATATTTGCTATGACTACAGCTAGCTCTCAACGTGTTGCAAGGTGAATTCTATTTGGTAATATTTGTTGGTGGGTGATACGTTTTTCCATGAATCAACAAAGCAGATTGACCCAAGGGTCTGGATCAGGGTTCGGAAAATGGTAGATCTCTAGATGATCTAGAACTACAACTTCCATGATTCTTACCCAGCCTTTCAAATGGCAAAGCATCATGGCAGTTGCAGTTCAACACAATCTAGGGATCTTCCATTTGCCCAGCCCTATACAGATCTCTGAAAAACTCTAGATAACTGTATTGGGAAAAACTCTGGAGCAAGTGCATCACATATGGATATGAGACAAACTACTGATTTTCAAGGCTGTGAGAACTTAAAATATCACTGTCTGTTTATGTTCAGATGATGACTGCAATACAAATTCTTTAATATAATATGGGTTTTATCTGCATTCAGAAATAATAGATGAAGATTTTTCTTTCTTTTGCCATAACTTGAAGATTGAATTTTCTGTCCATACGGTAATAATGTATTAGCTGCCGTCCATTTCTGTAATGCATGGTTTAATGGGGGAGAGTGGGTTTCTGTCTCCCCAGTTCACATCCCACATCCACATGGAAATAAAAGTATCAAAAAGTGATGCCCCTCTACTTAGGATATCACTATTGGGAGTAAGGTTGGATTAATAAGGCAGCTGCTATCGAGGAGCCTAATTCCCACCACTTATTAGGTAGGGCATGTGTAGCATTATTTTCCCACTATGTATCCTGTATTTACTATTGATATAATTTTGTATATGCACACATTTTGTTTATTTCTACCTACTTCTATTTTTATTGTTGCAAATATTTTTATGTAAATAGTCTCTAAGGACTCTGGCCAACTTGCTGCAAAGCACAAAACGTGTTTTCTCTCACCATTTACTTTTATTTTCCACTAGACTTCTTCCAACTTTTTGTCAAGAAGGACCTTTTAAGATTTCAGATTATTTTGTACTTCTTTCCAAAAAGCGAAGACCTTTTCACAACAAGTTCAAAATATATTGTGCATTGGAGTGCATTTCAGAACTTCACAGCAATAAGAGGTGTGCATTCACATATCACAGAGCTCCACCACAATAAAATTGAATTTACCCATAGGCCCACAGCAATAAAATTCATTGAAATGTTTGTATTGCATAACAGAGCTCCGGGGTGCTTACATAATATTGTGGAATGTAAAACAGATTAGTAGCAAAATGTCTACTTGAAAAATGTTTAAATGATTTATCTATAATATTTATTTTATACATTGTTCCAAACCCTTTAAAAAGCCACAATGAAATGTCTATGTGAACATTGCATAGAAAAATATACAACTTTTTGCAGAAAGCGGTGTTTTACTGGATCCATTAATGAAACACTAAAGAGTTAGAAATACAAACCTGTGTTCCAAATGCTTTTATGTCCATGTTCCTAGTTAGATAGAATCCCGCCTCCCCCCCCACGTGTTTGGAAAGAAATCTTAAACAATGTAATTTACTTTTTTTCAGTGCCGAGGCTCCCTCTGCACTATTTACATCTTTGCCTCCCACAACATTATGGAGGAAGCATAGCTTCCTCCACAATGGTCCAATCCAATGCTCCTCAGAGACCTGATGTGCATGCGCTGCGAGAGCCACACGTGCATCCAAGCTTTATTAAAGTAAAACATTAAATTAATGCTTTCCTAATGGGGCTTCTGCATCACATGGCCAAGTTTTACACAGTCAGTGCCAGGCAAGTGCCTTTGGGGGCTGCCTGTATAGCAGTCACTGGAGGTGGTTTTAACCCTGCACTGTGAACATTGCTGCTTTTAAGAAACTGCAATGTTTTATATTAAAGAGTTCAAACAAAAGGACCAGTGCATCCGGGTCACTTCATTAAGATAAAATGACTTGGTGACTTCAGTGGTACCTCAATATTAAATATGCACAGTAATAACTTGCCGGGCTGCCTATACTTCTAGTTCATGAGTATTTTAATTGGTTAGCTGTTAAAGTGTTTCAAGTGAAATAAAAACACATAAGAGTAATTTATCAATAACATTAAGCGCATTGCCTGTGTTTGGGAGGAGAACTGAACACAACATGTTTCTGGTAGACCTTTGTACATAGTAGTCAAGTGAAATTCATAGTAGCATTTAAATGTGTGTGCAAAGCCCACACACATTACAAAATATCATGAAGTGACTATTTCTCGCTACTAATATTTGGCTATTAACCTGTTCTAAAAAAGACCTGGACCCTACGTGTAATTCAATATTACTTTGATAATGTCATTGACATAAATATGCAATGAGAGTTTCTTCAATGTTCTGATAAAGTATGAAAAATAACATTTAGGCATTTGTTTTCTATAGACTGTTTACTTGAATTGCTCTTATGTTGATACTTCAAGATGTCCTACATAACAAAGAACACATATTGACTTATGACTTTGTTCGCTCCTATTATTTGCACTGTATTTTACTCTTTTATGACTCCTCATGTATGACTAAATCTTGTATTCTGCAGACATCTAATTGTATAGAGAAAGCATGTCGTAACCTATCCATCCATTACTGATCTGGGGCTTTTTGCTGAATCCACTGATTCCATTGTGTGTTGGGTGACAACTGCGAGATTCCTCTATTCTACTTCTCTTTATTTCTGTCTCATAATTTACTTTGTGTACTGCTTGCATCTGTTTTACATTTCTTTCCCTTCTGCTTATTTGCTTGTAGAAACGTGAGATCATGGGCATTCATGTGTCTGATTCATTATATAAAAACAATATAGCGTAAATACCACAAGCAACATGGCTCTTCATTGTGATTACACAAGTTGTCTAGCAAAACATGATCACCATATATAAAGAAAGTGGAAATAATCACGAGAACACAGTTGTGAATATTTTATTACCAACAAATTGTTCCCATATTATACTTGAAAACTTGATTAAATAGATCATATAAATTAGATGATCAAACAGGCAGCAGGTAGATGTATGAAAGTTGCTAATTCCTCACCTAATGTGCAGAAAGTGAGAAGTTACCAGATGGAGAAGACAGTCTGTGCTTCCTTTCCACAAACCATTGACAACAGAAGAGGGGAAAAGAAAGAAAGATATTACAGGGGCACCTTGACAGTTAACAGGGGGCTGAAACTTTCACTCTGTGTTGTCAGCTAAATGTTTGGATAATGAGATAAATAAGAGCAATTGAGGGGCCAAGCAAAGTTCCCTCACATCCACATGGAAATTAAAGTATCAAAATATGCCCCAAACCTCCGACACTGAAATTAATTTCACCCTCATTTGGATAAAGAGTGGAGTGATAATCTCTATTCCCATAATTTGGCACAACTCTAATTAAGTAATTCTGAATTTGGCTTTTGAAGGTTTTTTTTTTCTTTTTAGAGGACATCTAAAACTTTCTTCTCATCATCTGAACTTTTCTCATGCATCTCCTCTTGCTTCTTGTAAATCTTTACGCATGGCTCTTCAAGTTGCCTGTAATTTCTTCTCTCTGACTTTTAGCAAACACATATCCTCCATTAGGTCTACTTGAACCTTTTCCCTTGTTTTAATTAAAAACAAATCTACCCACACATAATTTTTTCTGCCATAAAGACACCGTAATTACTATGAACTTTCACTTCTCTATTCCCAGGCACCTGTCACTATAACCTAGGGTACCTGACACGCAATTTAAGAGTCCTTCAAAATCCCCTAGAAACAGGAAAAGCTAGAAAATTCATATTGTTGATCTTTAGAGTGACTAAGCTTACTGGCACAATTTTTTTATATTTGTCTAAATAAAAGCACTTATCTTTAATTTATTTGGTTACCTGGTTCCTGATTTTCCAAAACAGAGGGCTTCTGATATCTTCTGGGGGACCTGAACCTACATATCCACATCTGATTGATGTGTCTTCTGTCATAGTTTAGAGCCAACTCAGAAAGCCTCTAAATATTGTGAGTTTTCCAAGTTATAAATTAATTTAATTTGTGTTAAGATATATTACTCTATGTTGGTTTTTTATATTCACAGAACTTAGGGATCATTTACTTAATACAAGAATATCAACCAATGTGTGCGCAATCACCATATCTCCATTTTTAAACTCCTGTATGTAAGTGATTTATAGTGACTATACACTTTGGTGATTTTTCTGTATGCTGCACTGGGTCTACCTATCATATTTCACTTATTTTAGCACCACCCTTTTCTCTGTATTTTACTCTTCTGGATTTGCCCTTGTCTGTGCCACGTATTGGAAACACCTTTCATGCACAGCCCCCGTGCACAGATTCACAGTCCTGGTGGCTTCTAACCTTATCACCTTGGACTGTGTATATCTTCAAGGGTGAGCACAAATCTCTGCCTACCAGACTCCCAACTAAGGTAAGCCGTGACATATGTGATGCTGATTCATGGACGCAGTCAGGGCCGGATTAACATAGGGGCTGATGGACTGGTATTTTAATGGCACAGGCGGTATTTGAGGCTGCCTGGCCGTGCCGGTATTGCAGTAATACCAGCAATACAAATGCAGGTAATTTTCTCAGAATAAATGGAAATTACTCTGCAATACCAGCACCGGCCAGTAGGGGTCACTGTGTGTGGAGAGAGGCAGGTATAGGAAGTTACAGAATATCCCTGCCTCTCTCTACTACTTACTGATCCCTGGGGGAGCAGCTACACAGCGCAGACAATCCAGACAGCAGCTTTACAGCTCAGGTAAGTGAGGGATGGGGGGAAAGGCAGCAGGGACACATGGAGACACAGACACTAGGGGACACATGGGGACACAGACACTAGGGGACACATGGGGACACTGAGACACTAGGGGACACAGACACTAGGGGACACATGATGACACATACACTAGGGGACACTGAGACACTAGGACACAGACACTGGGAGACCTGGGAACACAGACACTTGGGGACACTGGAAAACATGGGGACACTGAGACACTAGGGGACACAGACACTTGGGGACATATGGGGACACTGAGACACTAGGGGACACAGACACTAGGGGGCACTAAGACACTAGGACACATGGGGACACAGACACTGGGAGACCTGGGGACACAGACACTTGGGGACACTGGAAAACATGGGGACACTGGGACACATGGGGATGCTGAGACACATGGGGACATTGGGAGACACTATGTTCCTATGTCCCCCAGCCAGTGTCCCTAGTGTCTCAGTGTCCCCAGTCTCCCAGTGTCTGTGTTCCATGTCTCTCAGTGTGCCTAGTGTCCCCATGTCTTTGTCCACAACTGTCCCCATGTCTCCCCAAGTGTCTCTCCCAGCCAGTGTCCCCTAGTCTCCCAGTGTCTGTGTCCCTAGTGTCTTAGTGTCCCCAAATGTTTCAGTGTCTCCATGTCACCCAGTGTCTGTGTTCCTAGTGTCTCAGTGTGCCTGGTGTCCCCATGTCTCCCAGTGTCCCTATATGTCCCAGTGTCCACATGTCTATGTCCACAACTGTCCCCATGTCTCCCAGTGTCCTCATGTCTATGTCCACAACTGTCCCCATGTCTCCCAGTGTCCCCAAGTGTCTGTCTCCCAGCCTGTGTCCCCTAGTCTCCCAGTGTCTGTGTTCCCATGTCTCTGTGTCCCTAGTGTCTTAGTGTCCCCAAATGTTTCAGTTTCCCCATGTCTCCCAATGTCTGTGTCCCTAGTGTCCCAGTGTCCCCATTTCTCCCAGTGTCCCCATGTCTCTGTGTCCCCATGTCTCTCGGTGTCCCCAGTATCTTAGTGACATGGGGACACACTGAGACATTGGGACACTGGGAGAAATGGGGACACAGACACTGGGAGACTAGGGGACTGGACAACATGGGGACACTGACACTGTGATACATAGGGACACTGATACACTGGGTGACTTGCGAGACTGAGACACTGGGAGACAGGGAGACACTGGGAGCAATCCATCTATACAGCAGAATCAAACAGTGAGTAGTTTGTTGGTGATTTTACAGAATTTTCTCTGATGTCACTCCTTGTGATTTACATCATGTGATGTCACGCATAACTAATTAATTATACAAATGATTAAGGCTGGAATTTTTTTCCAAGAAGGTGGCAACCTTAACTACTCTTCACATACTCTTGCTTAAAGGAGCACTATAGGGTCAGGAACACAATCATGTATTTCTGACCCTACTATGTTAAAACCACCACCCTGGCCCCTTCTTGCCTCCCTAAATATAGTAAAATATTACTTGTATTCAATTCTGCAGCTGCTGGCTCAGAAGTGGTGGTCTGAGCAAATTACAATACTTCCCCATAGGATTGGCCGAGACTGTCAACTAGGCAGAACAGGGGCAGAGCCAGCACAAGTCCAGCATAGCCCTGGCCAATCAGCATCTCCTCATAAAGAAAAATTGAATCAATGCATCTCTATGAGGAAAGTTCAGTGTCTGCATGCAGAGGGTGGAGACACTGAATGTCAGTGCTGCACACTAGGCAGTACTGCCCCAGGAAGCACCTCTTGCAGCCATCTAAGGAGCGGCCAGTGGAGTTATTTTCTCTGAAAAGACAGTGTTTACTGCAAAAAGCCTGAATGGAATGATTATACTTACCAGAACAAAAACAATAAGCTGTAGTTGTTCTGGTGACTATAGTGTCCCTTTAAGTTTGGAAGCTTAAGAGGGATGTATGGGAACAAAACTTGTGTGCACTGGCTGACATTAAAATTAGTTTAGGTAATGCAGACGTTGGTCTCTCTAACACTGTGGCATGTCCCCTTTCTTCTACACTCACTACAGACACCTTTTCTCTGTCTCAGACTATATACCAGGAACTTCTGCCTGCTAGTAAGAAGGTAAGGAGACAAGTGCTAGGGGACAGTCCTTAGAAAGAATGGAGTGAGCGCATCATTAGATGCATTTATGTCAAGCTCAAGGCGCTGCCTGCATAGTATGCCCTTAGTTGGCCAGCCTGCAGGATTGGCAGGCAGCCTGACATGCATTCATGCCAGACTGACCTTCCAATTCTTTGGACAAACATGCCCCCTTTTTGGGCATGTTCACCCCTTTTGGCAGGTCTTGTCACGTGATTCACGCCAGTGGCACACCCTTTTACCCCGCCCATTGACTTCCTGCTTTGCTGGACACTGCTGTTAGGGGTTATGGATTTACTTGAAAGATGAAAGCATAAATTAGAGAAAGATTAGCATAGAGTGTTTGTTTTCTTATAGCTGCATCCTATGAGTTTCCCTCCAGCACCATCTCCATCAGATACATGATGCTTGGGAGGTATGACTGTTTTAGTGTTTTTGGTCGATAAGATTCCGTAATTAGGCCCATCATAATTGTCAGCACCAGGCCCACTGTGCTCTTAATCCGGCCCTGAACGCAGTTACATAAAAAAAACTTGGATTTAGTATAGGAGAGCTGGAGAGGGCAGCAGGCAATGTCCAAAATTATAATATAAATATAATATGTAGGGTGAACCCATCTAGGGAAGACAAAAATGGTAGAAGATAGTGCGACACTGTGGAACCCAATAGGGTAAATATTATAGTGTCAATGGGTCACTCACACTTTGTAATCAAATACTGAGCCTTCAGAAATCTTTTAGATGTGTATCTTCTTAATTCTTGAAGTTGTGAGTCTCAACCATATGAAAGATAAAGTGCAACCAAATAAGGTGACTGTAGATCAAATGTGCAATACAAAATGTATTTACTTACACAGAAATAAAGAATAGCTGGCGTCAAACAATCAAGATAAAATGTCCAAAAAATGATGAAAGAACAACACACAGTATCACCACACAAGGTAACCAGGAAGACAGGCTTGGCCTGTACAGTTTATTATTCATTATTGTTCATTATTAATGTCCTGGATCAAGGAGCCCTAAAAGAAAAGTTATAAAAAGCAAATCAAGTAAACCGATGAATGCCTATTTCGAAGAACATAATGTTTCAACTGCAGCTTTTGAGATTGCCAGATTAGCCCCTTTACAACCAAGGTCTCTGCGCTATAAAATGCAATCCCAATTTATTTATTGAATTATTTATACATGTATCCCTTTTTTTTTTTTTTTTTTTTGAGATTAACGGGGAATTTGGTAGAGTAAAGTTGCAGAGGAAAGAATGGCTCACTGTCACAGAAAAGTGTTTTTCTGCAGAGTAAAGCAGTGGAGCAAAGGGAAAGTTGGGCTTTAAGATATATATATATATATTTTAAATTCCTTTACAATAGAAAAGGTAAGTTAGTATATTGAAACACATTGATGGGAGAGAACACTGAATATAACATAGAAATTATTTTACTTCCAGATTAGTCACCTATTGTTCCCATATTATTATGGCATGCATTTCTGTGTAAATCTCACCTTTTAATATTGTGGAATGCAGAGTCTAATCCAAGGGGGATATTACTTGTGATTCCCTTTTGTGGCTTTTGAAATCTCTGCATAAAACAAATGCATTATATCATAACTCTTAAGTACTGTCATACATTGAGTCTTCTTGGTTAATAATGTTACCGCAAGGGGTACAAAGCTGCATAGTACTTACATTGATATACTAATTCTTGACAATCATATATACCTCAGTAAATTCCCTAGACCTGAGTCGGGACTTACATTAGAACATGCTAAAAAGAAATCAATTAATGGATACAAGAAAAAAAATGGAAGGTGGGATAAAGTGACTGAGAGGCAATAACATAATTAAGGTAAGTGAAACTTAAATGCAATCAGTAACACTACCAAAATTCTTAACCCCATATGGCTGATTCAGAATTTTCTTTGATCAATTAAAAAAAATACCATCAAAGTGATAATTCTTTGGAATTTACATTTCAAACCCAAAAGTTCATCTAAAAGTTAATCCGAATTTTTTTCAGTTTGGCTGTTTTGACTTTGATTTGAAAATTGAAATTGAAATTCACTTTGAATTCCCGACAATTCTCTTTTTAGTAAATAGCCCTGAATGAAATCCATGTAAAGACACTGCTTTCATCTAATATACTTCCAAGTTGTTGTGTTTCAGATTTTGCCATGTGACTATATTATTGTTAATGTGAAATGCTATATATATTCTTGTAATATGTTGTGATAGTGCTTTAGGAAATATTTTTTGTTTTATCTTACATGCGTCATCAAGTTAGTACAGCCTCCACGTGCCTGTATGACCTCCCTACAACGCCTGTGCCTGTGCTCCTGATGATGTGGCGGATGGTCTCCTCTGGGATCTCCTCCCAGACCTGGACTAAAGCATCTGCCAAATCCTGGACAGTCTGTGGTGCAACGTGATGTTCTTGGATGGAGTGAGACATGATGTTCCAGATGTGCTCAATTGGATTCAGGTCTGGGGAACAGGCGGGCCAGTCCATAGCATCAATGCCTTCGTCTTGCAGGAACTGCTGACACACTCCAGCCACATCAGGTCTAGTATTGTCTTGCATTAGGAGGAACCCAGGGCCAACCGCACCAGCATATGGTCTCACAAGGGGTCTGAGGATCTCATATCGGGACCTAATGGCAGTCAGGCTATCTCTGGCGAGCACATGGAGGGCTGTGCGGCCCCCCAAAGAAATGCCACCCACACCATTACTGACCCACTGCCAAACCGGTCATGCTGGAGGATGTTGCAGGCAGCAGAACGTTCTCCACGGCGTCGCCAGACTCTGTCATGCACATGCACATTTGTGGCCTGCTGGAGGTCATTTTGCAGGGCTCTGGCAGTGCTCCTCCTGTTCCTCCTTGCACAAAGGCGGAGGTAGCGGTCCTGCTGCTGAGTTGTTGCCCTCCTACGGCCTCCTCCACGTCTCCTGATGTACTGGCCTGTCTACTGGTAGCGCCTCCATGCTCTGGACACTACGCTGACAGACACAGCAAACCTTCTTGCCACAGCTCGCATTGATGTGCCATCCTGGATGAGCTGCACTACATGAGCCACTTTTGTGGGTTGTAGACTCCATCTCATGCTACCACTAGCGTGAAAGCACCACCAGCATTCAAAAGTGACCAAAACATCAGCCAGGAAGCATAGGAACTGAGAAGTGGTCTGTGGTCACCACCTGCAGAACCACTCCTTTATCGGGGTGTCTTGCAAATTGCCTATAATTTCCACCTGTTGTCTATCCCATTTGCACAACAGCATGTGAAATTGATTGTCACTCAGTGTTGCTTCCTAAGTGGACAGTTTGATTTCACAGAAGTGTGATTGACTTGGAGTTACATTGTGTTGTTTAAGTGTTCCCTTTATTTTTTTTGAGCAGTGTGTATATATATATATATATATATATATATATATATATATATATATATACACACATATATACATTTAGTGTTGTATATTAATGATCATGTCTTTATTGTTTACCTCTTGGAATTTATGTCTTTATTCTATACTTTGCATGTCTTTTGTCCTTTTTTCTTTCTTTCTCTCATTTTGTTTTTTGTACTTTATTTATTTTCCTTATTTTTTTATTTTTTTATTTATTTATTTATTTATTTTTACTTCTTTTTTTTACTTCTTATTTTTTATATTTTATATTTTATTTTTATATTTATTTTTATTTTATTTTTATTTCATCATTTATTTTTATTTTTATTATTTTTATTTTATTTTTACTTTATTTGTCTTGTATCTTTTTCTTTTTTCTTTTTATTATGTTTTATTATTTTGTTTTTCCTCATTATTCAACGTATTATTTATTATTTAATGGGTTTTTTCTCACTTATTTGATTTTTCTTTTTTCATTTACTTTTATTTTATTTTGTCCTACTCTCCTTTTTATTTATTTGTCGTCCTTTTTTTCTTTATTCCTTGTATTTCAATTTGATCTCTTTATTGTTTTTTCTCTCTTTATATCTTTATTTGCTTTTTTAGTTTCCATTTAATTTTCCTTTTTTCTTTATGCCTCTTTGCTCTTTATTCTCTTTGACTTTTCTGCTTTTGTGGCAGATCATAAGATGTGGTGAGTGCTCGTTAATGCTAAGGTTTTTTTCTCACATATCTCGGCAACAGACCCATGCGCATTATGGTGCGCCAGCCGTTCCTCTCACATGCGCTGTACACGCGGCTGAGCGGTACACGCATGCGCAGTTTGACTCTTTCTGCGCACGCGCTCTGGTTTCGAGCGCTTTTACTCTTATGGACCACTACAGACTTCCATTTAACATGTTGATTGATGTAATCACGCACGTAACGTGTGATGGGCGGTTCAATCACTTTGCTGTCTTTTTGAAAGTGTTAGGCGTTCAGATATTTATATATACCATTAATTATTCAATCTGTTTAATTTTATATACTTACCTATGTCCTCCTATCACAAGGAAGAGATGTATGTTTATTATAATGTTGAATTTGGTCTGCACCAAAACATGGATTCTCCTTAATCTTTCTTCCCTTCTCAAATCTCTTTTTTTATGCCATGTACTTGTTTATTCCTTTCCATGTCTTTTAAAGTATTTATACATAGATCTAATGAGTATATTAATCAAATTAATTGATCATCTGTTTTTTGGGGGGGGGGTTTAAATATGTTTATTTTCTAAACACCTTAGACACACCCAGGTAATCCCTAAACCCTGGACTGGTAGGGGTCCTGAGGACTAACGTTGAGAACCCCTGCCTTAAGGGATTAATCGTGTGGTACGGTAAGCGTGTATGGCAAAGGCAGTATAGTAGTCAGTCATTTTGAGGCAACGACAATTCCTAGCTATTTGCATTGTAACAGTGTCTAGTTAATCACGAAATGGGCCTGCAACTAAATGAATGCATAAAAACTAAAGATAGTGACTTTCAAACTTTTGACAATAAGGGAGCAGGGCTGGCCTTAATATTAGTGCGATGGAGGCTTCTCATGGCACAGCTGCCGTGCATTCCCTGAGTCACTGAGTCTCCGTCTGTTCTCCCTGAAATGACCCCCACCCCTCGCCAGAGTCCTCTGCGGCTTTGTGGGCACTCAGGAGTAGAGACAGTCCATATGACCCCCACACCTATAGTCCACGGGCAATCCTCACCTTGCACCTTTCCATCACCACCCAAGACCCCAGACCCAGAGGAGCACGTGACCTGATGTCTCTCCCGGTGCCAGCCTCATACTTGGAACCGGCGCACGCCACCCCCGGCCACCGGTCTGCTGGAGGGGCCGCGCAGGCCTGCCCCATAGGGCTCACGGCATCAGGGACAAGGCTCTCCGGGGACCCGACAGACCCAGAGGCCAGGGCACTCACTTCTCCGGCAGGCAGGCAGTCTTCGGGGGGGGTCCTTCCAGTGCTCAGCAGTCCCCAGGTACGCATGGGCTTTCCAGGTCAGCCCCCCATAGTAGGTATTCTGCACAGTTGCTCCTTCTCTGACTCTGTAAAGGTGCCTTTAAAGAGAGCACTTGCAGGGAGAGGGGTGCATCCGTGTCAGGTCTTCCGCCTCTGTGTAAGCTCAGGCTTCTTTGATCCCCATCAGGGTGCCTTCTCAGGGTAATGTGCCTTCCCCTCCGCGGCAGTGTTCATTATTGCTGTCTGGCTGTCCATCATGCAGCCATTGCCAGTGCAGGCGATCAGCATCCGACACATGCAGGGGCTCCCGCTGTGGCCTGAGCTGCCGCCACGAGGCCGGCATATCCCCCACTGGCCCGGGGGGGGGCAGGGCCGTGCCCCATGCCAAGGATCTCCCTATGTCTGGGTGTTTATCATGCGGCAGGGCATCTCGGTGGTGCGCTGCTTTGCGGCTCCATGCTGCAAGTAATGGCCGCTCATGTGCTGGCTCCCGGCTGCATGGAGGTCAGGCGCAGCCCTTTCTGCTTGCCTGGTGTGCGGTGAGTGTCTTGCAGGCACCGGGAGGGAGCCAAGGCTTCTCTCCGATCAGGGATGGCCAGGTATCAGGCTTTGGAGCGGATTTGAGTGGTATTTAGAGCCTTTTTCATTGGTTTGGCCCTGGAGCCCATGTAGATGGTGTCCAGTCAGTCCGGCCTCGCCCCCGATCATCTGTTTTTTATCACTTGTTTTGTAAATTAATGTTGTAATGGCACGTTAATTGATTATTATGTGTGTATAAAAATGTTTTTTTGTCACTGTGGTGTTAGCTTGATAAAGACCTGGTTACAGGTCGAAACGTTGCAGATCCAATAAAACTGCCTTGAAGATACCACAGTGAGTGCCTGAGATTTTTTCATTTGTATAGACTTTATGGGATTTGCTGACACATGCTGAGTGCACCCTGTGTTAAATTATATGATTGAATGCAACCCTCCCTTTTTTCTAAGTAACTTCTGGTAGAGATATGTGTTCCTCTACTGATTATTAATAATGACTTAAGGATGCATCTAGGTGAGTGAAGCATTATAGACTAAAGTTAATTCTGCAAACAAATAAAAATAAAAACGATTATATTTGTGATTATATCAGTGACTAGTAATTTCTGGTAGAGAAATGTGTTCCTCTGCTGGTTAGTAATCATGCCTAAAGGATAAATCTGGGTGAGTGAAGCTTTATAGACTAAAGTTAATACTGCAAAATACATAAAAATAAAAACGATTATATTTGATTTTCATCATGCAGAAGGTTTCAGAGAAATTGCCTGCCCAATTCAAACGGAGCTTTGCTACAAAGCAGTGGTATAACTTCCTTACATATTAATATTTAATAGACTTTATCACATAGGAACTTGTAAGCATTTGATTATTCCTCCATCTGCACTTTTCAATATTTATAGATTAATGGGCTTTTAACAATATTTACAAAGCTTTCCGAATTACAGTAAAAGATACAGATATCCCAAGCATTAAAATAAACTCACGAAACCACAGAGGGGTAAAATATGCCTAAGCATTTTTATTGTGTGTACATGAGATACAATTTTCATAGTGTTATAAAATGATAACATATTTGATGTATAAAAACATATTTAAATCTGCAAACCAGATAATACAGCGACAGCAAATAAAGGCATTAACTTGTGCATATATACTTAGTAGTATAAATACTGTAGGAAAGGATACATTTTATTATACACAGGGGGCTCATATTATGTTTTTTTTACTTTCTTTACTAGACTTGGAGATTTGTTTCAGTCTGAATTGCAATTTGGGTTGATTAGGTGATAAGTCGAACTAGCGAAATCTGAGACAAAATGTACCTGAATCACAGCTCAACCAAACTATGCAAAGCCAAACATGTTTAATTAAGGTCATGATTCTGAATTCTGGATGTGGTGCCAAAAAAGAAAAAAGATAATTGTTGGGGGAGGGGGGGGGGGAGGATTGCTGGTTAGGAGACTGTCACTAAATGTTGATTTTATTCACAGAATAAGTGAAGTGACTATATATAGTAGGACCTGCCAAGAATGGGGTACATTGACATTGTGGCAGGCTTATGCAATGTTTGATCATATAATGTAACTAAACCCCCATTATTTGCTGCTTAGTTGAGGTGTTTTTAAATAAAACTATTACAATCTTGACAAAAGACTTGAAATCATTGTTTAGTGAATAAGCGAGTGCGCTGGATTCTGTATTTTGTGTGTGTATATATATATAAAAATGTTTTTTTCTTTTTTTTTTACTGCCCTTTTTTCTGATTGATATATATATATATATATATATATATCCCAAAGCTCCTTGCACTGCAGGCTATATTTTCAAGTGTCATACATGCTGGGCGCTGGATCCAGGTCATCCATATACAAAATTCCAAGTGATGGTCCGCACTCTCAGTCTCCGTTTAAAATATAACTTTTATTCACATAAAAAATAAGAAATAGATGCCATATGTAGTCAACGTTTCAGTCCCGGGTCGAGACAGCATGCTGTCCTGAGGAAAGTCCCGACCCGGGACTGAAACGTTGGCTACATATGGCATCTATTTCTTATTTTTGATGTGAATAAAAGTTATATTTTAAACAGAGACTGAGAATGCAGACCATCACTTGGAATTTTATATATATACAGATATATATAATTACACACACATACGGTATATGGACAAAAGTATTGGGACACAACTCTTAATTATTAAATTCAGGTGTTTCAATCAGACCCATTGTCACAGGTGTATATAATCAAGCACCTAGCTATGCAGTCTGCATTTATATATGGAAATATCTTCAGGGCCCACAACAAGACTATTTTGGTAAGACTTGCAAAGACTTCTCATTGAGCTGCACTGGGAAGTCTGTGATTGGACAGTCACAGACAGTCTGGGCGGAGTTAGAAGCGGAGGACTTGCAAAGGCAGCAGACACATTATCTGCAGCATTTTCAATTTGTTTTTAGATAAACACCAATTTAAAACGCATAATTAAATGCATGAATGTTTTCATTGGGGTATTTGTACTGAACAGTAATCTCCATTTGTACTTGGGCAGCAGGATATCCATTTAAGGAAGTTATGAAATCCTGCAGCATCTAATTCAACGTGCTAGCAGATGCACTTATGATGCTCAGCCCTACAGCATTAAGTACTCTAACGCATTCTTTAAAATCAAAACAATCTGTTGACGCTGATGATAAATGGGCATTCAAGTTCATATTGCATTTTACCCTTTTCCATTAATAAACTACCCCCATATTTTTTCAGGCGCTCCTGTTAAATTTGAAATTCCAATTCCAATGGTTATCCGTATTAAAGACTATAAAGTCCAACACGAAACACTAATATGTTCTATAAATCACATTGTGGACAAATCTTTGATTTAATTCAAGTATTAAATGAATTTATATTTATAAGCTTCACACCTGCTGTTTTAACCCCAAACCATCCTCAATTAACCCACCACTATACTGCATTAAAATCCTGCACCCTCATCAATACTACCACAAACTCCAAATATGGGGCACATGAAAGGGACACTGTTGCAATGTATATGATTTGAGGTGTTCTATCTCACTTATTATTACAAGACACTTGAAAAGGTGCCTAAAGGAGACTCCAGGCCTGTCAACCCCTCCCCAGCATCCTGTAACCTGCCATATACCCATCACTTTTCGCCACACACTACCCTACAAGTAAACCACCCTTCATTGCTCGAGGCAGTTCCATTACCAAATCATCTTTACCCCTAACAATAGCTGGGGTGAGCAGGTAAAGGTAAAAAGGGGAACATTTTGAATCCTTCTACATGAATCACTATAGATGTCTGAATTTCACAATAGTACTCAAATAATCATAATAATTCAATTTAAATGGGAACAACATTATTAAGTATAAAACCAAAGACTACAAAATAAATGTTTTTTTCTGTCTTCACAGAACAATTAGCTGTCACAAGTATAACATAAAATATCTTCTCTATAGCCTGGTATTGTTTTTCAAAGGATTGTTTATAGACATAAGGGGTTTATATCTATATTTCTGGTTTGTTTCTCCTTTCAAAATGTAATACACATTTCTAGGCACATTTGTATGTGCTATCCTACTGCAATGTGTGAATTAAACTGCATAATGCCAACTAAAACATCCGCTACAGTCATGCCAACACTAAGTGAATATAAAGTGATAAATTAAACGTAGAACATGATAAATAAGCTGCAGTAAGTATATGGGCAATACACACTCTATTATTCATGACATTAGTGCCATATTAGATGATCAAACAACAGGATATAGACACAATAAGTACCAGTTGATATCTAGAATGGTTGACCAGTGTATTTAATTGTATATTTTTTTATTATCTATAGAATACTGTGTTTTATATAAAGGTAGTTTAAAAAGCACAGCTGTGAAGTCTGGCAAATCAGTTGTATGCAAAGACATCACCGCTGCATTGTAGACTAATACCAAACACAACCACCAATAAAAAATATATGTTATGAAAAGGTACAATTTATTTTTTTCCACAAAATTAATGCATATGTATCAGTTACCAAAGCAAATTGTCCTCTCTTTGTTTGCAAAAAGTAATACAAATAACACTGTAAATAGAGTGGTTAAAGGGATTAATGTTGAGCAAGAATATTTTTTTATTTTTTTTAAGTCTTTAATTTAACCAATACAATTTGGAAACAAAGAGACAAAAGAAAAAAAAATAATTGTGCGTGATTATGCAAAAGGGTAAAGACCAATAAGAATGCAAGTACTTAAAAGACAAAATGCCCCAGGCTGGCTTCTGATTTTTTTAACTTTTTCAAGTTTAGAATTTTCCATTTTACAAAAATTCTATTCAGACAATCCTCTTGGAACTCAAGATAGCAAAATGCAGTAAAGTGTACATTTGCAGTATACCATAGAGCATCTTTCAGTAAACTCCTACTGTGTATTCAGTAAGTGTTGGGCTTGCCTGTTCTATCCTCTTAGGGTGTGCAGTCAGCCTGGCTTTTTCCAGTCTCTGTCCTGTGGGACAAACTCGTGTATAATATATCCATTATGACAGGGCAAAAGATGGAAGCATATTTTAGTCTAAGCGAAATACTGGACTCAGTAATATGCCAGCAATGTCTAAGGTGGATGAGAATTATGTGCTCAATGTGTTCTTCAAAATGCATTATTAATGTAGCCCATGGAGATATTTTTACTATAACAAATGTGTTCTAAAGTATATCCTGCAGGGTGCAAGTCCTGCTATACACTTTGAACTCACTCTCCAAGAAGAAAGCTCAACTAAAACGTTTTAAAGTTCCTATTAAAAACATATAATTCTGACTACAGATTTCCTCAAAGCTAGTATGTCTGCAGATTAGAATGTCCAGAATTAGTAATGGTGGAATTCAGAATTCCAGCATTAAGTCTATTCGACAGTATTTCATAACAAGGGCAATGGATAGCATAACTAAAAATGTTTTACATATTAAGGGGTCTATTTATTGTCAAACAACTTTATTTCTCTCATGTAGCTTCAACTTAACACCAAAGTGATACTTGCCAGATGATGGTGATCTGCTGCTATGTTAGCAAAACAAAAAGTATTCCAAGCAAATCAAAACCACTACATAGGAAACCATAAAAAACTGCAGCTGTGGGGTGTGGGGCCTGACAGCAAAGATGGCAGACGCACTTGCTCATAGCTCCGGCAGCAATGGGCACATACTGAGCCCTAAACGAGACACACCTCGACGCGTACAACTTTTCCAGACCAGAAGGCTGACCTGCATCCAAGGGGGCACAAAGCAGTACCCGAATCTTGAAATTCTGCTGAAAGAAATCACAGCCCGGCTGTGCGGCCTAATCTGAAGCGTGACAAGCATGGACATCGCGGGCCACAACACGCAGAAAGCTTCAGCCTGGGTCCCCGTTCCCCCCCATGGACCAGCGGGGGTATCCCGGTCCCCACTAGCCTGGGGCACACTGCAAAACTGGCCCTGGTTACACTCTACAGCCTAAGCGACACGGACAGCAGGCCACACAAGATGGCATCTGCGTTCCGGCGGCAGATGCTTACGCAACCACAGCATGGTGGCCAGAGTAATAACCCAGTGGAGCACTACATTGTGCAACTGGACAGAATCTTCCAAAGGTTTTAGGAGCATTTGGCCGCAGCAGACTGGTCCAGCCTAATCCTGAGGGAGAGGTGAGGAGGGTCAAGGAATGGAGCCGGGGGGGTGGGGGGACTCCCTTGGGCAAACTCCACAGAGCAGCTGTTACTATCTGTCCCAAACACCTTCCTGGGCCTAAGGCCATACGAAGAAAGCCTCCTCGGTACTGACCACATCGCCGGAAGCCCGACCCACGGTGGCGGCGGCAGAACACCCGCGCTTTCCATGGAGCCCGACAGAGGGGAGACCTGGCCTCAACAAGATACCAAGTTTGCATGTGTGTGTGTATGTGCCTATCTGTGCCTGTCATCAAGTGTGAGTGGGCCAAGAGGCATGTGAAGTGGTGGAATTATAATAAGCATTAAATAAGCAATAAAACAACATAATCTGTAAAAAATTATTTCCTGTCTTCAAACACAAAAACATGGCCAAAATAAAAAGTCATCATAACTAAATACTAAATTAAATTAAAAATAATATAATTCTTTTTTTTTTTTTTTTTATTCCCATGTTTTATTGTTCTCAACAAAAATATAGCATCCAGAACTTTACCATGTCTAATGAGACTATATCATTACAGGGCATTACAGTTAATCACATGCTTGTTTGAACTACTGTTATTTTTAATTTTAAGTTTAGGGCCAATTGTACTGCCTAGTTAACTCCTTGGTGGTTTTTTAATTTTTTTTATATATTTTAATTTTTTTGTTTTCTTGTCATTTTTGCACAAATCACTCCACCATACAATAACGTAACAGTGTAGAACAACAGAACATTATACAGGAAAGTACAATTATACGTTTTCAGTAACATTGATGCCCAAGTGATATTATCCTATACATATTAAAGCATTAATACTTAGGCTTGGAGCCGTGAGAATTGTTCAACATTCGTCTATTGCTGTCCTAAGACCTAATTTCTCCACTTCCCCCGCCTACCTTTGTTATATCTATTGTATATTGTATCATCACCCTGGAATGTTCCTGTGTTCCTTTCAGAAAGTTTTTCCAAGGTTGCCATATATCTGTATACCTATGGTATTTGTCTAGGGACCCCCATCTGAGTTCCTCCAACCCATGGAAGTGTTCAATTTTTAAGTACCAATCCTTCCTAGAGGGCAAGTTTCTTGATTTCCAATTGCTTACTATGATATATTTGGCTGCTGTCAGCATGAAGTAAATTAGGGAGTGTTTGAGATATCTTTGTGGGATATGAAAGTGGTACAGAAGTAGTGCTTCTAGATTGAAAGGTATGTTCACATTTGTTACCAGGTTAGCAGTGTTCCAGACTTCTTTCCATGAGCCAGAGACTGGTCCACAATTCCACAATATGTGCTGGAAGGTTACCCTTCTCTGAGTCACAACTCCAACATTTGTGGGATGCGTTAGGATCAAATCTCTTTACATCTATCGGGGTAATGTACCACCTCGACACAAATTTATAGTTAATTTCTTGCAATTGGACTGCACATGAAATATAGTTTTAAAAATTGTCGCCCATTCCTTCTGCCCCAAGTCAGTGTCCAAGTGGTCCCTCCATAGTCTAGTAAAGTATGGTAGTTGCGTATGTACCTGGGTCTGTAGTAGTTTGTAACATAATGAAGTCTGTTTAGGGGGTGATTTATCTCCCAAGCATAACCTCTCAAACCTGGTTGGATCTCTTGGTGTCAAGCCAGAAAGGCCCTGTGCCGTCAAGATATGCCTCATTTGCCCATATTGGAACCTCTGCATAAGGGTTGGGATTTTACCTTCTGTCAGCTGTGTGACAGGATTTTTTCCCTCCACTCCTACCACCTCAGCTAGTGTGATATATGTGGCCTTTTTAGTTCTTCTCTGTGGCGTTAGCTGCATACCTCCCTTCCCTGCCATGAAAAGAGGGTTGTCGGCTATAGGATATTTAGGGGATGGAGTTGGGGCTATGTCAGTCATTTTATATATTTTTTTCCACATCTGTAGTGTAGGTGTTACCGTCGGGTGTGTAGGAGTCGCCCATTCACCCGATGTTGTCAGTAACCAAGGCAGAGCCTCCAATGATTCTCCTACCTGAGTTTGTTCAATCTGGACCCACAATTTAGATGATGCCTGGAATGACCAGTCTATTATACGGCCCAAGTGGATTGCTTAATAGTTTAGTTAGATGTCTGGAAGGCCCACTCCCTCTCCCTCCTTAGGCCTAGAGAGGATATGGAATCTTATTTTCGGGCGTCACTTGGCCCATATAAATTGAGTGAACATTGACTGAATCTTCTTGAAAAATGTTCGTGGGATGCTGATTGGAAGGGTGTTTAATAAATATAGCAGTTTGGGGAGTGTATTCATTTTAAGGATGTTGACCCAGCCAAACCATCGGACATGTGGTTTGTCCCATGCTTCCAAGTCCCTACTAATAGCTCCCAGCAATTGAGGGAAGTTGGCTCCATACAACAATTTGGTATGGGGGGTTATGTTAACTCCCAGATATTTGATAGATTTTGTGGCCCATTGGAATGCATATTGTGTTTGTAGTCGGGTTTTGTCCCTTTCTGGGAGAGTAAGGTTTAATATCTCGCATTTTTCTGTGTTTATTTTAAAATTGGATAAGGCACTAAATTCGGACAGTGTATCCATCAATGCTGGGAGAGACGATATCGGATTATTGAGGGTAAATAGTAAATCGTCCGCAAATGTGGATACTTTATATTGGTGTCAGCCTATTTTCATTCCTTCCACCATAGATTGGTTCCTCACTGTGTTTAATAAAGGCTCCAAGCCTAGAATGAATAGCAGCGGGGATAGTGGGCATCCCTGCCTTGTGCCGTTGCTGAGAGGTTCGAGTAGATCGCCTGGATCCACTGCATCTACCTCTGACCAAACCCCAGGGTTTCCAGTGTCGACAGAAGGAATTTCCAATCCACCCTGTCGAACGCCTTCTACGCGTCGATAGCTAACATAATGGATGGGGTCTTATTCAAATGGTCTCCGTGAATCAGGCTAATTATTTTCGTACCGTTATCTTTGGCCTCGCTAGCTGGGACAAAGCCTGCCTGGTCCGGATGTATTAGACTCGGGAGCAATGGTTTTAGTCTCAGTGCAAGCATTTTCATAAAGATTTTCATGTCAATGTTGATTAACGATATTGGTCTGTAACTGCCACATGCTTCCTGGTTTTTCCCAGCTTTGTGGAGGAGAGTGATATTGGCTTCTAAGCTTGCCTGGGGAATTGGATTGTCTGGGTCTATAGAGTTGATGGCGTCTAGTAGATGTTGCCCTAGTTCCTTCAAATACGTCTTCTAGTATGAGGCTGAATAGCCATCCGGGCCCTGGCTCTTGCCCGAGGGGGTGGATTTGACTGTGTTTATGAGCTCTGTTAATGTGAATGGCTCATCCAAGGACCTGGTCAGTATCTGGGGGAGTACTCTGTCAAATTTGTATGCTAAATGGGTCTGAAGCATCTCCTTGTTCTGTGTTGTCTTTGTTATATTATATAACGAATGGTAAAATTCCCTAAATGTGTTCGCTATTTCTTCATTTGTTTGTACTGTTTTGTTGTTAGCTGTTTTAATTTGAGGGATGTATGTTCTCCCTTGTCTTTGTTTGAGTGCATTGGCTAGGAGTTTCCCACACCTATTCCCCTGGGCATAGAATAGTTGCTTATTCCACCCTAGTGATTTAGTAGCTATTGATTGTAATAGTAAGGTCAGTTCAGACCTAAGTGAAAGGAGTTTTCGGTGGTCTGCTTCAGACATAGTTATCTTATGTGCTTCCTCCAAGTCTTTTTTGTCAGTGATTAACTCCGTCTGTCTCTTAATACTTTCTTTCTTTAAAAAGGAGCCCCATTTTATTAGTTCCCCCCCAACACATTTATGTGCTTTCCATTGGAGGAAAGGGGTAGTGTCTTGTGTCATATTGTCTTGGAAATATTGGGATATGGCCTTAGCAACTGCCTGTTTTGCTGCCTCATTGTGTAGTATGGTGGTGTACAGCCTTTGCCTTGAGCTAGAGATGGGATCCTTATTTGCACATGTAATGTTGCCAATAGTCGCTGAAGTCACTAGGGAAAGATCCCTACGAGTTGTGAGGAAGAAGTCTATTCTAGTGTATGTGGAAGCAGGTCTCGAGTAAAATGTGTAGTTCTTTGTAGTAGGTTGTAGGGCTCTCCAGCAGTCTACAAGTTGATGGCTATGTAATAGTCATTTTATTTGCGCCCTGATTGGGTGTAGGTGGCTGGAATGTTGTGCCGTGCTGTCTTTTTGAGCATCTATAGAAATGTTAAAATCACCTCCCACAAATAGAGTCCCTGTGGTGTGTTGTTGGATTTTTGGTCAGTATTCTGCGGAACGTGTATCATTGTCTTGTGTTCGGTAGGTAGACGTTGACTACTGTTATAGGGAAGTTACCAATCAAGCCTTGTAGAATAATATATGGCCTGATTCATCAGTGTAATGTTGCTGGTAGACAAAGGACAAACAGGCTCCAATCAAAATAGCTACCCCATGTGATTTACTGTGTGTGAAATTATTATATTGTGCGTGTGGGTATTGCCTATTGGTCAACTTTGGGGCTGTGCATCCCTTAAAGTGAGTTTCCTGCACAAATACCACCTCTGCACGTAGTCTATGATATTCCTGTAGTGCCATGTTTCTCTTTTCTGGTGAGTTCAACCCCCGAACATTGTAGGAAAGTATGTTCAGTGTGTCTATGACATTTTTCTGATCAGTGGGTGTCGACATGATAGCCCTTGGACTGTCCTCAGCTAGTGCCAAGGTGTAATGTAGTGTGAGTGTGTGACTGTGCACCCGGTGTATAACAAAATAAAAAAAAAAGTAAAGAAAAAACTAACAAGACTAAACTAATGTGTAGCTTAACTGTCTGAACAGTAAACTTTTAAGAAAGTAATTTCCGGACCTTGGAATCACTTAGGAAAGTTAGTGTCTCCATTAACAAAATAGGAGTCGGTACTCGTATCCATACCCCGTCAGTTAAGGTAACTGACGGGGTAAGGATACGGGTATATGTGTCTTGTGTTATAAATGATGTATTAGTACACCACTCGTAACCTTGTCTCATTACTCGGGGAATTTTGCATTGTTTGTTAGTAACACTTGTAACAAATTGTGGCTTTGAACTGTAGTTTTCTGCTGAAATACAAGTATGAGCTGCAGCTCCCTGCAACCGTTTTTCATTTTGTTAGTGTCATAGCGCCGCTAAGCGCCGTTCTGATAATTATTTGGTCTACTGTCACCCCTATTGGGGGTTCAGACCCTGGTATAGTACATCCCCTGTAGTCTTCCTAACTGCCCCCGTATGCATTAGCATTACCCTAGTCTGATAGAGAGGTGTCCCGCTGGGTTTGCATCTGGACTTGTCACTTTTTAGTTTGTGTATATATATTTTTTTTTTTTTGCAGTTAGAAAGAGACAGATGTGTGCCTGTATCACCCTTAATGGTAGCCGTAAGTGTAAATGTGTCATCTCGGGTTCCCTCTCTTCCTCCTCCCTCCACCGGTGACCACATCTCTTGTAAGTTGCAGTCCCCTCTACGCCCCAACCCCCACACATTGCATTATCATTGACTGTGGTGTATCACTGGCACATAACTATATGATAGTATCTCCCATTTCACAGTGTATGGTGCCTAAATTGTTACTTGCACCTTTCTGGAGAAATTGCCAGCATGCGTCATCTGGTACGAAGCTGAAGAAAGTCCCATTCTGTCCTTGGGCCTGTGGCCTAGAGTGTCCCCAATGTCCCCAGCGTGGTCGGTGCCTGTTTCTCGCCATGTCTCCCCCCCCCGCCCAAAGGTTGTGTGACCCATTAATTTTGTAGATAGCGTGGCTCTTTAGGTTCCTCGCAATGATGGCCTAGGCCTGGATGTGGGCGTAAAAGGAAGCCTCTTTCCCGGTGTTCTTCTCTTCTCCGCCGCTCCTCTTCCTCGACTCCTCTGTGGTAATGCCCATGAGTCTCCTTGTGCCAAGGGGTCATACCAGTCCTGAATCTCGACTTGAGGGAGGTAAAATGTTTTAATAAAGTCTGGTATATCAAGGACTGTATTGATGTGGCTCTGTACCCCTTGGTGAGATGCCATTAGTGAGAACGGGTAACCCCAATGATACCTTATGTTCTTAGACTGCAAGGCTTGGGTGATGGGTTTCAGAGCCGTTCTACCTTGTAGTGTCAGCCAGGCCAGGTCAGGTAGGATCTTGATGTTAAGGGCTGGGGAGTTTCTGCCTTGACATAGTATATCTTCTTTCAGGGTGTAATAATGACCCCAACAGATGATGTCTCTGGGTGTTTCCTGCGGTAGTCCTCTGGGCCTTACTGCCCTGTGTGCTCTATCTAGCAGTATTGGTGTGTCTGTGGCACGCTGTAGGATATTATTAAAAAGGGTCTGGAGGATGTCCCTGATGTCTTCAGAGTCCCCCTGTTGTCGAGGTCTTCGGTGTGGTGCATAATGTGTGCCATATTTAACTCTTGAGCTTCTTGTCTTTGCTCTATGTTGTGCAGCCTGAGTTGTATGTTGTCCCTGTCCTCCTCCAGGTCTCCCATTCGCAGCCCTATCTGGCGGACTTCCATGGTAATGGATGAGAGTTTTTCTTGCATAGAGGCCTCTAGTTTTGCCAGCATAGAGGCTAGATCTTCTTTCGAGAGTAAGTTCTGCAGAATCTCCTGCAACATCGCGTTCCCAGCTCGGTATATGCTTTCGGAGCTTGCAGGGCTCGCCGGAGGAGTGCCACGTGGGAAAGATGGCGGCACCTCAGTATCTGCCTCCATGAGCGTTCTCAACTTGTCCCTGAAATAGCGGTCCAAATCCCCCGCTTTCTTGTTGGAACTCGGTCCCGGTGTATCCTGAGAGTAGATGAGTTTCTTTTTATTACCCATTTTCCTTTTAATTTGCATTTGGCGGCAGTAAATGGAATGGTTGGACGGGAGCTCTGCAAAGAAGCGACCGTTCACATGGACAGTTAGGCCACGCCCCTCCAAAATAATTTAATTCTACGGAATAAAAATAAATCCAGACACTCTTAGAAGGAGGGCCCCATCACAGCAGGAAGTGAGTGTTTCACTCTTTAATAAGGCTCACGTAGCCCTCACAGCCTAAGCACAAACGTTCCACATTTCTGTGGTTCTTCTAAAACAGGGTGTCACGGCAAGGGTGCATAATTTATTATTACACTATGGAATATTATCCTTTAATGTAATTTGTGTAGTAAATGGCACAAATTACAGAGATGCTATTGCTGAGGTCAACAGAGGTTACATCTTTTGAAGCTTGGACCCCCACAGAGGTCAGATGACCCCCACAGAGGTCAGATGAATGGCATAGGAATGTAAAAAGGATTTTACTATTTGGATGTGAAGTAATCAAGGCTCTGCAAGGTGTGAGGTTCTACACTTGGAAAAGTCTGAATGTCTCTTCATCCATTTGGCATGTACCTTGTAAAGGATAGTTCAATCCTTTGATATGGTAATGAGATTAGTTTCATGAAGATCCTTGTGTTCCAGTATCTTATCCAAGAGAAACATTAATACTTACCCACAGTTTAATAATTAAGCCTCATTTTTATTATATTTGGAAGGGGAAAAGCCCAATCTCTTAATTAAGCCTAAACATGAGTTACACAACTTAAACCGTGTGGCAGGAATTGTGATGTCCGTCCTATTGGATCGTGGGTGGGACGTGCAACATGTCTATGGAATGGGAAAATAATAACAAATTTGTATATGCAATTATTATTTCTGTGGCAGGTACAAAAAAGAAGATAGAGCCAAATGTTTCCATTTGGATTGACAGTGGTCTGGAACAAAGGAGGTGCTCAGTTATTATTTCTGTAGGTACGCCTTAACTCCACCCCTGGGCAAGACTTGATAAACCACAGGATATATATCTAATGATCCTGAAGGGTGCTGGTGTACTTGCTTGGGGCCAAGATCTAATGTTGAGTAAGTCACCATCATCCTTCCTTGCCAGAGACCCCCTGGACAGAAGTTGTACTTTGAAAACCTAAGTGAGTAATTAGGACTTCTGTATTTTATCCTTTTTGTTTTTATCTGTTGGTGTAATTAATTTGTTTATCATATATTTTATATGCACTGTGACTATTTTTGCTCATAATAAACATTAATTTATTAAGTTCTGCCTCTGTCTGGTTAAGAATCACGTTACCTGAAGAGACTAGTTAGTATTTTTGCAATTCCTTAAGTATTGTATTAAGTAATATTTGGTGGGTTTTATTACTGATTTACCTGGGGGACCATGGCACCCCATTTATAAATTGTCTTGGTGGTGGCAGCGTTAAAATAGTAATAGTTTTATTTTTTTATGTTTAAGTGTGGGTGGTGTTAAAAGGGGGATTTTATCATTATTTCCGGTCTAGTGCAGACAAATAGTGAACTTTAACCCTTTCACCACCACAACTACGTCACGCACACTCTTGGAGTAGGGTCCGTACGTGACACAGGGAACAGCAAATGTCCACCAAATTAGTACAATCCAGTTAAGTGGAGGGTAACACAGAAAAAGTACAATTAACAGGCCATGCATTAATGCTACAGCCAAAGGTTAGGATAATCAAAGAGAATGACCAAGTTTCAGTCATAGCCTTAATCATGTATATGGCACATGGTAGTTATTACAGTGTTTTACATTATCAGTTGTAAATATTTAATCCTAGAGAGATCACATGACCAAAGGAACCAATTATATACGGGGAAAAAAATGAAAACACAAATTAGAAATGATATAGCAACAAAGCTGCAAATGTTACACTGTACTATGGTCATGCTACTATGTACTATGGTGACATTTTAGCATGTATGTAATGGAGCTCCCTGTACCTCTGCCAAAGGACCGCTTCCTAGCTGGAACAGAGGACAAACCTCAGCACTCTGGCCCTCAGTCGCTGTGGCTTGACTGGGCACTAGAACCACTGCCAATGGGGAAATAGCTCTAGACACCCCCAGACACTGGACGACACTCAGTCCTGGGAGCTCTAGTCCTTACAAGGACTTCCCCTGTTGAATCTCCTGCAAGCTGGAACAGCAGAAACAGGAGCAGATCTTCTTTCCCTCCAATAACAGGACGACGCACAGTTTTGGAGTGTAAGCTGGGATAGGATTTTAATGGAGGCACCCTGACCTTTTATGCAAGTTTCCTAACAAGGGCGACACCCAGGTGGACATTGTTGAGCACAGGGACACAAAGTGAACAAACCAATAAAAACAGAGTCATACAGTGAGACACTCCCATACACAAACAATAGAATCCCTCCTCTGTGCTTGGGAGATAATTGCATCAGGAACTGTACTGATCTAACCTAATTATTTCCAAGCACAGAAAAAAACATACAATTTTATGAAACCCCAAAAAGAAACTTAAAAACACACAAAACCTCCTGATAGCACCAATCTGGGTGCACAACATATCCAAAAATCACCCAGATCGGTTCAGGGGTTCAGGAATTTCCTGGAAGTCATAGTTTTGACCGACCACAAGCATGGCCCCATGCCCAAAACAGTTCCAGGGAAATCATTGCTAACAGTCGGTCAAGTTCGGTAGTCTTTTACAGGTTTCCCTGCAGGGCCCATAGTCTGTGGGCAGGAGGCTGGCAAGCAGGCTCCTCCGGGAGCTCGTGGCAAACTCAGGTAAAAAGGAGAGTTTGCCACAATGTAGATCACAAAACCTGACTCACATGTAAAAAATATTTGATAGCAATACATTTACATTTTCTGTAGTAGGTAAGGTGGTCTCTTTTTGTGACTGCACCCAAGGCATGGAAATGTAGCAAATGTTGTGGCTGATTAAAATCTTTGAAAATTAGGAGCTAAAGGTTTTAATATCTGTCTTAAGTAATCTATCACGAAAATTAATTTTGCACCTGAACGATAATAAAGGCGGTTGGCTGAAATCTGGGTTTTTAGAGTAACATTTCTGTAAAATACCATGCACGTGTGATAAGTGTTACTTATAAGACATTCAACCAACTGACTTTGATCATTAAACGTAGGTACAAAAGGTATATCTGCTGTTCTTTTGTGTTTTTTTAATTATCCTTTCTAACATGTAAGGACCCTTATTGAAAGTGCATATTGCAGAGTGGTATAAAAATAAATTATGTGCTGCAGGAGAATATTATATTTAAGAGTCAAGATCAAATGGGAGACGTGCAGCTTCTAAAACCCTTAGACTGGTAGGGGAACTTGATGGTTAGAATTGAACATTTGACTACAAAAATATACACTAACCATATATCCAAGCAATTATTAAACATGATCAGTAGTCCTATTATGAACCTCCTAGATAAAGAAAATGAGACACAAGGTATAGTCCACCTGCTGATAAGATCTATAAAGCAATTCACTAGTTCATCTGCAATAAATTAAAGCATAGGGACAAATCTATATATTCTATATGTTATTATTAAAAAAAAGAACTCTTGCTGTCTGTTTTCTTCAAGAATTCTTAATCTTGTTTCCAAACATCTTTTTCTTGCCTTTTCTAAATGCAAAGTCGGATGCTATTTATTCCATAGGCTCTTTATTTTTTATGCTTTTAATGAAATGTCAGCTATATTTACAATCAATATTTTAGCTTTGTTCTTATCTTTTCACATGCTTTTAACACTTTATTGTAAGAGGGTAGCGCATGAAAGGACTTCATCATATGTTGCTTAGTACCCGTGGGAGAAAGGTCTAATACTTGGTATATAATTATTCAAATGCTATTAACAGCACGCGATGCAAAATTACATTTTAAGGTAGAAACGTCAAAAAGAATTTTCATGATCATCTCCCTATGGAAATTAAGTCTACCGCTTTGAAACGGCGTATGGAAATATAACTGTTTTATATTCCTAAAATGACTTTAGCGATTATATAACATTTTCAGATACTTTCCTGATATCTAGTATGGGGGAAAAAAAACTTATGAAAACATGTTAATTCTTATCTGTTTGTAGGCAGAAGCCAACAATATATTCAATCAAGGAAGCTATTTCTTTCGATTTGATAATAGCAAGAACTGAGTTAGCAGTCACATATTATTTACTTCTGGCTCATCAGATAAATTCTGGCTAAAATTTGTTGTGGATTGCAACACAGAGTGACATTAAATGATTTACTGACTAATGATATAATTTCTGTAAAATATTCGAGCAGGAAAGAAAAAAAATATTAAAGTCCCATTTAACTGCATTATTGTTGACTACTTGGTAAATGACAAGCAAAAAATATGGGATTCTATTCACCTATTCATGAATAGAAAATCAAACTGCTAATTTTTGGCTCAAATAGTCAAGCCGAGTTTAAGAATTTTTCCTCCATAATCATTATTTCAGAGAGGATGGCACGATGGATATAAATAGGATTACCATATCGGCAGCTCACAAGACTGATATCAGAGGTATTTTACTTAAAATAGCCTCCTACTTTTTATTTTTTTTTTACAGAACTTCCAACTCCACTGGTACTGACCACCAAAATAACATTTACAGTTCTGAAAATTGAACATACATTTATTTATTAAGGAAAAGAGATACAAGAAAACCCAGAGGGTACATAAAATCTAAGTAGTACACCTACGGGTTTCTAGTATAGCTAAAGCAACCCCTAGCCCAATAAAATATAACTTTTAATAATCAATAATTAAAAAGAAAAAGAAAGGAAAAACAAGCACAATCGCTATATAGAAAAAATATCTAGAAAAAATGATTAATGTTAGGAGGAAAAAGAAGGCATAATATAGATAGAAGTCAAAATGTGTCACATTAGTCCAATAGTGGCACAGGTGATTCAGGGATAGTAGGGTTAAAGCATAGACTATACAGAGTAGCCCAGAGTTCCCACCCTACTCCTATCATCCAGTAACACCGTAGTGACTAAATACCCCCAGCTCCTCAATACTCAAAAGATCCCTTGAGATATAATCACCCACATGCATTACTGCATTGTCAAAGAAAAATTGGTTAGGACAGCACTCCAAAGAAATCATTTGTAAAGAGAACATGCCTATTTAAATCTATAGCCAATCTGTCTGCCATCACACTGGGGATACGAAGTTCATTCAAACCAATCACTTAAAAACAAATTGTTATATTACAAAAAAAATTAATGTACCAATGTGACTCTGATTGACACTCACTAAGAATCCCATCAGAGTTCACGTTTTGGGGCTTTCATAACACCATGAGAAATCTGAATATGAGAAGAGCCCCTGATTGTCAGCAACTCTGAGTACCCATGCAATGAGAACTTATTGCGAATAAGGCTTTCTCTCCAACCTCCTTCTTGGAAACTCAAGGTAACATTCTCAGCAAAGAGATATTAAATGGAAGGATGGATCGTCAGACGGACGGACGGACAAATGGACAGACGGATGGATGAACAAGCAGACTACTACTGGATGTTAACTGTCATTTCATTCATGCCATCTGTTCTCATTCACAATATATGTTGTTTTGTGATTCATAATCTGACATCAGGCTTTAACAGCACAATCACATTTTTAAAAAATATGATCCTTTTTCATTCTAAGAGCAGCAATTCATAGTATAGTATGGTTGTAATTCAAGGGCATCGTTTGTAATCACAGTGTAGAACAGGTGACTTTTTTTAAAGCAGTTAAACAGCAAAGAGATTGCACTTACGTAGTTTTGATGGGAAAGATTTATTTGTTACAAATAAAACATTTATGGTAAAAAATTTTATGAGTCTCAGCAGTCAGGACGAAATATTCATTCATACTTTTGAGACCATTCAATCAGTAGGACAAGTAATAGAAACTGTAATTTAGAGGCCAGGAATCAGCAAATATATCATGAAAGGACATAAAGTACTTTTGGATTAAATGTATATATATATATATATATATCCAATACAAAAAATGAGCGCACATCAATGTAGCCCAAGCTGTTCTCATTATATTAACAATGAGTGGACTAATATATACACAAGTTCTGGCCAGAAAAAGTCGCCCCATTGTTAATATAATGAGAACAGTTTGGGCTACATTGGCGTGCGCTAATTTTTTATATCGGATATATATATATACACACACATACACACACACGAGGTCTGCCCAGAAAAAGTCCACCCATTGTTAGAACAGTTTGGGCTACATTGGTGTGCACTCATTTACCTCGTGTATATATATATATACACATACACACACGAGGTCTGCCCAGAAAAGTCCACCCATTGTTAATATAATGAAAACAGTTTGGGCTACATTGGCGTGCGCTAATTTTTTGTATCGGATAGATATATATATATATATATATATATATATATACATACACACGAGGTCAGCCCAGAAAAAGTCCACCCATTGTTAGAACAGTTTGGGCTACATTGGTGTGCAGGGCCAGATTAAGAGCCCAGTGGGCCTGGTGCTGACAATTATGACGGGCCTAATTACAAAATCATATCGACCAAAAACAGTAAAACACTCCCAAGCATCATATACCTGATGGAGATGGTGCTGGAGAGAAAGAAAAACAGCAGCTATAAGAAAACACATACCCTAGGCTAATCTCTCTCTAATTTATGTTTTCATCTTTCAAGTAAATCTATAATCCCTAACAGCAGTGTCCAGTCAAGCAGGAAGTAAATGGGCATGGTAAAAGGTTGTGCCACTGACACAAATCACGTAACCTGCCAAAAGGGGCGAACATGCCCAAATGAATGCATGTCAGGCTGCCTGCCAATCATGCAGCTGGCCAACTAAGGGCATACAGCACCCTGAGCTTGGCATAAATGCATCTAATGATGCGCTCACTCAACGCTTTCTAAGGACTGTCCCCTAGCACTCGCTAGTCCACTTGTCTCCTTACCTTCTTACTAGCAGGCAGAAGCTCCTGGTACTCCTGGTAACTCTGCATGCTGTTAGACTCATAAAAACAAGCAGTCTGCTGACATCATTAGAAGTGGTGGCCTGATCCAATCACAGTGCTTCCCCATAGGATTGGCTGAGACTGACAAAGAGGCAGATCAGGGTCAGAGCCAGCATGATTCAAACACAGCCCTGGCCAATCATCATCTCCTTATATAGATTAATTTAATTAATGAATCTCTATGAGGAAAGTTCAGTGTCTGCATGCAGACGGAGGAGACACTGAATATTTGGATGCATTTTAGGCAGCCATGACCCAGGAAGGATCTCTAACAGTCATCTAAGGAGTGGCCAGTGAAGTTATCACTAGGATGTAATGTAAAGACTGCATTTTCTCTGAAAAGACAGTGTTTACAGCAAAAAGCCTGACGGTAACGATTCTACTCACCAGAACAAATTCAATAAGCTGTAGTTGTTCTGGTGACTATAGTGTCCCTTTAACTATATTCATTGTCAGTCAGTCCACACAAGTTTTGTTCCCATACATCCCACTTAAGTTTCCATACTTAAGTAAGAGTATGTGAAAAGTAGTTAGGGTTGCCACCTTTCTTGGAAAAACATACCGGCCTTACTAATTTGCATAATAAAATATGTATGGATGACATCACATGATGTAAATCACAAGGAGTGACATAAGAGAAAATGCTGTAAAATCACCAAAAACTACTTAGTTTGATTCTGCTGTGATGGCCTCCCAGTGCCCCCATGTCTCCCAGTGCCCTCATGACTCAGTGCCCCCATGTGTCGATTACTCCAGGTCTCAGTGTTCCTATGTATCAGTGTCTCAGTGCCCCAGGGGACACTTGAAGACATGGGGACACAGACACTAGAGACACTGGCTGGGAGACATGGGGACACAGAGACACCGGGGCCACAGACACTAGGGACACTAGCTTGGAGACATGGGGACATTGTGACACTTGAGGCAATGAGAGACATGGAGGCACTAGGAGACATGGGGACAGTGAGACACTGGCTGACTGGGGGCACTGGGAGAGTAGAGGTCACTGGGAGACTAGGGGGCACCGAGACGCCAGGGACACTGGCTGGGAGACATGGGGCCACTGTGTCCCCATGTGTCTGTGTCACATTATCTCCCAGTGTCCCTTAGTGTCTCAGTGTCTGCCATAATGTCTTCCAGTGTCCCAGTGTCTGCCATAATGTCTCCCAGTGCCCCTTAATGTCTCAGTATATGTCTCCTTGCATCCTTTCCCCCTATCCCTTACTTCCCTGAGCTGTAGGCTGTCTCTGCAGGGTGGGAGTTGCTGTCTGGACTCTCTGTAGCTGCACCCCTGCAGATCAGTGAGTATAGATAGGCAGGGAGGGATATGCTGGAACTTCCTATCCCTGCCTGTCTCCACACACAGCGACCCCTACTGGCCAGTGCTGGTATTGCATAGTAATCTCTTGTTTATACTGATAAAAATACCAGCATTTGTATTGCCAGTATCGCTGCAATATTGGCACCAGCCAGGCAGCCTCAAAAACTGGCTGTGCCAATAAAATAAAAGCCAGGTGGAATCCCTAAGAGTAGTGTGTGAAAAAAAAAAAAATGTAAAAAAAAAAAAAAATAAAAAAATATTTTTTTTTTAAATCAATGGGCCTATTCCATGGGCCTGGGCCTGGAGCTGCCGCTCCATCAGCCCCTATGTTAATCCGGCCCTGTTGGTGTGCACTCATTTACCTCGTGTATATATATATATATATATATATACACATATACACACGAGGTCTGCCCAGAAAAAGTCCACCCATTGTTAATATAATGAGAACGGTTTGGGCTACATTGGTGTAACCTTGCAGCCAAGGAGAGTGGACGGGAATGTCCATGCATGAACAATGACAACTTCTCTGTACTGGTCAGGGAGGGCACTAGACACCGTTGAGTTAGCATGTGTACTGTGTGGCCGTCACATTCAAAATGACTAAGCAGGTAGAGCAACGAACCTGCATCAAATTTTGCATTAAGCTTGAACATTCCCCAGTGACCAGTGAAACTATTCAGATGATTCAGAAGGCTTTAGAGGACAATGCAATGAGTACAGCGCAAACAAAAGAGTGTGACACAAATGCTCCAAAAATGGTCGAGAATCAGTTGAAAGAGATCCACATTCTGGAAGACCTGCAACAAGCAGAAAACCTGAGAACTGTACGGACTGAAATTAACAAAAATCGGTGGATGACAGTGCAAGAAATAGAAGCTGATGGCGATTCCAACAATGGAATTTGCAGAGTGTTTTGAACAGTGTAAGAGACGCTGGGACAACTGTGTGAGGTCTCAAGCTGCCTACTTTGAAGGGGACTGAGGCATCATTGTCCTCTGGACGTATCTTGTATCTTCTTCAATAAATTTTTTATTTTACATGGCTGGAAATTTTCAGACAGACCTCGTATATTTATTTATTTATTTTTGCACTTATTCCCACCTCTGTCTTATGCCAACCATTGCTAAATAAAAGCTGGATCTTAATTATCTACAATTTATATCCAACAAATACAATTTGCATGTGGACATCTAGCTTAACTACACATGGGCTAACAGAGCAGAAGTTTAGATGCAATGCACTTATCTATTGGGAACTAGTCATGTGGCAGAAATTGGATGGGGAAAAAACTTTAGAACCCACATGTTCCTTTGGGTACAAATTGTAGCATGTGATGTGAGGTTTTAATGTAAATGTTAGCGTTTTTCAAACAGGCACCATAGCTATGATAGGCAGAGACGTAACTAGAAACCACAGGGCCCCAGTGCAAAAAATGCCCTGCCCCCCCCAGTATGTCTACCGTCCCCCTACCATATGTTCCCCCCTCCTCCCACGCATGCAAACAGATACACATGCAGACACACACACATATACAGAGACACATGCATACAAACACACACACAGACACATACATTCAGACACACAGACAGACTACCGGGCAGTCACTTCCTCCCAGCATCTGACATCATCAGATGGGGCCCGGTCGCGCTGTTGAAGCGCTGACCGTGCACCCTGGAAATACCTAGCCCCTTCAATGCGACCCCTGCGACCAAGGTATTTTATGTATGTTGGCCACCTCCCTACAGGATTGTAAACTTTTCTGAGTCACAACACTCCCTCATCCCTTTGTGTGTAACTCTTAACTACCCCCTACCTTTTGTACTTTTTAACCCTTTTATCCTTTTTTTACCACATACATGCACAGTCACATATATACAAACAGCTAAAAACTCATACTGCAGTCACCTACAAGCAGGACACATTTAGTCATACATAGACACAGAAAAACATGCACAGTTACAAAATAATCAAACAAATATACACATTATGTCACAACATAATCCCACAATTATACACATACAGTCACACACATAGGCAGTCACATAAAGCACACATACAGTCTCAAGCACAGTCATACACAGTCACCCAAAGTCACACATATTCACATGCATACAGTCATCCAAAATCACATACACACAGCCACTCAGGCACCAAAGTCACATAACACAGTGACATGCACAGTCATCCAAAATCATATACACACAGTCAATCAAAGTCACATACACACAGTGACATACCATTTTCTTATCACCCCTCATGAGACCTTCTCTATCAATTCCTCCATTATGAACCATTCAGTAATCTCTTTTAATTTTTGCAGATATTTGTTCAATGAGCAATGCTTTATCCTTTTAATGTGTTTTTTTACCATAGTTTTATTTTATCTGTCAGTGTGATGGCTGATTTATATATATACTCCTTTGTTTCTCATTTTCCTTTCTTATTGCCTTTTCTCCCATCTGAAGATATTTTTTTCTCTCCACGGTATAACCGCATCATGTGGGTATGATAGGTGAACTTAAATAATTTAATACCCTAACGGAGAACAGTCATACACTCACCATCGCAATTTCAACTTTAGGCTTCAAAACACATTTAATTAAACATTTTAACATGCACTTTTGGATAAGAGTTGAGAATTAATTGCTATGTTCACTTTTTGGGAGTTGTGCCAGACTTTCCAGTGTTCCACTAACAGAAGAGAACAGGCACAAAAACTGTCAGTTGCTGCTAGTGTTCTTAAACACAATACGTCCTAGTCTTGAGCTGCAAAATCCCCTGAGATCCTTTTTATCCCTCAATCAGATATACAGAGAGTTTTGTGTATATACAGTATAAAGAGGATGAAAGCCTTCAGAGACATTGTTACTGTTAAATTTTAAACATGTACAATTTCTTTCATGTGGGAAATCAAGTTTCTTTTCACAGTCACAGAAAATGTATTCAAGGAAGCATGCAATCCCTCCAAACCTATACACAAATAATCAAATAACACACAATTTATTGTGTGAAAAGAAATTACATTAAAAGAGTGCCAAGCATACATGGCAGAATTCAATTCCAGTAGCAAACGGCAAGATTTCTTTGAATTTTGAGCATTTAAGCTCACCCAGTCTCTATTTAATTAACTTCAAATAAAAATCAAAGTGCAAAAAAAACAACAAAGGCTGCAAGATTTTTTCCCCCTAAAAATACCATAAAACAAACAGAATAATACAACTAATAATTTCTGCATCTTCATAATTATATATACATTGTAACAAACCACCTATTTTACAGGTAGGATTGTCACAGATCTTGCAGTAACCACAGCCTTCTAGGGTATACAAAGTCCAGGACACATTCAGCTCAGTTTTCCTTTTTATTCAATAAGAAAACAGGTGCTTTAAATAATAACAAACAAACAAAATCCCTTGCTCTTACTAGACAGGAATTACTCTCTGTAATTGGGTGGCTTTCCCACTTACCAATTTTCCAAAAAGAAATTGCTTTGCAATAAACACAATTTTCTTTCACTCTCCTAGCTGTCTTTTTCTCCCTCACTTTGCAGCAGGCTGCCTTCTTCTTTTAAAGACCTGTCTACTAATTGACTAGCTACAGGTGAGTGCCAATTAGTTAACTCTTAAGTCAGATCTAAATTGTGGTCTGTTACACAGCAACTATTGCTGTTGGAGCATTGGCCCACCCTGCTCTCCAAATACTCCGCCCCAGGGACCCATACCATGTTTTGCAGAACCTCAGCAATGTAGATTGCAAACTCTAACATCTCTCCCTGGGGCATTTAACTGAAAATTCTCAGGTTGCTGTTTAGAAAATCACTTTTACGCTCACAACATATACATTATATATACATAAATACCACTGCAAGCTGTTTTACCGAGAGCTGGTTATAGCTCTGATAAACGTGAGTTGGCAAATTTTATTCTGATGTTGTCTATAGTCCATAGACTCACAATACTGCACTATTGGTCTCCTGTGTTCTTTTTTTGCATACGCCGTTGATGTTTGATACCACTCCGTAGACGTCTTATCCAACATTTCAAGACTTTTAAGACCTCAAAAGGATATTTTTATCTTTTTTATTTGGTACCTTTTTAATTATGTATTATACAATTGGTTTTATTTTGGCACTACCTGTATCATTTGTTCTGTTTGTTACATGCATATATACACTGCTCAAAAAATAAAGGGAACACAAAAATAACACACCTAGATCTGAATGAATTAAATATTCTTCTGAAATACTTTGTTCTTTACATAGTTGAATGTGATGACAACAAAATCACACAAAAATTAAAAAATGGAAATCAAATTTTTCAATCCATGGAGGTCTGGATTTGGAGTCACACTCAAAGTTAAAGTGGAAAAACACACTACAGGCTGATCCAACTTTGATGTAATGTCCTTAAAACAAGTAAAAATGAGGTTCAGTAGTGTATGTGGCCTCCATGTGCCTGTATGACCTCCCTACAATGCCTGTGCATGCTCCTGATGAGGTGGTGGATGGTTTCCTGAGGGATCTCCTCCCAGACCTGGACTAAAGTATCTGCCAACTCCTGGACTGTCTGTGGTGCAACGTGATGTTGGTCGATGGAGCGAGACATGATGTCCCAGATGTGCTCAATTGGATTCAGGTCTGGGGAACGGGCGGGCCAGTCCATAGCATCAATGCCTTCATTTTGCAGGAACTGCTGACACACTCCAGCCACATGAGGTCTAGCATTGTCTTGCATTAGGAGGAACCCAGGGCCAACCACACCAGCATATGGTCTCACAAGGGGTCTGAGGATCTCATCTCGGTACCTAATGGCGAGCACATGGAGGGCTGTGCAACCCCCCAAAGAAATGCCACCCACGCCATTACTGACCCACTGCCAAACCGGTCATGCTGGAGGATGTTGAAGGCAGCAGAACATTCTCCGTGGCGTCTCCAGACTCTGTCACGTCTGTCATATGTGCTCAGTGTGAACCTGCTTTCATCTGTGACAAGCACAGGGCGCCAGTGGTGAATTTGCCAATCTTGGTGTTCTCTGGCAAATGCCAAACGTCCTGCACGGTGTTGGGCTGTAAGCACAACCCCCATCTGTGGACGTCGGGCCCTCATACCACCCTCATGGAGTCTGTTTCTGACCGTTTGAGCAGACACATGCACATTTGTGGCCTGCTGGAGGTCATTTTGCAGGGCTCTGGCAATGCTCCTCCTGTTCCTCCTTGCACAAAGGCGGAGGTAGGGGTCCTGCTGCTGGGTTGTTGCCCTCCTATGGCCTCCTCTATGTCTCCTGATGTACTGGCCTGTCTCCTGGTAGTGCCTCCATGCTCTGGACACTACGCTGACAGACACAGCAAACCTTCTTGCCACAGTTCGCATTGATGTGCCATCCTGGATGAGCTACACTACCTGAACCACTTGTGTGGGCTGTAGACTCCGTCTCATGCTACCAATAGAGTGAAAGCACTGCCAGCATTCAAAAGTGACCAAAACATCAGCCAGGAAGCATAGGAACTGAGAAGTGGTCTGTGGTCACCACCTGCAGAACCACTCCTTTATTGGGGTGTCTTGCTAATTGCCTATAATTTTCACCTGTTGTCTATCCCATTTGCACAACAGCATGTGACATTGTTTGTCACTCAGTGTTGCTTCCAAAGTGGACAGTTTGATTTCACAGAAGTGTGATTGACTTGGAGTTACATTGTGTTGTTTAAGTATTCCCTTTATTTTTTTGAGCAGTGTATAAATATATATGTATATATGTGAACTTATATATATCAATCTAACCATAATGTTAGTGTGTACAGATTAAAAATATATTATGATGACTTATTTTAAAAGATAAGTTATATATAGTAGTGAAAAAATACTTAGCATGATAGCAGAAAAAAAACACACAACATAGTGCATAGAAGAACAAAAACAGCCAAAAATAAGAAACAAAAAATACTAAAACACTCCAGAATAGAAAGAGAGAAAAAAATCACTACATAACTAGGAAGTGAAGAATAAAGAATTAAAAAAAATGAAAAATGAAAATAATAGTAATAAAAAAAATGGCATAAAACATTTGATTCAAACTGTATAAATTTCCGTGATGTGCAAATTTATAAGGTACTGTGCATGACCATCTTGGTTTTACCTTCTTTGGATAGGAATATATTACTATACATAGTTTCCACCCTTCTGCTCTTAAAATATCTCTGCCCATTTCACAATTCCTGAAAAGCTCCTGAGACGTTTGGGTCAAGTCAATGTTATTAAACATTCTATCTCGAGCTATGGGTATTTTTAATTCTAATAAAATCAATTCTCAGGAGGAAAAACCTGCATGCATCTTGTTACTATTCACTTTTCACAGAAAAAGTCAGAGCTTGTCTACATCCATCAGAAAAAGATGAGACCTATTATCTAATGACACTAATTTGTCGAACATGTTTCAGAGATCTCCTCTTGTAAGAGGGGAAGAAATTTGAAGGACATGCTTGTGAAAACTGATTTTTTTTTTTTTTTTACATGCAGACTGGGTAAGAATCTTACAAGTGCTTGGGATGTGTGACATGAAGTCACATGTCGCCTGGGAAATCATTTACACATCCTCATTCTGGTAAAAAAATATTGTATATTTGATTAATTGTCCCTGTGTTCTGCAAAACAGATCTCATGCTACATGATGGAATCCGGGGACACAACTTAGCCATTACAGCATCATTCAGGGATGGCAGGACTTACAAACCATTTGCAAAACACTTCTTGGAACATAATCATCGATTACCCACTCTAATGTTTATTGCCAAAGATCATGTACCTCCCCTTCGTAGGGGTGGTGGCAGATTTAAGATTCTTCACAAGTGTGAAACACTATGGATAAGAAGACTTGACACTTTATCCCCTCCAAGGGGTTAAACAAGTCCCTTTCTTTCACTTCATTTTTTTATTTATGTTTTTTAAATTTTTCTTGCTTTGTGTTTTACTCCATTGTACTCACTATATCTGCTATTCTCCACACTTTGGTTTAATATTATTTTTGTCCACTTACAATGACACTATATATTACTTTTTTAGCTTTCTCTTTGTTACATATTTATATGTAGACTATTTATTTCTTTACTCTGTATTGTATTTATGTATTTGCAATGCATCATCTTATGTTTTTTCACTACTCTATTTACATTATCTTTTTCTTTTTATATATATATATATCCTCCTAATATGTTTTTAATCACTAAACACTAATATCATTATGATTGGAGGTAATAATACAATGTGCAACATTTACATCACATCACCTATACACAGCAGGATGGAATGATTTATTTCTACATTATCCCTGGAACTCCATGCTGAATATGCATTTGAGAACAATATACTGTTGCTGTATAAATTTTCTCACCCTATTACCGTAGGTACTCAAAGCACTAGTCTGTTAGTGTTCGCTGCTTTGGATTTGAAGAGTGCATTAAGAAAAACTGATGAGCAATGTTGCGTTGAGTCTGAGCAATTGCCATGGGTCTAGATTAATTTTATAATTTATTTATTTTTTGTCATTTTTGTCATGTGAAATATTTAATCCACTGGTTCTAAAGATTACTGTTGTATCAGCCAACTTAATTATGAATTCTAGAGAAATGTTGATGAAATGTACTGTTACTGCTTTTACTGGCAGTAGTTCATAATATTGTTTGCTAAGGCAATAAGCCAATTAACAGTACTTCCAGAAAAGTGCTATATTTTACAAACTTATTATTTTTACATTCACTCTCACTAAATTTACTGCAATATTATTTAAGGCAAAATACCAGTATTCTAGATATTCAAGGAAATCCCTATGATAAGGAATTCAGCCATAGTTATCTTCCACATATAGATAATGGAAATGCACTCAAACCTTCGTTCTGGAATCCTGGGTGCAAGTAAAACTGGATAAGCCCTAGTACCAAAGGGACCAAATATTGAATATAAATGTAGAAAGTAATCCAGGCACTCCAAGGTATCCCAACAAATAGGCAATTTGATTGCACCTAAACACCAAAGAACAACGTTTCGACCCCTTAGGGGGTCGAAACGTTGTTCTTTGGTGTTTGGGCCCAATAAAATTGGATCCAATAAAATTGCCTATTTGTTGGGATACCTTGGAGTGCCTGGATTACTTTCTACATTTATAGTTATCTTCCACGGGAGAAAAGGGAACAGGTCTAGAGCTAATTAATGAAAATGAAGGCAGCAAACCAAAAGTAATATGGAAAGTATTATTTTGTATTTTACATGAATAAAGGATTTTCTGGTCCCTATACTTGCGTACTGTGCCAATTACCTTTTGTTTTAAATAATTTTATTCTTAAAAATACAGTTACATCCTGGCTTCCTCGTTTCCTGCCTACTCCAAAGAAATCCCAGGTGGGGATCATACCACCGGCGCTTTCTCCATAGAGCAGTTTGTCTGTTCTACCTTTGTATTTACCAATGTTATCATAATAGAGAGTACCATTATCTGCCTTCTATATTCTTTGTAATTTTAGGTCCCACAATACCATCTGCTACAGACACTTACCAACACATCCTGAAAGTGGGGATTATACCACTATATGCTATCAAAACTGGAGCTGGGCGACCATGGTCTCCAGAATCCTACATACAGACATCACTCTAGACCCCTGGATCTGGCTGCTATCGAAACCATATGCAGATATACCCAGAGCACAAAACAAGCTGACAGCAAGGATAGCCCTAGCAACCAGGAGGGCAATAGCTGAACAGTGGGGTAGCACCGAAACACCCACCATGGAGGTAATTAGAAAGAAAATAGCAGACACAATCAAAATGGACGAATTGTCCGCATTAGTACACAACACCACCAAAACCTTCCACAAAATATGGGACCCATGGTTCTACGAACTCCCGAACACTGCTAACACACACTGAGCAAAGCACACACAGAATACCAACTGGACTGGGGCGGGTGGGCTCCTGTAGACCCACATAACGAGACACCCAACCCCCTATCCCCCTTTTTTTTTTCTCTTTACTACCCCCACCCCCCCCACCACCCCGCACTCTCATCCTGCCACACACCACGTACAGATGGTAACGCCAGCAGAGGACCATTAGTTGGGCACTGACCCAGGGACAAAAACGACTCAAAACGCCTCCCAGAACGGGAACGCGCACGCCCTACCACGAATCAAATTGCTACACACCAAATTGCTCTACTTAAAATTTCAAGATGTAAACTGTAATAAAAAAATAAAATAAATAAATATATAGGAAAACAGTATAAGGAACTGTTTCCTACATGGTAGGAAGCTAACTGTATAAGCTTCCAACCATATAGGAAGCAGTTCCTTATACTGTTTTCCTATATATTTATTTATTTTTTTATTACAGTTTACATCTTGAAATTTTAAGTAGAGCAATTTGATTCTGCTCCTAGCATATTTAAAGTCATACACCCCATATATATTAGCTGTGTATCCCTCCTAACTATTTCAATATAGAGAAGCCTTTCCAAGTGAATTGACTCCTGGACCCTATTGCACCTAATCTTAGGAGCATACCAAGCTACTTTCAACAAAGAAAGTGGTCCGTGCAGCGGAGAGCAGAAATATAGGTACAAATACCTTAACTTGTCTTATATAAATCACAGTGGTTCATATGTCATTCCTTAAAAATATAAGCAAACAAACCCAAACATAGTGCGAACTGTGATACAAGGTAAGTATATATAAAGGAGATTATGAATTTCTCACTCACACTTTTAAGAGCAAGATATATATAACTCAATACAATCGCTTTCAGGGTCCGTAAAGGCGACCCTTTCCCTTCTTTGATTTTAAATAAGGCAAGTTAAGGTATTTGTACCTATATTTCTGCTCTCCACTGCACGGACCACTTTCTTTGTTGGTTTTACCTATATTAATATAGCGCTTCACCTATACACTATTATATTAAAAACATATATAAAAAATATCAAAGTATCGCAAAATTAAAATATTTTTCATAATATTAAATCACTTTAAAATGTTATCTCAAAATCTTAAACATTTTAAACTCTTATCCAACCACGTTAAATTGAGGTCCATATGTGTTAGTGATTGAGTCTATAAGTGACATAAGACACCACCACTAAGATTTTAGCATTCATCCTCTTTAGGTAGGACAGAATTAGATATTGTCTTATTTTGTATGATGGAGAGGTATATTATGTGGTCATTCAAAATGCAACTAGGTCTTTAGAAATATCCTCTGACTGATAGTTAGTTAGCGCTCTACAAGAATAATGCAACACATGACCCAAGCTTGTTTTGAATGCTAACTTTTTAATCATCATTTCCTACAAGCTTATAATTCTCCTACATATAAGTTGATATCCTCTGCAGGCAGTGGTTCCAGGGATGTATTTATCACAAGGCATTTGCCTAGGGTGGCACTTTCAGAGGGGGTGCCAAAAAATGCCACCCTAAGATCCCAGACAAATACATTGTTTGCCTCGTGTTCTGGGGCTGTCCACCTTACTGTGAGTGAGTGAGTGAGTGTAGCTGTCAGTGTGTGTCTGTGAGTTAGAATGGGTGTGCCTGTGAGTGTGTGTCAGTGTGTGTATGTCATTTTATGTGTATCTGAGAGTGTGTGCCTGTCAGTGAGTGGGTGTGTCAGTGTGTGTCTGTCAGTGAAAGTGTGTGTTGGTTAAACAGTGTGTGCCAATGACTGTATGTGTGTGCCAATGACTGTTTATCTGTCAGTGAGTGTATATCAGTGCATGTATCAATGAGGGCATGTGTCTGACAGTCACAAAAATTGCCTTGACACGAATTGGGGGGGTGGGGGAAATTTGTATTTTGGGGGTGCCCGAATTTAGTCGTGCCTAGGGCAGCACAAATCCAAAATACACCACTGAGTGGTTCTATTCCTTTTTGGTAAGGACGATCTGATTTTCCATACTACAAATGTTAGATTATTCCTGCTGAGATATGGGAAATTCTTTTGAGTGTTAATGTAGTGGTTATTGACTGGAATATGGTCTGGGTGACAACAACCTAATTTATTAACCATTGGGCTAGGTAAACAGAGTAATTATGGTAGATAGGATTAGAGAATAGAGAAAAAAGGTAAGTAATTTTTTCATTCATTCACACCCAGTTACTAAAAGCCTGCTGCTTTAAGATTCTAAAAATGGACTCCTACATTGCTTCCTGAACATATTTTCCAGATTTAGATATACTTATATTATTATATGTATTCAATAAAACACTACAAAAATATGTGATTGTTTTGTGTTGGTTTAAATCACAAATCAGAAGCATGCATGTGTCATATATTATTTAAATAAAATGATGGCTATGATGTAACCTAGACAGGTTGTATACAATAAGAGGTCAGTCCCTTCCTTAAAGCAGAATAATACAGATTAGAATTACATGTCCAGCTTTTCATTTTTGACAAATGGAAATTGACTTTTTTTAATTTTATTTTTGTCAGTTTTATTTTTCCTTGGTTCTATTGTATTACTAGACCGCTTAACAATTAATTTACACATAAATCATGTTGTGTCACAATGAGGTTGATATTAATTATTAATTACAAAGTGAAAGCAAGAATATATTGATGTTTGAAATGAGTAGAATCTTGACATTTGCACCGGAAACCAATAAATAGAACATGTCTTTTGTTTCATGAAAGCAATTGTTCTTTTTAAAAGAAAAGTTTCATTTAAAGTGTTTTAAATGGATGACAGCTGTATACATTTACATCTCTTATATTATATCCAGGGCCAGCGCTTCCTATAAGGCGAACTAGGCAGTATTGGAGGGGGGGAGAAGCTTACTGGAGGGGGAAGAGAGAGCGCTCAGACGGCTGCCACACTGCCTCACCTCTCCTTCCCTGTAGCGTGGCCGAGCTCCTTTCTGGTCCACGACCCGGCCGGACTGACAGGAAGTGCACACTCAGTGTGCACTTCCTGTCAGTCCCTCCGGGTCGTGGACCGGATAGGAGCTCGGCCACGCTACAGGGCAGAGGAGGTGGGGAGATGACTATAGGGGAGGGTGGGGGAGAAGATTATTGGAGGGGAGAGAAGATTATTG
>OW240913.1:40713806-40725170 GCA_933207985.1 Pelobates cultripes | reverse complement strand
CCACCCCCCATCTTCCCCCATCTTCCCCCTACCTCCCTGTAGCGTGGCCGAGCCCTGTATAGTCCGCGGGTACAGGGAGCATCTGTGTGTGCACTTCCTGTTAGTCCGGCCGGGTACAGGAGACAGCTGCTCTCTGTACCCGTCGGACCAGCATGCTGCAGGGCTCGGCCACGCTACAGCAAAGGAAGCTGACAGGAGGGAGCGCTGAGCGCTTCCCTCCTGTCAGCCTCTCCTCAGGTTGCGCCCGGGCGGTGCGGTCCGCCCTCATGGACGCACCGCCCGGGCAAAGCTGCAGCCGCCTGAGGCTCTGTACAGAGCACTCGGGCGGCTGCAGCATGGCCATGGCACCCCCCATCCTGGTGGCACCCGGGGCGGACCGCCCCCTCCGCCCCCCCCTTAGTACGCCAATGGGGAGGGGGACTGTCAGGGAGGCAGGGGGGAGGGGATCTGTACAGGGGAGTGAGAATGACTGTCAGGGTACAGTGGAGGGAGAGGGAGAGGGGATCTGTGCAGGGGAGAGAGGAGATCTGTGAATGGGAGGGAGGGGCAGAGGGGAGCTGTGCAGGGGAGGGAGGGTATCTGTCCAGGTCTGGGAGGGGGAAATAGGGGATCTGTACAGGGGAGTGAGAATGACTGTCAGGGTACAGGGGAGGGAGAGGGAGAGGGGACCTGTGCAGGGGAGAGAGGAGATCTGTGAAGGGGAGGGAGGGGCAGAGGGGAGCTGTGCAGGGGAGGGAGGGTATCTGTCCAGGTCTGGGAGGGGGAAAGAGGGGATCTGTACAGGGGAGGGAGGAGGACTGTCAGGGAGGCAGGGGGAGAGGGGATTTGTACAGGAGAGTGAGAGGGACTGTCAGGGTACAGCGGAGGCAAGGAGAGATAGGATCTGTGCACAGGAGGGAGGTGGAGAAGGGATCTTTACAGGGGAGGGTGGGGGAGATGGGATCTGTGCAGGGGAGAGAGGAGATCTGTGCAGTGGAGGGAGAGAGGGGATCTGTGCAGTGGAGGGAAAGAGGAGAGGAGAGCTGTGCAGGACAGGGAGGGGGACTGTCTGGGAGGCAGGGGAAGAAGGGATCTGTGCAGGGAGGGGGTCTGTGCAGAGGAGGGAGGAGGAGAAGGGATCTGTGCAGGGGAGGGACGGGGACTGTTAGGGACAAAGAGGAGAAACACAGGCAGCACTCTTAAGTGCTTATTCTGGCACTTATTCTGGTGAGGTGGTGAACCTACAAATAATAAGTCACCACGGAGAGGTAGGCTCATTTCAGTGCTGCAGACCCAAGGTTATACCCAGAGCAGGCTTAAGCAGTTGCTTCCTCCAGTAATCCACAAGTAAGGCAGCTTGCATTCTGGAGTAAGAAGCAGGAGAGTTAGATGGTGGCAGGGATTGACTCATAAGTGGTTGAGTAAAGTACAATTAATATGGGTTGCCCAACACCATAAGGTGAGCGATTTAAAATGTATAGATCATATAAACAAGTGGTATGAGCACTCCTATTGTAAAAATATACTCTAAATACAAATTAGATAAAAAAATCTGAGTTTAATAAATAAAAACCAGGGATTGATTCCAATCAAACTCCAAAGGAACAATATACAGTATTGCTGTAAGTATAAAATTCTACGCCACAAAAAGTCTGTGGGACTATAATCTAACTAAAAACTATAGTCACAATGTAACTAATGTGGAGAATAACAGATAATGGTGGAGATTGTATCTAAACCTGAATAACTAAACTGCACACAGAGTAAACACGTGGAGATCCCTTAGGAAAGAGGTATCGATCCACTAAACAGTGAGAAGTGTAGATAAAAAAAATGCATAAAATAACGGTAATTGTAGTAATATATATTACTTCATGCAGAACTATAAAATCACCCAGCATGAAGTAATATGTAAGACATGAACCGCAAGTTTGCAAATGACTGTGAGTACTTATCCTTGGGGGCTCCCTCCACACGTTGAGAGTGATGCAGTCAATCTTTTTTATATGATACTCAGCCGAGACGGGGTAGCGCAACCAGCTGGAGACACGAGGTGAGCTGTCCGGTAGCTTCAAAAAAGTCCCGCGGCTGCCTTAAAGGAGTAGATCACCAGTCTGGACGTGAACAAAGTGAATGGACCAAACATCTACGCATTTCATCTTTATATGAGACTTTATCAAGACACTGCTTCATCTCTAATACGGTCTCTTATATAGAGAGAAACAAAAAACAATGAAGTCACTAAAACCACAACAAAGTGGGTGAGTGAAAGCTGGATAGTAGGTAAGTATCTTGTTTAAATAACTGTTACGTTTAGCTGGACCAGCACTAAATATACATATATTAACGTGTCTCAAAATTAGAAACAAAGTAAGAAAAAGTAAGAAAATGACTAGCCTTATAAGGATTCTCCACTAACTCATAATGGAAGCATAGGGTCATCCAGTAAATTGCTTAAACTAATGGTAGCTTTATTAGACTGCTTGTTTTAGCCCAGGATTTTCCCTGTCCCCAATCTAGATTAACTTAAATATACCAGGGTGAGAGTAAATACCTTATTGGTGGGGGTGTCCGAGACCAATAGACACAATATCTAAGGAGTAATATACAGTCCTAACAAAGGTTAATTAGAAAGTTTGTAGGACAGTAAGATAAAAAAGCATCTCTCCCTTTTAAGCTAGCTAGATACTTAGTAGAGACAGAATAAAAAGAGTGAAAGAATAATGAAATCAGTGAAAATGTTGCATGTCTATATTAAATAGACATCCCAAGTGCATAGGTGATAGTTGCCCAAAACCCAATCAGAACATAACGCCTGACGCGTGTTTCGGTGCACTAACATGTGAGTCTTCGTCAGGGACCTTTGCCTTTTTGTTTCCTTCTATTCATTTATTATAGGGTAAAGCCCTGCAGACACAGCTGGAGTGTCTTTACTGGTGCATAGATCCTAAGTGGTATCTGATTAGTTGTTTGATCTGTCTCTTATAAACTCTATACAGGGAATGTCCACATTTCAATACAAGGTTATTGGAATTAGTAACTTGCACAATCCACTTGTACAATCCAAATAAATTACAACAGTAGATACAAAAATATAATTGTGGTAGAAGTATATTAAATTATGATCATTAGACCATAATCAAATTTGATGAACAAGGATGAGAAGATATATATATTTGAGAAATGGAAGGATTCTAGAGTTATCACAAAATCTGGAATTCTTGAAAGAAATAGGGAATATAGAATATTTATGTGTAGAATATAATTACCCATGATGTAAAAAAATCACAAAAGCAGAAATAGGGAGTCAAGTGACACTCAGATAAAAAATAAATACTTAAAAACCTGATGAAACGTACTGGTGTAAATATATATATATACAGTCTGATCTTATCTGTTCAGATTGAAAAAGTAACATATCTGCCTATAGAGAGAATAGTGGTACTTTAAACAAAACACAGGAAGGGGGTGAAAAGGGGATAGAGATGCTAGATCCCAAGTAGGATTCCTGGGAATGAACTAAGGGTAAAATTCATGCATCACACCTACAAAACATGCTCTAGTGAATATCTATTACAGAGATATTTGGTCTATTTCTTCAATGAGGATTTAAGGTATTTGGTTTGTAAATCCACTTTGATTCCGCAGTAATAAGGACTCTTTTTTGTCTATTCCCATGACTGACAAATCAGAGGGGTTACTATCGTGTGTGGATTGGAAATGCCGGGCCACTAATGACTTCTTGTCACTGTGTAGTATTGCTAAACAGTGTTCCCTGAATCTCATTTTCAGGGTTCTGGTGGTTTGGCCCACATAGAGTAGGCTGCATTTATATGTGTGAAGAGTGAAAAGTCGAATTGCAATTAATCCTGTAATTGATCGAAAATGACTTCTCTCCCCATGAAGATCTAAATTGAGATATTGTATGACACATATGCTTACAAGTAAGGCATCTAGATTTATCACAATGGAAATTACATAAAATACATGGAATATCATGATAGTTTACTTCCACAGACTTGTATTTAGATGGAACCAGAATGTTTTTGAAGTTCCTATTCTTTCTAAAGGTGACCCTAGCTTGGCCTGAGATGCAGAAACTAAGCCATGGGTCTAATTTTAAAATCGACCAGTGTTTGTGCATAATTCCAATGACCTCATTCTATGTATTGTTAAAAACATAGAAACAATGGGCCTTTAATTTTGTAGAACATCCTAAGTGCTGGTGGTGTATTTAGGTCGTGGCCCTTTTGTTGTCATTTCCTCAGTCCAGAGGAGATTTAGAATGTTTAGATGGATATCCGAGTCTTGATGTCTCTCAAAGTCTGTTGGTTTCCCTTTTATTCCTTCATGCTTAAGAGTTTTGATTAGTTGTGCTCTTTCCATACTTCTGTTTTTTTTTGATATTCTGATAAAATGAATCTGGAGAATACCCTTTCTCTAGGAAACTTCTACTCAGAGTCAGTGCCTCTTCCTCAAAATCATTAAGGGAGGAACAGTTTCTCCGTAACCTTGTGAATTGCCCTAAGGGCACATTCGAGATCCAGGTCGGTGATTTTATAGTTGTGGATCTGTGATATATATTACTACAATTGCTGTTATTTTATGCATGGTTTTTATCTACACTTATCACTGTTTAGTGGATCGATACCTCTTTCCTAAGGGATCTCCACTAAGATATATGTGTTTACTCAGTGTGGAGTTTGTGTCTGTGTTTCCTATTCAGGTTTAGATAGAATCTCCACCATATCTGTTATTCTCCACATTAGTTAACATTGTAACTATAGTTAGTTAAAGCATTATAGTCCCACATGCTTTTTGCGGAGTAGACTTTTATACTTACAGCAATATATTGTTCCTTTGGAGTTTGATTGGAATCAATCCCTGGTTTTATTTATTAAACTCAGATTTGTTATCTAATTTGTATCTAGAGTATATTTTTATTATAGGAGTGCTCATTTCACTTGTTTATGTGCTCTTACTTCAGCTTACCTTTGGTGGGGTACTCACTGCTCTCCCTACAGTGGTGACTATGGATATCTGTCCTCTTGCTTTAGAGTCCTTGGATATTCATATGTTAATAAGCTAAACTCAGTCAACACTACTATTGAGGTCACATGGCAGGAGTTTAATATCCCTTTTCTCTCTCTCTCTGTGTATTTTTTTTTTAAGTTGTAGGTTTGTTGCTTTAGATTAACTTATGTGTTATTTATTTGTATGTTACTGTGTGTTATGTGCTTAGTTGTAGGTAGTGGGTTTGTTGTTCTAGTTAGTTTGTGTGCCATTTACCCGTATGTTGCGGAGTGTTTGTCTCTGAATAAATATTTGTTAAAGTAGATGGACCAGAGTGATTGTATTTTCTTATTAATTGTATTTTAAAACCACACCCTTGTGGGCCCGAATGCTAATGTACCTGCTGCATCTCCAGTAGATCTATCCATGCCTGAAGGAATGAATAAGACAGTGGACAAGGTTTTAATTGATGCACTCAATATGCATTCCATACATACTACATCTAAAAATGGTAAAATTGCACACGGAGGTATCAATTTAAAATAATAGTTGATAAACTATTTTTCACATGCTTAAATCATAGGACATTTATCATTATACCAAACACATATGTTCTTTTTATATACTTCATTCTAAGCTCTATTAAATAATTGGTATTTTTACACACTTGTTTTCACATCTGCTCCCTTTTATAGATATGCATATCATATACGATTATAGAAGTGCTTCCCACTAATTGGTTTATATTGGAAATTAATACACAATTAGGGAATAGGCTAAATACACTGAGCCAAGATAATTATGTTTTTTTTTTTATGGACACCAGAAAAAATGATGGTATAAAAAAAAAACCTGAAAAGTATTCATTAATGATTGGAAACAAGACACATAATTATTTGTTAATTCGAATGTGTAATGTGAGCCCAAGTGGTTGTGTCTTTATATCGCTATCTAAATGGGGTTAATTAGCAACATAATCTCATGGGTATGTAGCCTGTAGTACAGCTGATTAATGTGATGCCCACTTCAGCTACACAATGTTACATTGGATACAAAAACAATATTTCTTATACATAATGTTTAATAAAAACAAAACTCACAATAGATAAATTTAGTTCTCTTTTATACCTTTTCTATGCACTAGTTCCTATTTTATTCTGTCGTATCTCTCTACCACGTGCGTTCCCCTTCATAATTCAGTATTTGTTACTAATAATTTATTCATGTAGTACTCCAGTATAGTCAAGAATAGATATAAATGTTGCTGGAATGACTCTAACCTTGGCAAACAGATTATCTCCAGAAATCTTTTTAAGGAGCAATGACTAAATGAATTAGAATAGGACTTGGCTCAAGAATACAGATTATATGTGGAACTCATGTATATTTTGTAATTATGTATTTAAAAAAGACACTGTTATATTGTGTTAGGATATACAGTACATACCTAATAAAAGGGAGCATTTATCAATAAAGTTAGGAGATGTCTCTTTCCTCCACATTCAGCTCAAGAGGATGTTTGGTCTTCAACATGAATATCTAGCAAAGGTTGACTCCCGAGAGGGCAATAAAGGCTATATTGTAGTTGTTTTCAATATTTTGTATCATTGAACAATGAGAAATACAGCTGAAATTGCAACATAATTGTCAGTATTAAATTGTATTTATCAAAACTTAAAAGGAAGAGATAGGGAATAGGTTAGAGTCAATGAGACCTCCAATAATTGGTTACATTTTTAATGCTAAGTTTATTTCTATGTTTTAAACATCATAAGGTTTTTAAACAGTTTAGGAACCCTCCATTTCAGATTGTATTTATATCAGTATACTTTTTTTAAAGTACACACCCCAGAGGTTTTTATATAAGTAATTGTAAGATTTCTATACACCCTTATTACCATACAATAGCTCAACAACTGTATAACGCTCTACCTAATTAACTATTATTATTATTTTATTATTTACATAGCGCCAGCAAATTCAGTTTCTATCCAAATGCTTGACCTACTAGTCTTCACTAAATTGTTTCACTAACCACCTAGTTAACTACTTCAATTAGAAGTCACTAACATTATAATATAATGTTTTTCTTTTTCTTTAAATTTTTTGGGGTATTTGTGTTAAGCTATAACTTACTACTTAGCATTTAGCTATACTACTGTAAAAGCAAATATAAAATTTAATAGAAAAGCAAAGTCGCCATTATTTGGGACCTTTCTCTTTCAGCTTGGAGTTTAGAAAACGGCTGTGATGTCCAGGAGTGCATGCGCTGACTATCTTTAAGTATAAAAAAACTGATCCCGTAATCTCTTGTATTTCAATCAACTTAGAGAGTATGTATGATGATGTCACACCTATTGCATGCTTGTACTTGTACTTAGTGTGTGACACCATCAGCTTCAAAACAAAGCATTCTGGGAGCACTGCATATGGAGTTAGCCATGTGGTATGCATTACTGTGTGCTCCCTGATAACATAGCACCCCTAGTGGTGATCCACTATGAAAACAATGAAAAGATGATAAATACTTTGTATCTGCAAAAGTCATACAGAAGACACAATTTATTATGATTATTAAAGCATAAACTCTATATGATATGAAGGATATACAAATTTTACTGCTCTGTCATAATATCAGAAAACGATCAACATAATCTTGGATTGATTAATATTGTAGTGTTTATTCTTTCCCCTACTATGTTTTTCTTTACATTTTTTTTTATTAAGAAGCAGAAAGGAGGAATATAAATCTCAAGTTGTGTGTATTTCCACCGCAGTGCATTTAAAATTGTAATGAAATCTCTCCTGTTCACCTTCAGTCGATTTAATGTATTGAATTGACTTTGTCATAAACCTCTCAAACCATCTATTCTATGGTTCTACCTAGAATTACAATCCATTCACAACATTAAATGTATTAATTCATAGCTATGCAGCACACAGGTGCATATGTGAAGTGAGAGCTGCTATACACTATAAATGCCTTCATTTCACGGCTACATAGAATGCATTAAACAGAACAAGGCTACATTTGTCAGAAAGGCAGTTATTGTACACGCACCTAATCATTGCTGATCAATTCTCATCTCCTTAATCTAGCGAAAACCTCTGCTTCCCCAAGGCCTTTGCATTAGCCTTGGACAGTATCGACAACTTCCTGATTGGATCAATGCCTGTTCCTAAAAAGCCTTTCACCTTTGTAGTCTTTTCACTTTTACTTAGCTTCAAAAGCAATGGAAATCACTTGTATCTTCACAGAGGGGACAGAGGAAAACAAACAGCACAAACATCAAATTCTACAAAAAAAAGTGACTTTTTTAATTAAAAAGCATGAAGTTCTCTCCAATTCTTTGTGCACTCTCATAGTCAACATGTATATGTTTGTATTTTTATTGAAATAAACAGATAGATAGATAGATAGATAGATAGATAGATAGATAGATAGATAGATATACCCACGACTAGCAAGAGAGTGATGTGAAGTCAGTTTCATATGGTCGGTGAGATGGCTCAGTGTGTTAATGCATTATCAGTAGAAACTGTTCAACCCCTTGGGGTCACAGGTTCAAATTCCAGCAGGGCTGACTCAGACCCACATCCTTCCAAGTTAGTTAAAATGAGCACCATTATATTGGGTAATAGTAACAACCCCTGGATGTTGGGCTAAGGTAACGTCACTAAGATGTGCTTGGTAACCTGACATCTGAAAGTACGTTACTTGGTTAAACACTGTGTTATTATTATTTATATGTTAGTAGAAGGTGCATCTATATGCTTAAACAGTTTGTGTAAGGAACATGAAATTCCCGTGCATTAAATGCGTACTCCAAATCTTTGGAATACATTTCTTTTTAATGGATTATAGAGAACATGTATTAAGCATTACACATAAGTAATACGATTTAAAAATACTCAGATTTAAAATCTTGCATATGCTGAAAATCCAGTGTTTTGCAGGTTCTCAAGTGAGCTCTTCCAATATGAAGAAACAAGTGACAGCTGAACTTCAACACCCAGTAATCACTTCTCTATAAATGCTGACAAATGTACATTGTGCATACCTCCCAACAGCGGAAAGTATGAAAGTGGGATGAGCAGGTAGGCGGGACGGAAGTTGAAGTTGTCAATGTTTGGTTGGGTTGAGTCTCTTTGTAAAATGTGCAGTTTGCCCGTTAATTGGGCAGGGTGTTAGTTTACCATGCATACAGAGAGGAGCGCAGCATGCATCTATGGCACATGTAAATGAGGGGTTGGCTTACAGCTGCAGTTATTTTCCAAAAGACTCATTGTGCAGTGACAGGGAACATTCTCTCATCCTGGGTCAAATTTATAACTAGGATCCTGCACATGTCCAAAATGGGGTAGTGGCACATGTCCAATTGGGGTGCATGAGGAGCCCACCTGGCCTTTAAAAAAGTTGCACAAGCCCATCCATGCAGCACTTTGTCTTCTTCCAAGTTGACCCAACAACCATCTAAATGAGGTACATGCAGATACACATATACTCTCACTGTAGTCAGCCACAACATTAAAACCCACTGCCTAATCAAAACATTTAGCATCAAAACATTAGTGGCAGGTTCTTTCTGTCTTACAAGTGGTGAGGTGCTGCCTCCATGGATCAGATTTGTTACTGAGCACATCCCACAACACCTTACACTCTTTGTCATGTTCCTCAAATCATTCCTGAACAATATTGCAGTGTGTCGTGGTTTATTATCCTACTGAAAGAAGCCATTTTTTTTTATTAGGGAACACCATTCCCATGAAGGTGTGTAAGTGGTTTGCAAGAATTTCTAGGTAGGTGGTATATATCAAAGTAACATCTATATGAATGCCAGGACCCAAGGTTTCCAAGCAGAAGATAGTCAAGAGCATAACACTGCCACTGGTGGCATGCCTTCGTCCCATTGTGCATCCTGCTTCCACACACCTGGCCATCCACCTGATCTAAAAGAAAATGTGATTCATCAGACCACGCAATCTTTTTCCATTGCTCCACAGTCCAGTTCTGATGCTCATGTCCCCATTCAAGGCACTTTCGGAAGTCGACAGGGATTATCATGGGCACAATGACCAGTCTGCAGCTACGCAGCCCCATATGCAGTAAATTGTGATGCACTGTGTGTTTTGACATCTTTATTTCATGGCCAGCAATACATTTTTCAGCAATTTAGGCTATCGTAGCTCTTCTGTGTGATCGGACCAGACGATAGCTTTCCCTCAACACAAGCATCAATAAGCTTTGGGCGCTCATGACCCTGATGCCAGTTCACATGTTGTCCTTCCTTGCACCATTTTTGGTAGATACTAACCACTGCATACTGGGAAGACACCACAAAGCCATTTTAGAGATGCTCTGACCCAGTCATGTAGTCATCACTATTTGGTCCTTGTTAAAGTCACTCAAATCTTTTTGCTTGCTCATTTTTCCTGCTTTCAAAGCATGAAATTCAAGAACTGACTGTTCACTTGCTGCCAAATATATCCCGACCCTTAACAGGTGCCATTGCAATGATATAATTAATGTTATTCACTTCACCTGTCAGTGTTTTTAATGTTGTGACTGATCAGTGTACATGTGTGTATACAATATTTTTAAATCATATTTAAATGTTTTATTATATGTGTTGATTTATTTTATTGGGTTTGGAGTAGTGCATTTGGGGCGCCTGAGATACCGTGCCTACAGGTGCTCCATTTGCGAATTAGGACCTACTCTCATTACTTGAAAGTCAGCCATGTAGAGGCCCATTTTTTTATTTTGAACTTCTAAACTTATCTAAACTATCATTGTAAACAGCAGAGAATAATTTATATCTGTAATCCCTACGATCTCACATTACAAAAGAAAAGTTTGCACAAAGAAAATTTGCATAAACCAAACTTTAGTGACAAGTCATATGTAAAATGCTCTCTCTACTATGAAATTCATAGCACCTAATGAAGCGAGGGATTCCCGCTCATCATGTGTCTCTACATGTTTGCAATTGTGATATTGCAGTTAGCTTCTCAAGATGAAATGTACTAAGTTATTAAGCATAGCAAATTATGAAACTACTATTAAAACTAGTAGAGAAGATATTACATGGCTGAGTACTTTCACTTTATTGCAAATTATGTAGCTAAGTGGGTATCATCGTTAAAATGTACAAGATAAAGATAATTAAAATGCTGATAGGATTTCTACAGTGACTGCAACTCAGGTGCATTTACTGAATTCTACAGATGATTCCACAAGATAACCTAGTTCTTTTTAAGAATCACTGATGACATTTGTCAGCCAAGGGCTTGAAGTATTTATTATTTTTTTATGATCAATATAGTCTGGGACAGTAAAAGATGACTGTAGAATTTTATAATCATGATCTA
>OW240913.1:40702373-40713706 GCA_933207985.1 Pelobates cultripes | reverse complement strand
CCCCATATCATTGAGTTAACTTTGACCACCCCCCCCCCCCCGCGCGGCGGGTGGGGGGGTTGTCAAAGTTAACTCAATGATATGGAATAGGCGGCGGACCGAACATCGCATATGTTCACCCGCCGTGGCGAACGCGAACATGCGATGTTCGCCGGGAACTGTCCGCCGGCGAACTGTTCGGGACATCTCTATTAATGATGTTAGGATGGAATAGCAACTCCTAATGTTCTTGTCTTCCCTTCGCCTTAAGGCATACACACACTGCTGGATGACGATTTAGGGACTTGCCTGGTAACCCAGGCAGTACCCCAGTAGCCAATCACTGCAGCCCCAGTCATGTTATTGTGATGACAGCCTGTCACTGTGATGACTGGTATAATATCAAAGCCATTTACTATGCCTCTGTTTCCTCATGTTGAAGAGAGAAAGACAGATCATTGCTATTTTGTGTTCTGAAAATGTATTTAGTGTCAGTGTACCAACAGTTTTAATATGAGAAAAAAAAGGCTTGTTTTAACCCTTTAATTAATGATCGCAATGTTACTGTTGTGATCAGTTTGCTCGGTATATTAGTACTGTTCAGGTTTTTTAGGGGCATAGATGTTAAAATGTACTCTTTTTGTCAATTTCTTTTCTTAAATTTCTTGTAATGGATTGCCCCCTCAAATTATTTTGTCTTTCTATGCTGTTGGTTACTTATTCAACTTTTCATGTGTTAAAACTATTGTTTTTACGGAGGCGGGGCCAAGCTGTTGAACAAGACGGATGCATGTCGGACGAGCTCCGATACTCACCGCTTTATTTAGGTGATTTACAGCCCCTTATCACCGCTTGCAAACTGGACCACAGGCGCTACTGGTGAGCATGGGACACAAGCTGAAGAAACAAAAGCCCGATAAACCAAAACCAGACATGAACAAAGAAGACCTTCTCAGGCAGACCAACGGAGCATGCAGGTCCAAGATGGCCGCCGGCATAGATGATATAGACGGGTTCTCTGACTCCTCAGAGGAGTCAATACAGGGGTTGGGAACCGCTAACCTTCCTCCTCCCCCACGGCCCCAGATGGCCCCACAGTGCAGACTCGAACCCAGTAACTAATGCCACACTAAAAGAGTTACTTCACAGCCTCCAGCTCACCCTACAAGCCGACATGGCCTCAATTAGGGCAGACCTAATGGGCCTAGTGGGCCGACTGGGGACAGTAGAGACAACAGTGGCTGAACAGGCCAAGACACTTACCACCCTCTACAACAAGGTGCGGACCCTCAAGGCACAGCAAGCAACCCTCAAACAATGCTTTGCAACGATGGAGGACAGCAGACGCCGAAATAATCTCAAGATTAGGGGAATCCTAGAGGTGATCCCAGACGCGGAACTTCCGCACTTGCTGAGGAGGCTGCTAGGGTCCCTGCTTATGATCGATGAAATATTCCACATCCCCAAGCCTCAAAAATCTCCCGAATCCGCATTCAGGGACCGGGTAGTCAGATTCAGCAGTGGCCGGGGAAGGGCAGCAGTGCAAGCAGCAATCAAAGGAAAATCTCCACTCTCCTTTAAGAATATGGTGCTCACATGATACGCCGACCTATCCAGAGACACCCTACAACCATTTACCACACTGCTAAGCACCCATGACATCCCATATCGTTGGAGATCACCACGGCTACTCCACATCATAAAAGGGGACTCTGCTCACTCTGTCAGGGATCTGACGGAAGCGGCGGCCATCTTGGAAACTATCAACCTTCCACGAGATGCCCTCACCATCAATGCCGCTCCCAAGCACACATGGGATCTTGCAAGAGTTACCCCGTTCATTCCTCAGAGGGCCCAAAGGGACGTTACCCATGCTTCCACTGCCCAAGGCTTGGGGCTCAGCCGAATCCTGTCTTTTTTCTTTTCTTCAGCTGTTTCTTTAGTTATTGTTTAGTTATTTTTCTAAATTACTTTTAGTTTATTATCTTCTTGGAGATATGATGTCAGATGTCATATATGATGTACAATCACACAAACACACATTTCTAGGGATAGCGTAGGTACCTAGATCACTGCCACTCCCCCACCCCCCACACTTCCACACTTCTCACTCTAAGCACCTCGGAAAACGGAGGCAACATAGCATGTCTAACACATAGCCCCCAATAGTGCACGCATACCAATAGGCCATATAATTTTAAACTTAGGCCAAATGCAAACTCAAACCATAGAGTTAAAGCGCTGTCGACAATATAATGCATGCTCTTCCCAACATACTAACGCCAGGTCAGCAACCCAGAGATGGCCACACCAGATAAGGGAAAAACACGACAGAACTAGCCTGTCTCATACCCTTAGCAGGGCCAGATAACAAAATGCCCACCAGGCTCATAAATAACCTGCCAGATAAGCACCAAAATCAGGATGATACTTCCCCCGAGTTCCCTACACAACCATCTATCCATAACTTGCTCGCAATTGTTTCTTCTGATAACGCTTTACCGCCAGTCTGAATCAGCAGTTTATTTTCAAACAGACTAGTGTCATTCTACAGACATAGTTAACACTCACTTATGTTACACCGTTATGAGTTGTGAACCAATCATTACTAAAAATGTGCAATACCTACTTATGCCATATTCATGTTATACTATGTTTAAAAAAAAATGTGCTTGAGAATGCTGTTGTGGCTATTTAAGTACTGCTGTACCTATTTGCACAACAAAAATAAAGAACTAAAAAAATAAAAAAAAATATTGTTTTACGTTTGTTCTGTGGCTTTTGCTTTACAATTCATTATGTTCAGTTACATTCAGGTTATGTTTTGATTTGCAGTAGTGTGCTTGTTGCTGAAACATAATAAAACCTTTATCTAACTTTAAAAAATCCACTAGGAATGCACAAGCAAAGTAAATTAAATATATTTGTTACTGGAAATCTGCAAATGTCTGCAATATTCTAAGAAACAAATTGCCTTTTGGAACAGAAAGCTGCATTGACAAACTCACCAACGAGCAATTTTCTGTCATTTAATGAAGGATGAATAGGGCTCTTGATGAAGTGGTCTCTTGTTAGATATTTTGATCTCTGTGCATATGTGATTTAAAGAAGAACACTCTTTGCTATAAAAACAAGCTCTATAATTGTCATGCTTAATCCGAGCTACCCATATGCTATCACAAGCAGAAAACATATTAAAATAATGTGGACAGTTTATCATGGGGGATATGTCACATAAGTGGGAAACGGTATTAACAGTGTCCCTAATTTCTCAAATATATTAAATGCAGGTGTTAACAGGAATAGAAGCATAGAAACATAGAATGTGACGGCAGATAAGAACCATTCGGCCCATCTAGTCTGCCCAATTTTCTAAATACTTTCATTAGTCCCTAGTCTTATCTTATGCCCATCCCACACATGCTTAAACTCCTTTACTGTGTTAACCTCTACCACTTCAGCTGGAAGGCTATTCCATGCATCCACTACCCTCTCAGTAAAGTAATACTTCCTGATGTTATTTTTAAACCTTTGTCCCTCTAATTTAAGACTATGTCCTCTTGTTGTGGTAGTTTTTCTTCTTTTAAATATAGTCTCCTCCTTTACTGTGTTGATTCCCTTTATATATTTAAATGTTTCTATCATATCCCCCCTGTCTCGTCTTTCCTCCAAGCTATACATGTTAAGATCCTTTAGCCTTTCCTGGTAAGTTTTATCCCGCAATCCATGAACCAGTTTAGTAGCCTTTCTCTGAACCCTCTCTAAGGTATCAATATCCTTCTGAAGATATGGTCTCCAGTACTGTGTACAATACACCAAGTGAGGTCTCATCAGTGTTCTGTACAATGGCTTGAGCACTTTCCTCTTTCTACTGCTAATACCTCTCCCTATACAACCAAGCATTCTGCTAGCATTTCCTGCTGCTCTATTACATTGTCTGCCTACCTTTAAGTCATCAGAAATAATCACCCCTAAATCCCTTTCCTCATATGTTGAGGTTAGGACTCTATCAAATATTCTGTACTCTGCCCTTGGGTTTTTACGTCCAAGATGCATTATCTTGCACTTATCCACATTAAATGTCAGTTGCCACAATTCTGACCATTTTTCTAGTTTACCTAAATCATTTGTCATTTGGCTTATCCCTCCTGGAACATCAACCCTGTTACATATCTTAGTATCATCAGCAAAAAGACATACCTTACCATCAAGACCTTCTGCAATATCACTAATAAAAATATTAAAGAGAATGGGTCCAAGTACAGATCCCTGAGGTACCCCACTGGTGACAAGTCCAAGCTTCGAATATATTCCATTAACTACAACCCTCTGTTGCCTGTCACTCAGCCACTGCCTTACCCATTCAACAATATTTGAATCCAAAATTAAAGATTGCAGTTTATTGAATCTAGGTACCATTACTTAATATCAGTATCCCATTAACTATCTTTACCAAGGCAACCTTTAAATATTTAATAAATAACAATTTTAAATAAAATCAGAGAAAACATGGTGAAATCTATATATCAACAGCACCACTACTATGACCAAAGAATACCATTGCAAAGGATTATCAGTCACTCTATATGTTTGTATTTATAGGTGATTTTAGAGGTTTTTATGAAGGTCAATTAACAACTTTACAGACATTATAAACCAACCATAAAAATGTAGAAAAGAAAGAGAATGTGACAGAGCAAAACATTTAATTCAGTGTTGCCATCCAATAATATCATTAACAGAAAATGTAAAGCACCTTCATATTCTTCAGTGCCTTATAATTTTACAAAGACAATGAAACGATAAATACTAGACTTGGACATTAATTTCTTTACAAAATGCAATTCAAACAAGTGAGTGCCAATCTAGTGATCATACTAATTCCTGAACCTTGAACAAAATCTATTTGAATCACAAACCTAACAAATTGCACAATGGATAAGCATGTTCATTGGATTAGTGATTTAGAATTCCACATTTGGCATCAAAAAGAGAGACGATTGATGGGGGGAAAATAGGATTGATGGCTAGTGAACATAATAAATATATATTTATATATTTATATATAATCTCACTGCTCCTCCTCTTTTTCATTCTATTGGTTACTTTTGTTCACTTGATCTGTCAAACTAAAGCATGGGAACATATTCTTAAATACTTATAATATATATATATACACATTTTGCTATACACGGATTGGTCCATTTTTTTGCCCTTTTGGCACATCGGATTACTTTTCCCATAGATTTTTCGTTAACAAAATTCAGATGAGCTAAAACACCATATGGTCGAAATTCTACCTTCCCATTTTTTTTTTTTTTAAATTTTCAGACAGATGCCTAGGTTACTGAGCAGATTTTGTATAATACCATTTGTTCTCTCATTCATAGTGCTCAAGACACTGTTCAAAATGACAGTGCAACAACTATTTCATGTGAGCATATTCTGACCAATCATGTGACTACGATCATGAAAGAGTCATCATGCAAGTGCTATTTGATATTAGTTGAATTGTCACGTTTTCGCAAAATGAGACAAATCTTAAACTTTAAATTGACAACTTTGAAAAAAGAGGTCTGTTTATCAGGTTTTCATTACTGATGCTTGAACACTGAGACAGTGAACCAGCCTTGTGCTTGATTGTGTGCTGTTTTTTACAGTGCTACTGATAGAAATTGAGCTGGGTTAGTGACCCAAACATGTGGTGAATAAGAGAGAATTCATCTTTTCTGTAGTTGTAACCACTGCAGATGTATTCTATCCAATCTTTACCATTTTAATTTAATTTTATATTGTGTATTTTGTTTTCATAGTAGTGGAAGCAAGGAATGTAGCATCAGTTTAGGGTATAGGGCTTAGTCCTTTAAAGCACTTGATTGCTGACCTCTCTACCCCAAAACACAAGATTTCATACATGGCAACCTTTTGGTTAACATGTTTACCAATGTGGCATCGTTCATTTTCCCCCTCCTTTAGAGGGATCAGGGTAGGGAAGGTCTTAACTGCTTACCACCCACTGCCCCAAACCTTCAAATAAACAATACCACATTGGATATTCTTTTTGGGTAGAGCAAAGGCCACAGCTTTATTTAACATTATAACTGCCAGCAACTTAAAACAGACTGTCAGCTACTGGCTAGTAAACCAGTAGAAAGCTTCTCCCCATGATATCCAAGAGTTTTCCACAACCCGCATTCCATTTTCAACCAAAAGGCAAGCTGTAACTCTCCATCTAAGTCTAAGTCCATCAGGGTGGACATTTCCAATCCATATGTGGGCGAGGGAAAACCGCTGTGACAGAAATGAGAAGTAAAGAAAAAAGTCAACAAAACAAGCAACATAAATCAGCGTAGGGGAAGTCTTGACTGCTTACCACCCACTACCCGAAACCTTCATATAAACCATACCACACTGAATATTATTTTTTGGGTAGGGCTACAGCCACAGCTTTATTTAGCTTTATAATTGCCAGCAACTTAAAACAGACTGTCCCCATGATATCCAAGAGTCTTCCCCAACCCGAATCACATTTTCAACCAAGAGGCAGGCTGTAGTTCCGCAAGCTCCTTAGGGTAGACATTCCTAATCTGCTGATGAGGCAAAACCACCACCGCATCATTGCCCCTGAGGGATGGAGCTGCCACCCCCCAAAGCCAACAAAAGCTCAAATTCAGACCCATGTAAGCCCATGTTAAAAATATCCAGGCTGATATGGTTCAGGTGAACCCTGTCCCTCCTAACTAGATCCCTGTTATACCTCTACAGTTCTTGATGCCAGATAACCACACCTCCTATATCCTTGATAAACCTAGACATTGTAAGATTGAACTTTCACCTACTCCTCTCCAACACCTTCCCATTAGGAAGTCCAAACTGGCTGGTAACCCATCTCTGACCATATCAGTATAACATCATCAAACAGGGCATGGCATGTGGCCATATCATGTTTGCATGAGTGTATAAGGTGCCCTGTTCTACCTCTCCCCAAGTTGTTTTACTCTCCTTAAGTTTAAATAGCAATCCAAACGTGGACCCTTTGCTCGTGGGATATTGGCTATAACTCACAAATGATACCTTACAAGGATGAAACAATCGTCTGGGGTTGCTGTATCTCTCATGCAGAAGGAACTTGCTGGCATTTTGGATCTGGACTGCCCGTATGGGTGAGACCAGTCTGATATACTTCAGATATGTTCTCTCTGTAACGTCACAAGATTAGCTAAAACCAGCTGGAGATCTGAGCGGAGACCCACGGAAGGGCGAATAATTGAGCTTTTGTACGTTCTCCCCTGTCTTGCTACTTGTTTTTCTCTACTAACATAACCAGACCCAATACAAACCACCTGAAGGCAATGCATTGCAGATATATTTGGGCCCACCTTAAATATTTATTACCTCTCCATCTCATCCTGACCATGTCATAAGGGAGTTAAGGTTTATGCCATACGAACTATCTCCATCCTATGTGCTGACCAGTATATATAGGAATGCCGCAGAATCCAAAACGAGGGTGGGGACCTAAAAGAATAGTTAATCTCACAGAAGGCACGAATGAATATAAAGGCAAAACCTCTAAGAGCTCCAGCGCCCTAGCTGTCGCATGAAATAGTGATGTCCCGAACGGTTCGCTGGCGAATAGTTCCTGGCGAACATCGCTTGTTCGTGTTCGCCACAGATGGCGAACATATGCTCTGTTCGGTCAGGCCCCTATTCGTCATCATTGAGTAAACTTTGACCCTGTACCTCACAGTCAGCAGAGACATTCCAGCCAATCAGCAGCAGACCCTCCCTCCCAGACCCTCCCACCTCCTGGACAGCATCCCTTTTACATTCATTGTGAAGCTGCATTCTTAGTGAGAGGAGGGACAGTGTAGCTTCTGCTGATTTGATAGGGAAATTGATAGCTAGGTTAGTGTATTCAGTATCCACTACAGTCCTGAAGGACTCATCTGATCTCTCTGGCCTCACTACCCCCCACACCCTCCTCAGCCTCACCACTCCCAGCCTCACTACCCCCCACACCACCCTCAGCCTCACTACCCCCACGCCCCTCAGCCTCCCACAAGCCCCACACCCCTCAGCCTCCACTACCCCCCACCACCCTCAGCATCACCACCCCCAGCCTCACTACCCCCCACCCTCAGCCTCACTACCCCAAACCCAGCTTCAGCATCACTACCCCCACACCCTCAGCATCACAACCCCCCACACCACCCTCAGCCTCACTATCCCCCACACCCTCAGCCTCACTACCCCCCACACCACCATCAGCATCACCACCCTCAGCATCACCACCCTCAGCCTCACTACCCCCCACACCACCCCCAGCCTCACCACCCAAAGCCTCACTACCCTCCACATCACCCCCAGCCTCACCACCCCCAGCCTCACTACCCACCACACCACCCTCAGCCTCACTGCCCCACACCACCCTCAGCATCCCACCCACCCCACACCACCCTCAGCCTCACTACCCCTCACACCCCCCTCAGCCTCACTAGCCCCACCCCTCATGCTGGGGGTGGTGATACTGAGGTGGTGTGAGGTAATGGCGGAGGGTGATGAAATGTGAGCTGAATGTCAGGTGGTAGTGCTAATGTGGGTGAAGTAGTGATGCTAGTGAGCTAACGAACTGAGGTGGTGGGGTGTGGGGAACAGTGAACTGAAGTGTGAAGAGGCATGGCAGGGGAGTGGCTTCTTTGGTGGGGGAGGCTGAGGGTGGTGAGGCTGGTGGGGGGGAGGCTGAGGGTGGTGAGGCGGTGGAGAGGCTGGTGGGGGGAGACTGAGGGTGGTGAGTGAGCCTACCTTCTCTTCCCTGGTGGTCCAGTGGCCACTTCTTCCAGGCTGCAGCTCCGCAGAGCTGCAGACCGTGTAATATCGCGAGACCATCAGAGCGTTGCCGTGGTAACCCGCGGCAACGCTCTGATTGGCCAATTCTCGCGAGACACATGGTCTGCAGCTCTGCTCACTGCGGAGCTGCAGACCTGTGTCTGCGATGGTGGCCGGGCAGCCAGGAGGGGCCTCGCACCCGGCGGCATACCGGGCAAGCCGCCGGGCCCCCTCCTGGTGTCAGGTCCTCGGTCACTGACTGAGGACCTGACACAGTCTGCCATAAGGCGGTTTAGGCAGCCGCAAGGCCCCAGCCAGCGCGAGAACTTAGGTGGCCGCCTAAACCGCCTAATTAGAGAGCCGCCTCTGTTTGCGGTTGTGATTTATGCCCTTTATGGATTAAAAACCAGACTCTGCATCAACTATGTAATTTTCCATGGGAGTTTTGCCATGGATCCCCCTCCAGCATGCCACAGTCCAGGTGTTAGTCCCCTTGAAACAACTTTTCCATCACTATTGTGGCCAGAAAGAGTCCCTGTGGGTTTTAAAATTCGACTGCCTATTGAAGTCTATGGCGGTTCACCCGGTTCGCCCATTCGCAAACATTTGCGGAAGTTCGCGTTCGCCATTCGCGAACCGAAAATTTTATGTTCGCGACATCACTTTTTATGAATCATGGGGATCTCACGTAAGAAAAATTCAGCTCTTCATGTGACATACTCTATGATGGCAAAAATGTCGTAGACAAGACTTATGAAAACCTCAAATTACTGCACTTGAGCAGATGTAATAGGAAGTCCCAAATAATATTTTGTGAAGTTATTTTAAGAATTGTTAAATATGTATGAAAATAAATCATTTAAAGAATGAATATTGCAGGCTGGTTTACTTGAGCTTTAAGCTATAAATCGAATGCTAATAGAGATATATTGTCACATTATTTGCATCTACATTTTAATTGTTCAATTAATTAGTTAGCAAAATAACCCTTACAGCCATATGATCATATGCCAGATGCTCATTGTTGAAAATGTATACAGCTTCTGTGTATTTCTTAGTTTCCGACTCTTGAAATATATATTAATTAGTGGTAATATACTGACTGCTAGATTGGTCCATGAGAAAATCTGGTTGCTTATGTAGGTGATACCCGCTCTTGGCTTGACATAGACCCTGCTCATAAATCAAGCTATAGGCTTAGTTACCATGAATTAGGTTCCAAAGCCCAGATGTGCACAGTTTATACGTTCATAATTACACATAGAAACATAGAAACATATTTTCTTCTTATATTTTTTTTTCTTCTTCTAATGTAATAACCAAGATTAGATACGATTTCACTTGAAATCCATATTGTGTAAACAAATACCTTGTATGGTGTTTATGTGAGATTACTGGCTTGTCAACATGTAGTCAATGAATGAGAATGAACTTAATATAGTGGTTGACAGAGCACTGGCTCGGAGATTAAGCTATAATTTAGAATACTCAGCAAAAGATTTCATATAATTCCTAGATACATCTCTCCCAAAAAACTGGAAAGTTAAAATGGACAAAAAGACTTAAAGAAAAGAAACATTATTAGAACTTAGAATTAAATACAGTGCTACACCCTAAGCACTTAAATAGACTTAAATATGACTTAACCATAATTCTCTAGAATATTTTAATTGATATATCTTTCAAGAGGCAAATAAAGTTAAGAAGTCTTTATCTGTCTGACATATCTTCAGACTTACCCAACTAACATAAGAAAAAAATATATATTTTTTAGTTTTTCATTTGTTTTTCTTTTATTTTAAATATAAGCCATGACTCTAAATGATCACTTTATATATAATTAGAGTACAATATTTGGAAGAAATATGAATACAGAGTCTAAGTGTGCAACCCATGGCTGGAAGGCAAACTTGGTGTCCTATCGTAGGTATATAGATGACATATTCTTTATCTGGACAGGAAGCAACCGAGAATTGGTTGACTTCCTGCAGTTCCTCAACAATAACTACTGGGGTATTAAATTGACATGGAATACCAGCAACATAGAAATTAACTTTCTAGACTTAAATATCTACATCAAAGAATCTGTCCTTAAAACAAAAAACTATTTCAAGCCAGTGGACACCAACAGTTATACTAATAGAACTAGCTGCCACCATACTCCCTGGCTTACAAATGCCCCAAACAGTCAATTCATGAGAATAAGAAGAAACTGTATGGACGAAGAAGAATATACACAACAAGCAAAACATCTCATGAACTAGTTTTTAGAAAAGGGCTATGAGGAAAGAGATCTGAAAAAAGTATGAAAGAAGTGAAACTCCTACAAAGGAGTGAACTCCTCAAATACCAACCTCAAAATACCTCTCAAAGATATAATGAGATTCCCTTTATATGCAACTATAATGGCAATACCATTTGTCAACCAACAGGCCATAAAAAAACACTGGCATATTTTAAGAGACAACCCCATTTTGCAAAATTTCATGCCACCTAAACCAAGAATAATATATAGGGGAACTAAC
>OW240913.1:40625955-40702273 GCA_933207985.1 Pelobates cultripes | reverse complement strand
CCCCGGGGGGGGCGGGGGGAAGGGGGGCGGCAAATCTTTCTTTTGCCTAGGGCGGCAAAAATCCTTGCACTGGCCCTGATTATATCCCATAGGAGTTCAAACTGGTTTTCATAAGAGAAAATTCACAAGTAAGCAAATAAAATGATCCAACATATAATATTATAGGAACACTCCAGGCACCATAGCAATTTAATCTGAGTAAGGTTATTATGGTCGCTTTTCAATTATGTCCCATTGTGAAAAATGCATTAGAAAAATATGTACCTCCTGGAGTGATAGCCCTGGAGAGTCAGTCTGAGGATTCACCACTGAAACCTGGAATGAAGAGGGTCAAAGAGGGGCCGAATCTGTCTGGACCACTTTGGGATTAAACCATTTGTAAACAGTTTAACCCGTTAAGTTTAGACAGTATCCATAACCTCTAAGCATCATTACAACTTAATTGGGGTAATGTTCTTATGGTGCTTAAACTGCTCCTCATGTCTCCACATATCATAGTTTTGTGGGAAAAGTAATCTTAAAGTAACACTTTCCAAGCAACTTTACAACTTGCATTTTATTGGTTTTAGCATAATTAATATAATGTATTTTTTCTTTTATAACTTGCACATAAAAAAGTTAATGTTTTGCAGAATGCTACACCATAAGCCAGCCTCCTTAGCTATGCCCACTCACTCCAGAAAAAAGACTTCCTTATCAAAGGTATGCACACAACTCAGTTGACAGTCCTGATTGATTTGAACTACAAAGCAACCTGCATTAGGAAGGGAGAGTACCAAGAGTGCATAGTAGAGTATAGTAAGGATACTATATCACCTGTTTGTCTCTGACTGCGGCCAGGTTGAGAATTAAAAGTCGCTCACTCTGTGCTGTTGGTGATAAGCTATCTGCATACGTTTGATAAGAATGTCTTTCTGATATGGAATTATGGTGCAGCATTCTGAAAAAAATAAACAGATTGTGTATAGAATAGTTTTTACTTTTCAGAGACACCTACTGTTAATTGTTTATGAATAGTGATGTCCCGAACGGTTCGCTGGCGAATAGTTCCTGGCGAACATCGCTTGTTCGCGTTCGCCACGAATGGCGAACATATGCGCTGTTCGGTCCGCCCCCTATTCATCATCATTGAGTAAACTTTGACCCTGTACCTCACAGTCAGCAGACACATTCCAGCCAATCAGCAGCAGACCCTCCCTCCCAGACCCTCCCACCTCCTGGACAGCATCCCTTTTACATTCATTGTGAAGCTGCATTCTTAGTGAGAGGAGGGACAGTGTAGCTTCTGCTGATTTGATAGGGAAATTGATAGCTAGGTTAGTGTATTCAGTATCCACTACAGTCCTGAAGGACTCATCTGATCTCTCTGGCCTCACTACCCCCCACACCACCCTCAGCCTCACTACCCCCCACACCCTCAGCCTCACAAGCCCCCACACCATCAGCCTCACTACCCCCCCACCACCCTCAGCATCACCACCCCCAGCCTCACTACCCCTACACCCTGAGCCTCCTCCCCCCAAATCTTCAGCATCACAAGGGAGCCCGTTGGTTATCAAAATAATCCTCTGACCTTTATTTTGTCAGTTGTTTTTATACATTAAAAAGTAAGTACTTATGTCCTCACTAATAGGACAGTAGTAGGAAGGGAGTGAAAGGGTGAAAGGAGTACAGATAAGACATAGGGATGAACGTCATGTACATATAACAGATAAGTTCTGAGAAAGATAAAGAACGGATTTAGAAGAGAAAGCTCAAGTGGGGGCTATCTGCTTCCGGAACTAGACATATATGGTTTTAAGTGTCGTTTTAAGCATTAAGCATTTCCTAAGTCCAGGTTAGCCAATTTTAATTGGGGGTTAGAATGATGCTGAACATAAGAAAAAAAGGCTGATAGGGTGGTTTAGGTTTTCATTGTAGTGAGGTATTTTAAATATAATATATATAATGTAAAGGGTAACAAAATGGGGAAATCAAACTGTCCATTGTAAGTGAGTGACAATCTTTATCTGGGCAGGAAGCAACGGGGAATTATGCTTGCTGCACCCCCAATAAAGGGTTGTGCATGGTACAGACCACTTCTAGCTATGGGGGTGGTCCTTTTGAATGCAGTGGGCATGACGGAGAGTGGCATAGTAGCAATGGCACATCAAGAGTGGAAGAAGGTGTATGCTGGTGGGGAGCGCTGAGGGCATGAGGAGGCCGTAGGAGGGCAACAACCCAGCAGCAGGACCGCTACCTCCGCCTTTGTGCAAGGAGGAACAGAAGGAGCACTGCCAGAGCCCTGCAAAATGACCCCCAGCAGGCCACAAATGTGCATGTGTCTGCTCAGATGGTCAGAAACAGACTCCATGAGGGTGGTATGAGGGCCCGACGTCCACAGGTGGGGGTTGTGCTTACAGCCCAACACCATGCAGGACGATTGGCATTTGCCAGAGAACACCAAGATTGGTAAATTCGCCACTGGCGCCCTGTGCTCTTCACAAATGAAAGCAGGTTCACAATGAGCACATGTGACAGACGTGACAGAGTCTGGAGACGCTCTGGAGAACGTTCTGCTGCCTGAAACATCCTCCAGCATGATCGGTTTGGCAGTGGGTCAGTAATGGTGTGGGGTGGCATTTCTTTGTGGGGCCGCACAGCCCTCCATGTGCTCGCCAGAGGTAGCCTGACTGCCATTAGGTACCGAGATGAGATCCTCAGGCCCCTTGTGAGACCATATGCTGGTGCGGTTGGCCCTGGGTTCCTCCTAATGCAAGACAATGCTAGACCTCATGTGGCTGGAATGTGTCAGCAGTTCCTGCAAGACGAAGGCATTGATGCTATGGACTGGCCCGCCCGTTCCCCAGACCTGAATCCATTTGAGCACATCTGGGACATCATGTCTTGCTCCATCCACCAACGGCACATTGCACCACAGACTGTCCAGGAGTTGACAGATGCTTCAGTCCAGGTCTGGGAGGAGTTACTTCAGGAGACCATCCGCCACCTCATCAGGAGAATGAACAGGCGTTGACAGTGAGGTCATACAGGCACGTGGAGGCCACACACACTACTGAGCCTCATTTTGACTTGTTTTAAGGACATTACATCAAAGTTGGATCAGCCTGTAGTGTGTTTTTCCACTTTAATTTTGAGTGTGACTCCAAATCCAGACCTCCATTGGTTGAAAATTTTGATTTCCATTTTTTAATTTTTGTGTGATTTTGTTGTCAGCATATTTAACTATGTAAAGAACAAAGTATTTCAGAAGAATATTTAATTCATTCAGATCTATTATGTTATTTTTGTGTTCCCTTTATTTTTTTGAGCAGTGTATATATATATATATATATATATATATATATATTTATATTGAGACAGAGACAGAATTCTATATATAAAATAAATAAATTGAAAAAAATGAAAAACTAAAAATGTTTTTAAATAAATTATGTACTGGTTTAAATTTGTTCTAACTGTATTTTGATATTAATATACATATATTTAAATCAAAAAACATTTAGAATGACGTTATAAATACATATACACACAAATATATACGTATATTTAAATTCTACAAATATAATATTTTTACATAATTAAGTCATTTTATTAATTACAATTTGAGAGACCTGCCTGACAACCCAGGCAGAAAGTCCAGAGAATTTGGTTCGCAAACCCTATATTTAATCCTGTAACTTTCCAGGACACCATAAATCATAAAACCTGTACATGGGGGTACTGTTTTACTTGGGAGACTTCACTGGACACAAATATTAGTGTTTCAAAACAGTAAAACATATCACAAAGATGATATCATCAGTGAAAGTGCAGTGTTTTGCATTTTTCACACACAAGCCTCAATTTGACTGACGCTATAATTGTTGAGATATGTTTTACTGTTTTGAAACACTAATATTTGTGTTCCACTGAGTCTTGCAAGTAAAAACGAAACCCCCCGCCCCCCATGTACAGGTTTTATGGTGTTTTCAAAAGTTACAGGGTTAGCTATAAGGCTTGCATTTCCTTTTTTTCACATTGAAATTTGCCAGATTGGTAATGTTGCATTTGAGGCCATGTGGTAGCCCAGGAATGGGCAGTGGCGTCTCTAGGATTCATTTTTCGGGGGGGCACATGGAGGGCCAGTGACAAAAGTAGGGAGGCACATTTAACCACACCCTCACCGCAGTTTGACCCCGCCCCGTTGCATGTTAAGCCACGCCCCCAACACAATGTGTTTTGTTTTTTTAATAACACCTGGTGGAGGATTCATAATTTTCCACCAGGGATTATTAAAAAAAACAAACACATTATCCTTGATACAGTGCCATAGTTGCCAACATTTGAAAAAAAAATTCCAAGGACATTTTGCAGCACAGCTATCAATTACTGTCTGGGTATAATATCCCTGGACAGTCAGTGCTCTCTGTATAATACAGGGTGTATAATAAATTGGGACACTCAGTGCTCCCTGTATAGTGCTGCGCAGGAGACTATATTAAAAAATTAGGCAAAGAGAAATTCATTTTTAACTTTAACACCCTCATACCACATGGTCTCAATTCAGATTTCGAAATATGTCACTTTTTAAAGCATAATTAACATATATATGTATTTTTATCATTACTCATACAAGTTCTTATAACTATTCTTATATCTAGCATTAGGTTTTATGTTTCCCTTTTTTTTGTCACTTCCATTTCGGCATGCTTACTCCTCATGGCAAATATTTTATAAAATCTCTTATTTATTCTCTCTTTTTATTTACGATATTATACTATGCTCTGATATATACATATTTAAGCATATGATTTTATTCCTGTATATATTCTGTTCATATATATTTTTTTTATTTTTTATTTTATGGTTAATCTGTTCATTGTACCCAGCCTTTTAAAACCTATAGGCGTCTATTTTAAATATGTCTTAACCCTTTAGGTAGTTATAAGAATACCGAGTATGGACATAATTTATATCTGAAGATATGTCCCCTTCTATGAATATTTAATGGAAATATCCCTCATCCTCCCTTTGGAGGATGGACAAAAAAGATGCACTATACTACCATTACCCTAATTTCTCTCCTTCTCATCAATTAGTATATATTTCTTACGACACTCCTAGTAATTCAGTATTATGCATTATTATCTTTTATATTTTATTGTACATTCATGGTTTTATAGCAACTTAAATACACCTTAACCACTGCCCGTTCTTATTCTTCCTTATGTTCTTTTATTTTTTTTCGATATCCACGAGAATAAATATGGGGAGTGTTGTGAACTTGATTATATTATTATTATTATTAGAATTATTATGGTATTTAAATAGCACCATCAAATTCCGCAGCGCTTTACAATGGGTGGACGAACAGATACATAGTTATAACCAGACAAGTTGGACACACAGGAACAGAGGGGTTGAGGGCCCTGCTCAATGAGCTTACATGCTAGAGGGAGTGGGGTAAAATGACACAAAAAGGTAAGGATAGTATAAGACTAGTGACAGTTGCAGAAGAGGAATCAGTCAGGAGCTATTAACAGTTTAATAAATACGCTTTTAAGAAGAAGTGGGTTTTTAACAATTTTTTGAAGGAGTGGAGACTGGGTGAGCATCTAATGGAGGAGGGAAGCGAATTCCACAGGAACGGTGCAGCCCTCAAGAAATATTGAAGGCGAGCATCAGAGTTGGGAGTACAGACAAGATAGATGTAAGTCTTCAGCAGATCGTAAGGGCCTAGACGGAACATACTTGTGTATAAGGGAGGATAGATAGGTGGGAGCAGCATTATGTAGTGATTTGAAAGCAAGAACCAGAATTTTAAATTGAGCTCTATATTTTATAGGAAGCCAATGTAGGGACTGACAGAAGTGTGAGGCATGGGAGGTGTGGGCGGACAGGAAGATGAGCCTCACTGCCGCATTCATTATGGACTGTAACGGCACAAGTTGGGAGCACGTAAGACCACTGAGAAGCGAATTACAGTAGTCAAGGCGAGAAAGGACAGTGGAATGGACCAACACCTTAGTCGCATCTGCCGTTAAGTAGGGGCGGATGCGCACAATGTTTTTGAGATGGAAATGACAGGATTTGGCAATAGATTGAACATGAGGCTTGAAGGAGAGGTCGGAGTCAAAGAGAACACGTAGGCAGCGAGCCTGCATGGTGGAGCTGATGGTAGCACCGTTGACTTGAAGGGAGACAGACACAGGAGTAACAACACGTGAGGGAGGAAAGACCAGAATTTTGGTCAGTTTTGGTCAAGTTTAGTTTAAGGAAGTGGGCAGCCATCCAGTTAGAAACAGCAGAGAGGAAGTCAGAGGCACTAGTCAAGAGGGACGAGGAGAGATCAGGAGAGGACAGGTAGATTTGCGTGTCATCTGCATAGAAATGATATTGGAAGCCAAAGGAGCCAATGAGTTTACCAAGGGAGGCAGTATAGATTGAGAACAGTAGGGGACCAAGGACTGAACCTTGGGGGACACCAATAGAGAGGAGTTGAGGAGAAGAAGCAGAGCCAGAGAAAGAAACACTGAAAGAGCACTTGGAGAGGTAGGAGGAGCACCAGGAGAGAGCAATATCTTGTAGACCGATATTGCGGAGGATGAGAAGAAGCTGTTGATGATCAACAGTGTCAAAAGCCGCAGACAGGTCAAGGAGAATTAGGATTATATGGACCATAAAGCTTTTTTAGAAGAGGAACGCATATGCGTTCCAAACACGGACGAACCGGAAATGCATCATCAAAGTGAAGCCATGAACACCGACGTTACACGGAAGAGACGGAAATCGCCCGCAACAAACCCAGGTGACTCCAATGAACAATTAGGAAGGAGCTATAAAGGACTACCAATCACCAGGTAACGATATTAGCAACTGAGGAAGCCTACAATATAGGCAAAATGCGTCTTGCTATCCATAGTGGACTTTTATTTTGGTTACCCATAGTGGATTTTACTGTTAGAAGATCTTTATTTGTATTTTGCTCTGCTTTTATTTTTAACTTTTTCTATTAAAAGAAGATATTTTACTTCTACACACCTTCCGTGGATCCTTTTTAGAGCTGACAGAGGACGGAGCATCGGCCTCTTCATTTGTAGGGAGTGGGATCCCTTATAACTATCTCATAGGTGAAAATATTGAGCCATATTCATCTGACTCTTCCCTTGTGAGTACCCAATCACGAAATTACTATTAAGTTACCCATGTACTGTATGATATTGCACTAGGTACTTGTCAATATTTTTGTTTTCACAGTTAATTCACTGTACCCTTGCAAACTATTTTACACTCTGTATCCAAGAACCAAAGATACTCCATCTATTGTGTATATAAGAGTACAATATTTGTTCTGAAATACGTAAAAAAAAAAAAACAGCCTAGTGAAAAATACTATATAAAACTATAAAATATGTTAAGTTTTACATGGTATAGTTATTGCTTGCAGAAAAATTACAATACAGTTACAAACATTGTGTTAAAGGGAATCTGTCACTTTTGGGAGTCTTTGCATTCACGATGTGTGTTTGGTGCAAGAGCTGTCCCTTGCGGCCACCACTATCTTCGCCCTGCAGTCCTCTTTGGCTCCTGGAGCTTCAGTTGCCTGGAATCATTTTAGTGCTGCACTGTTGAAGTCTATGAAGGATCCTACAAGACTGAAGGATCGTCCATAGACAGTGCATGAATCCCACAGTCACCACAGCTGCTAGGATTGGACAAAGGTTGACAGCGGAGCTCCACCTTTTATCGGCGTTGGTCAACCTCAGGCTTTACCATAAGACAAAGTAGTCCCTTTGTCTTGTGGTTTCTTTAGATTGCATTGGAATTACAATGAAATGAAATTCAAACACAGTCTCGATAAGTATTTCTTAAAGAATATATACAGGAAAGCAACATACCTGCTTCAGATGTGAATGAGTTTGATTCAGTGCTTTTACTCCAAACTGTAAGGACTCTTTTCTTCTTCCTTTGCCATCTGAGGTTCACAAGCATTTCATGCTGATATCACTCCATCTTTTCCTGCCCATTGTATCTCTTTAAAAAAAAAAACACACAAAATGTGAGGCAACCATAGCTAACAGAAACAACTTGTTTCAGACAGTCCCAAAACACCACCGAGTTTAAATCCTTATAGATAGATCATTCCCCTCCAGATGTGTAGCAATCACCATGCTTTATAATGTGCTACTCTCACCATGCACTGGAGGCTGGCAGTGGGACTTTACCAAAAATAGCACTGATGTTGAGTGGGAGCAATTTCTTTTAACTTCCACATAACTGCTCAATCTCTAACAGAGCTCGGAAACCTCTATATGACAAAGGGCTCCCACATCTCTCCATACTAGATTGTCTAGGGTTGACACTTATCCTCTGGTATGTTACTTCACATATGGTGGGACTGCTCTAGACAGAAGTCCCTTTGGCAAGGAAGGGTAGATAAACTCAATGAATATCTCTCTCTTCAGACCATAGGGATACCTTTAGAATCTTAATGATAGCTACCATTTTGGAGAATAATACATTTCTATACCTTAACCTGGTTTGTCTAGATAGACTATATAGCACCTTGGGCAGACTAGATGGGCCAAACGGTTCTCTGCCATCAGATTCTATGTTCATCTGATTCTGTGTTTCTATTATTAGAAAATAATTGGTTTATCTGGATTCATCGCACAAGTTCCCATCTTTCCTTTCCCCATTTCCCTTCCCATTAAAGTGTTCTTTACTCTATTTCTTCATTTTGACTTTTTTTCCCCATCTTAGAATGAACCCACTAATATCCAATACAATTATATTCGGCTCAGCTCGATAACAAGAATAGAAATAGCTGCTGGAAAACAATGCAAACTCTCTACTTTTGTTTAATGTGCTACTGGGCACTAGTCTATAAATTATTTAGCTTTATGCTCTACATATACTTTGTATCTTTATCCTGTAATACAAATGTAATCTACTGTATACAAATATACACAAACAAATGCATAGCTCAGTATAAAACTCAGCACAAAATAAACAGGATGAAGAGGAGAAGCCGCAAAGATCAGTCACGGGTTATTGTGTTTTATTATTCTTATTGTACTTTTTGTACTTGACATTATATGCAGATACCAAGAGATATGTTAAATATATTAAAGTTAATTTATTTGCTAGAGTTTGAAATCTCAAACATGTGTAACATTTGTAATGCTTTGAAAATGAAATAATTATCTTAACACAATGGAATGTATTATTCCCATTAAAACACTTCATAAATAAATAAGTAGTTATCATTTTTTGTTGCGTAAGAACAAATTTTGTTAGGTTATTCATAATTTTTATATTAAGGCAATAGCTTGCTTATACATATTAATGACGCATATGCTGTGTCATCAGTGGTTAGCATAGACTAATTTATGATAATCATCCTTATCTGCATATGAAGCGTGTTGTGAAACGCAACAGTTTAAATATGCAAAATGCAACCTGATCCAGAACAGAAGAAAACAAATGTCTCAAATGATCATTAACATGCTTAAATACAGCCACCGGACATTTCACACCCCACTGTGTGGTTAACTAATACAACTTTTTATGCAATTACTGAATTATTAATGCTTGGTAATTGGCACAATATAAAGAATTGAAAAGTAATCAACAGAACTAATTTGCAAACAGTTAATGTAAACTGTAAGTATAGATAGAAATTGAAGTATATGATTTTCAGATTGCAAATGTTCCATAAAGAATGCAGAGCCAGACATACCACGGACAAAGTCAACGGGGGGTAAGTAAATAACCATCAAACTTCTCAAATCCAGACAATTTGTAAAAAAAAAACGTACAAACAAGCAGAAATGTAATTTAATCTGCAATAATTCAGAAACAACTATGTGCTTATGGCTTGTATAAATTTTTCTTAGTACCATCATTACAATATTCTTTATGAATGTTTTATAAGCATTTATATTACCCAAATTATTTATTCCCCACAATTTTTAGATATTTTGCATACCTTCCAACATTTGAAATATATTCAGGGCCGATACAAACCATTGTCTGGAAGTCTATTCATAAATCGGACTATGCATAGGACACAAGGTCATGCCACTAGACTGGAAGAAAGGAGATTTAGTCTAAGGCAAAGGAAAGTTTATTTATTTTTACAGTAAGAACAATAAGGATGTAGAATTCTGTGCCTGAAAAGGTAGTTTTAACAAAATCTATCCAGATGTTGAAACAGCAATTGGATACTTAAAAGACATATAATACAAGGATATAATTTTTAATTAGTGGGGTAATAGCTTCTTGATCCAAGGAGATATCTCACTGCCATTCCGGGGTTAAGAAGGAAATTTTTCCTAGTTTATTGCGCAATTGGAAGCACTTCAGACTGGGTTTTTTGCCTTCATTTGGTTCAATAGCAAAAACAAATCTGAGAAAGGCTGACCTTTTGAGGACACAAGTCTCTTTACAGCTATGTAACTATGTAACTGTACAAAATGGACAAAGGGGGACACTTTAATTTTAAAGAAAGTTGTGATGTTTTTAGAAATTTTAGGTTACATAACGATGTTATTTACACAGACTCCTTTTTTAAATACATTTATTCTAGTTTAAAGGTACAATACTATTATCATTATTGCTGTGAAACTCTGGTATAAATTGAAACACACAAGCAAGATGGGACTTCTATAAGAGAGGGAATGTGAGATAGAAAAGAGGGATAAATGGATTTAATTTTAAAAGTTTAATTTTGGGACGGCCCCATCCTAAATAGGACCACTTACGAGATATGGTTTTGGAATAGTTATTCCCATTTCTGAGTGCTCTGCCTATAGCATTGTCAGTTGCATATCAAAAATTCTTTAAAATTCTGCAATGTAAGTTGCCATGGCATAACCTACATATGTTATATAAAATAATTATTAAACCAAGACGAAAGACAAACTGTCCTGAGCTGAGATATACATTTTTTTATACTAAAACGTAACTTTTCTATTCTATGTATGAATTTTTTTATTTTTTTTTTAAATACAACTAAATAAACCAGTGGATAAGTGAGTGAAAGTGATATATTAGCTTAGTAGATACAATGAGTATAAGTATCAGTTTAGGATTCACGAGCAATAGACGGAACCATATGATAGCTAATGCTTACGATAATTAGTAACCGTTGTTGGCTACAATGTTAGTGATGTACGGTTGCAACACAGTATTCAAATATCTATCCAAGACTTGTGGGAAGAGCGTGTAGGAGATTATATAAAACCATATTACACTTGGTGTTTATAGAAAGGGAAGCTTTACGGATTAATAGTAAAGAACAGATTGCTCCTCAACTAATATAGTGTAATTATCTAATTCGATCAGACATTCTACAGCTCTCTGGTGTTGGTCCAAACATCGGTTTGTATATACAATGAGTCATTTGTGTATTTAAGCCATTCTTTCCATAAAACATTTAGTTACCCTGAGGATACATCTGACAACTGCATTAATGGGGGATAACACGCGGGAATTTAACCTGAACACACTAAATCTAAATATCTACCGGTACTGACATCTAGTCCAATGATTGCAATTATCCTGCATATGGTCTTACTCTTTACTATGCAAAAGATGTAGCTGCTGCATTGTTAATTAAGGAACATTTTCAGGGAAGGAATTGAAGAATATTATACAAGAAACAAGCAGGAGTTCATGTCCTGGAACACGTGAATCCTACATACACTAACTTTAATTTAATAAATACGGGAACCTTTAGCTTATGTATAACTTGTGTCACCTCTTCTAAGAGCAATTATTTAAATCTGGAATATCCATGAATGTTCATCAATCCCATGCATCCCATTCGAAGATGTTTTGGCACGTTCCTCTTTTCAGAGCTGTTTTGCTGATGTTATGGGACTGCTTTACACAGAGAACTTGGTACAGGTCATATCACCACTTTTCAAATGGGCTAGTATTTTAAATCTGGCATTTCAAAAACATAACTTTCTTTTGTCTCAGTCATTCAGATGTATAATTGTGTGTTTAAATTTGTTGTCATCCTTGTATAACAAGTATTCAAGGTCACAGGGGAATAAAATAACATTCTCATTTTTAATATGCTAAAGTAACCTATGGTTTGTTATTATTTAAAGCTTACAGACAATTCAGGTCTCAAACCTTGATACTACCATCCTTAAACGTCATGGGTTAGATGGATTTTCTGAAGTTCTTTTGAGTGCTAAAATACTAAAATTGTATGCCATATGTCCACATTGAATTCTTTAATTTATTTTCTAGTGCATTTAAAAGGCCCTGTCCAATTTCAGAAACGTGTGTTGTATATAAAACAGAAAGAGAACCCAAAATGTAAAAGGGTCACTTGTAAAATGTAAAAAAAATAAAAAATAAAAAAAAACAACATGTTTAGTAGATGTAACCCCAGTGAAAACATCCACGCATACAATTATGCCTTTTTGCCAACTGCCTTTTTGCTATCTAAAAATAGTTTGAAGCTACAGATCTCTTGTCAGCATCCTTTGCAAGCCCTACCCTTCTTCCCTAGCCCAGACTTTCTGTGGCTGTCCAATCACAGACTTCCCAATGAAGCTTAATGAGAAGTCTTTGCAAGGTAGGTGCTTTGGACAATTGCTGCCTCTTGAGTTTATTTCCACTGAGCTAAGCAACCAAGTATTCACAGGATCGGCTGTCTGAACGAGCTTCATTTATAAAAGTAACAATTTCTATTGAAATTAGCTTTTTTGGTAAAATGAAAAAAAGAGGACCCCATCTTCTAACACTAGGAGTCTGGAGTGTCCCTTTAAGTTTATAAGTGCCACAAATCTGACTTAAATGACCCCCTTAGTTCTGCTGGTAGTTCTCATACTTTTTTTTTCCGTTTCAGCAAAGCCAGGGAATGTTGAATCCACATGTTCAATAAAAGCACATACCTGTGAATTGTTTGTTTAATTGGATTCTATTTTTACGAGTATAAATTGATGCACAACTGCAGATCCCAAACTTTTTCTCACTACTTTAAATAGTAATGTGCTCTAATTAACCACTTTTAAATTAAATGGCGAATTAAATAGAGAGAAGCTCAGGCACTTAACACTGAATTGCAGTGAATTGCTACCGAATTTCAAAATGCAGACAAAAAAAACCTCCAACTCAGCAATAGTCACAGCTTGGCAATACAGCTTAAATTTATGTGTTGGCGAGTAACTTTTACTGACTTCCAATTTGAAGCCCTGATTATGTATATATATTTAAAATGGAACACATGTGCACTGTCATTTTCAAATCCCACTGTCAAGATTCTGATCTTACTAAAAAATAGATTTGCAGCAGACGGGCAGACGGTGTAAAACTGCAGTTAAAAAAATGTATGAATATATAAGTTACCAAGTTGGAGAATGGCTCTATTAAACAAAGAGTCATAATGATCTGTAGGTAAAATACTCAGCATGATGTGAATCTTTTCTTCCAGAGATAAGCCTAGATTGAATTCAATTGGTTATGGAATCAGCACAGGATGCTGGAAATGGATATATAATTCTCCGTGGGTGGTTTAGAGAGTGTAAGAAATATTGCTATTTTGATGACAGATCAAATGGCAAAAGACTCTTAAATATTGCAGTTGCATACAATAGGTTTATTAATAAATGCATTGATGTAGAAGCGTATAATGATATTCCAGCTGATGCATAGGAAGCACATGCCTAAAGCTGCTGCTCTGTTGCTTTTTTCCTCAACACCTTTAACCTCTATTAGGGTCTTCAAAGCCCCTCTAAACCCATTGCTCCAGTTGGAACACAGATCTATTGATACTTAAATATTTGTATCACTGCCGGGGCAACATTCTCTATAAATTCCCCCATTGCACACTCGGAGGTCTCTCCTTTCCCTGTATGTCAAATTACATGCATGCCAAGTTCACCAATAACATAATAAATTAGTAAATGCTCGGGTGGGGCTCATTGCCATTATTTTTGGGGTCCCGTGAGTGTCAACTCTGTGAGTTGACTCTACACTAGAAGGTGAGTAGGAACCTGACAGCCAGTGACAAAGTTGACAAAAGACCTGGAGTTTGACTAAATGTTGTCAACTTTTGTAAACCTGCAGTTCGGACATAAGGAAAAGTTCTATTTTGTATGCATGACTTGGAAACAAAATCTTATTTTACAGAGAACATAATCTGGGTTGCCGATGGTGGGTACAATGTAGCACTATATATGACAGTGGCTTTAATTGCAGTTAATAAAAATTCATTATTTAAATGTAGCTAATAATTTAAGAAAATCCATCAAACAGCGAACATCCCCGGATGCAGGACAACAGGGAACAAAATTGGGAATTTGCTCCAAACTGACTCTCAGGAGATGCAAATATATATATATATATAAATATGGACTGCATGGAGCATCATACCCTTCTTAATAGTAGTGGTGCAGCTCATCCACACAGAGGAACAATCAATGTAAAAATGTTGCAAAAACAAAATGTGCACAAAATGTTAAGAAGTGTAGAACATCATGGACATGACCCAAGGAATGTGCCAATAATGCACATTAATAATGCCATTACTCAGCAGCACACAGGTACAAATATATTATAATACCAACAAGACCTTCATAGTGTAGAAACATCTAGGTTGTCATGGTATCATATCTGTCATTTTCTTGCAAACAAAATCCATTGATGTCTGCTATATTCACCTTTATATATCCCCTATAACTTCCCTATCGTTTTCATTCCTTGATATTTCACACGCAAGAGGTTTAGTCATACTGTCTATAAATTATTTGTTACCTGCTCCCATGGAGTACAATAGGGATTGTCCAGAGCTACTGTTTTACAAGTCTGTTACTACATTTTACTGGCTTCCACTATCTCTCCAAATGTATAACCTACCACTGCCTGGAGGAAACAGACACATCTGGTTAACTCTCATTGTTGCGTTTTATTTTTCTTTTATTTGCATCATCTTTTACCAATATTTAGTATAATTATTTTTTCTTCCTCTCAGGTTTCAATTTAGGCTAATTTATGATGATCAACTTTAGTGCGAATAACTTGTTTATTATACTGTCAATATGACTGAATAACTCAGCACTAGGCTCTTCTTTACTCTTGCTTGTTTTCCTTTTGCTAAAAAAGAGGCTTGTCTAATCTTTTCATGACCTTGTATAAATGGTATATAAAGTAATATTACCCTAATGTCCTATCATGTGAAATATGATTCCTTGTGAACACAAGCCTTTGCTCACATCAAGTTACATCTTTGCTTTTTTTGATTTTACAATTGTACGGCCTGTTAAATCTATGCCTCAATAAAAACAAAGATTAATAAAAAATACATTTAATAAATCTGGTTAACAATGGCTAACTCTACAATAGTTAACTTTGTATGAAGCATGATGGGTGAGATATGGTTGAGTTGCCAGCCCCCTATCAATTAACAGTGGGGTCTTAGGATATCTGATATTTGTAGAATTTAATTTTTTCTTCTTCATTTGTAGTATTTTGATGTGGTATCCAGTGCTGCTAAGGAGAACAATATATTGGTCTGTTTTTTGATGAGTAATTAAATGGGTTAATTAGAACTTTATTATGTTGTGGTTGCTACGAAACATTTTGTGTTCCATTCACTTTTTTATAACTGGAAATTTAATGTCGTAATCAGTACTGGTTGTGGTAGTTGTTACTAATAATGAGATGTTAAATGCAGGGGTTCCAAGTGAAAACTTTGTGTTGGCTATGTGATAGAATTTACTTTGATTCCAAGGTTCAAGCTAATAGGTGTCATATTAGATGTCGTATATTAAAATTGGCTAACTTGGACTCAGGAAATGCTTAATGCTTAAAACGACACTTAAGACCAAATATGTCTAGTTCCGGGAGCAGATAGCCCCCTCCTGAGCTGTCTCTCCTAAATCAGTCTGTTCTTTTCTTTTTGTTTTTCTCAGAACTTATTTGTTAAATGTTCATCCCTATGTCTTATCTGTACTCCTTTCACCCTTTCACTCCATTCCTACTACTGTCCAATGAGTATTTGCACATAAGCACTTACTTTTTAATGTATAAAAACACAACTGAAGAATAAACGACAAATGATAACCAACACGTGTCTAATTCACGCTTCTCCAAGTGCACTTGAAATAATAATTTGGGCTTCCTCTGAATATAACAAAGATCAATATTTGGATTTATATCAGCTAATATCTACCAGCTTTTGTTAAAAACAACAACTTACGACAGATATTCGCCGACAACACTGTAAAGAAGACCAAACTTGGAAACCATATCAACAGACCCCCATTAGCATTCTACACAACTTTACCAAAGCCACAAGTATACCCCTCAATTATTGTCATAATGTCAGTAATTTCTATAGCACAAGAAATAGGGTCTTAACTTACAGAAATACTTGAAAAATAAAAAAAAATTAAAAAAATGGATTACTAACACATGACCTAGAGCAAGTATTCTTCAATATGAAGAATTGTTATGCCTGAAAGAAAATTCATCAGAAAAAGAAAAAGCCCCAGAGAGGGACTGGGACACGGGGGCTACTGAGAATAAAGAGACATGATAAACTACCCAGTTAGCAGAGAGACTGATTCCTCCAAAAATGTATCTCTACTCAAAAAGCCTCTTATTTATTGAGCTATCTCTGTTCAGAAGAATGTGCTCGTTCAGAGCATATGAATCTAGAACATACTCACAAAGTCAATAGAACCTATTTATTTTGATAGCTAGCAATTTGAAAGTCGTCTTCCTTAATACGATACACAGAATCAGCATCATTTTTAAAAATAATATCATCACTGCTTATTTTATCACTACACTGGTCAAAGTAATATAAAAGGTTTGTCTGATTGAGAGACTTCCTCTACTTAAAGCAATTGTACTCTGGAATCTTTTCGAAGCAAAATAGCCAGATCACATCAAAATTTGAGAATCCTTAAAAGAATATTGAAGGTTATGCATTTTTTTTCTTTTATTATCTCTTTTTCTATTTGCGTAAAAATTTTCCTTACACCTTGTGACGAAGTGCCCTTCGCCACTTGTGCCTGGAGAGGACTGCTTGCCCGCCTCTTGCCCTGTGACTATGGCCCCTGGGATGTATTGCCCTTTAAAGACATGATTTGGGCAAAATGGATTTTTGTTGTGCTGCTGCTGGCCCTTTAAGAACCATCTGGGGACATACTGTGGAGTTACTGGGTGGCCACCATTTCCTGTATCAGAAGCACATGGTGAGAACAATGGATGGCGGCCATTTTAACTCACAGACACTGGTTGGACTTTTCAACACGGTGCCATCTTGCCAGTATTTGGTGCACAGAGACATCGTGCAGTGGTTTTGGACTATACAGCAGGGGACACATTATAAAGTGATTGTTTTTCATTTAGCCTGTATATGTTCTGAAGAATCTGCATTAAACTGTATTTTCCAAAGTACTGAACGGATCTGGGTGAATTTTGGATGTGTGGTTCACCCAGATCCCCCGGTTCCAAGGATATACTTTTTATGGGGTTATTGTATGTTTTGGGGTCCCTGTGTGTTTTATGAAACTGTATTATTTCTGGCCAGCAGATAATTGAGCTTTGTGTATTGTAAAAACTCAATTATCTAGCCTGGCCCAGAGGAGGAGTTTTGTGTTGCATAAATTGTGAGTTATGTGTGCCAGTAAATCAGTCTTGTTCCAGCATTAAGCCTTGGCTCATGTTTGGGGGAAGGGATACCTACACTCTGGGGATTGCTATAATCACTATACTCCCCAGGGTATGATCACTAAGTTCTGCTAAGAGCTTGTTCCTGCTCTCTGGGGAAAGAGAGGTTCACCCACTGGAAGCTGGATCCTGGCCTTGGGTCCAGGGTGGGTGGAAACAGCAGAGACCCCAGCGCAGTTGCATCGCTGGAAGTGGGGTCTGCAGTGCTGATGGTGTCGGTTGGAGTGCTTGGAGTCCTCAGCGAGCACTAGGAGCATCGATTGGCGGAGGTACTCAGTCGGAGTGCCAGCGTTCCGTCACACACCTTTTCAATTTCATTTTCTCATTCTATTTTCATTCTCTTTGTAGCTCACAAATTTGTCAGTCCCAAGGTATAAAAAAAGAGGTGCAAAAGTATGCCTTTTCTTTTCAGCAAATTTTTCCACTACCGTCATAGTGGCTGTTTTTCCATAACACATAAGCAGCATTCACTTTTTCCTTTTTGTTTGAAATGCAAAAAAAAAAAAATAATTATAATAATAATAATAATAAGCATTTAAATTTCCTTTATTTTTCTACTAACTCTTTTGTTTTCTATTTTTGTGAACATAATCAATTGAATCAATATTAAATCAATCAATAGAGAAATTAATATTAAAAAAAAGAAAATTTGAATGAAGATTAAAAAGTTAATTACTTTGATACACTACAAAAAATTGTGGGAGAAAAGGCACAGATTTCTAGGTAGAGTAACTGTTTTATATGTAAGAAAATGATGCATGCGCATCAAACTAGCATGAACATGCAATTGAACTGGACACTTTTTGTACATAATCCCTATGACACCTGTTTGTACCTGCTCAAAAGTTTGTGATTCAATCCCATATGAAAATAATGGAATTGAGTAAAAGCAAGGGGGAGCTTTTTGACTTAGTTGTGCAAACTTAAAATATTGTTTTTTCTTCCGCAGAGCTTCTTTTTCTCTTTCCAATCTATTTTTAATCTTTGATTCTCCAGTGACCGAGATTGTGCCAATGTTTTTTAAGAAAAAATAGCAATAGGTATTTCTTTCAAAAGTGGCATTAGAAGGTCTACTTTTAAAAGTGAAAAGATGAAAAGTATTTTGTTCACCGGGTATATCCTGAATGTTGAATATAGCACATTTTTTTTAGGAAGAATACAATCAAATAAAATTTTGGGTAAAAATAATATTTATTTGTTGTGGCCGTGGCTTAAAGATAAAAATTAATATTTTAATTAATATATAATAATTAAGCAATAATTAACTACAATAATATTGTTTAGTTCTTGGTATTATGGTCGAATATATGGATAAGCATAAATCATTAGTTAAAAATCATTACATTATGAATACATTTCAATGTCTAAAGACTAACTCTATAATCGGTGCATAATACAGAAATGCTGCACAGAAATGTAGGAAATGTAGGAAACAAAATATATGGGTTTCCCAAGGGCAAAACAGCATGATCTAATTCCCTCCCTACGTTTTCAAATGTGTTGTCTTGCACAGGCAAGGTGGGGAGAACAGAAGACATCTAACCTGCTTATTACTGTGCAAATGTTACATTTGACAAAGACAAATAAGTAAAAAATAAAGGTACCTGCCTTGTAATTCGGTTGAAATATTCCAAAATGAGAGAGTTGGGTATATGAGAACAATTGATAAGGGTCACTGATAACTCGAGACAGTTGGAGATATGGCGGGGAGGGGGATTAAGTTGGGAAACATTTTGAGACACTCGGGGGAAACCGGTGGTTGTGTAAAAGTGGATATAGCAGAGAAAAAGGGATAGACAAGTTATACGCCTCTCTGATTTTCCTCCAGATCTTTAAGGTTGATGTAACGGTGGTATGTGGGGTATCTAAAAATGTATTAACAGGGGTTGATTTCCATCGGAGAGAGAGCTAAAGGGGCACTTTAGTAATGCTTGTTCAATCAGTATTCATTGTTTCTGAGATCCCTGACTATTCCACCCATATACTCAGCCAAGGTGGGATAGCTAGGTAATAGCGATAACTGCCTGGTAAAACCAGCTCCTCCTCGCTCTCTGAGCCTAGCTCATAAGGAAATGAGTTTTTAATTTTTTTTTTATTTGCCCAAACAAACTCAGTGTAGAGCGAATATTTAAATATGTTCAAGGAACTAGGATTGGTAACATGCAGGAGATACAGCATTCTAGGAAGAACATTTATCATTATTATGTTTACCCTTCCCAGTTATGTCAAGTGCACTAGGTTACAATTTCTGAGATCTCCTGCAATGGTATTTAGGAAGGGTACATAATTATTGTCGACAAAGGCTTTAGGTAGAGCCAAGGGAAATATACGCAATTTATTTTTTTAATTGAAGATTTTACTTTTGTCAAGATTCATGTTGAAATTGGAAAAGCTCCTCCATCAGAGGAGATAGAGAAGTAGATGATTTAACGATTGAGCTCAATAAATAATCTGCAAAATCAGAAACTTTACATGTCGCCTCTTCCCCACTGATACCCTGATTGTTATCATTCATTTGGATCGCTTGTAAGAATGGCTGTAGGGTAAGTATAAAAAGCAGTGGGAAGAGAGGGTGTCAGAAGAGGAGATACCCTAACACACAAACCTAATAGACACAGTAATGGAACATGAACCAATCATTATAGTGCCCAGCCTGGTGCCTAAGATAGATAAGTGAAATGTCTGCAAGCAGACACAGAGTAAACAAGATACATGCTGAGGTCTAAGCTAACAGAGATACACAGAATTGATAGTCAAGCCAAGGTCAGGATAACCGAGTGCAGATTGGAAAAATAAGCTGAGATCAAAAAACAGTCAATCCAATACACAGTATAAACGCACTCTCAGGTAACAAGAAACATGACAGGACAATTAAAGAAGGACAACCAGAAAGTATATATACCCTGTACTTGTTTGTCATTGGTTACCGAAGTCACAGTGTGTATACATAATCAAAAAGCACCACATAGACTGACAATATAAAAGGAGACCAACTGAAAAATTTCATGTCATAAATTATGTAACAATGATGCACCAGGAAGCTAGGAATGAGTGGGGAATGTCTTGTTTTTCAAGGAACACAGAAGATATGTCAGAAGATCATGTGTCCATGATCGCCAGGGACCACAAGGACAGGTATTGTGACAGAGGGCACCACTGCCTTTCACAAGGGAGGAGAGTTGACCATTGACATTAACTTGGGTTGTGGGGAATGAGTAGAGATAATCAATCCACCTATGGCCAAAGCCCAGCACTTGCAGAGATTCAAGCAGCAGGAACCAGTCCTGCTGGTTTTAGTATCTATGGAAAGCACAAATCAAGACGGATCAGGGAAGACTATTCCTTGTAGAAGAGGTTTTTTGTAAACAGTTTGAGATTTATATTTATGAGGGGAACTGGTCTAAAGCTGCTACACAATGTTTGGTTGCCTTCTTTTGGTATCAAGACAATGGTAGCCTTCAAATGGAAGGAGAAGGGCTGGAGTGTCATTGTGGATGAAATAGAGAAAAGTTAGTATGGGAGGAAAATGTTATAATAAGGGTTGTGGAGGTATAGTCTGTCATGATTTGCAAAGTGTTCTAGCCAGTTACTACAACAGTTACCATTAGTGTAGTAATTTTGTTTAGTTTAAAACCTTGAACTTCTGGCCTTATATTCCAAATATTGCTTACGTTTCCTGCGTAGAAGTATAAGACTTCTATAAAGAAGATCAGAAGGAGAGGACTTATGCTCTCTATCCAAGGAGGGTATTTCAGCTAATAGAATGTTTATACAGCCTAATTGGGCTCTTATCTGTTGGGATCCCAGTTTAATTAGTTCCCCTCGCAATACACTCTTATGGGCTTCCCACAAGGTCAGAAGAGTAGCGTTTGATGTATCATTTATATTAATAAATACATATTTTTATGCAGCACTTTAGATATATTTTTATCAACGCCTATACAGTGGATGAATCAGCTATGTTTTTTTACAATTCTGGGCAGTTTGAAGTGCAGCACAGACTACTTGGTCATCTCCTAAAAATGAGGGGTTCTATATATGAAGAGTATTTTACAGTAGTACACTATGTGTGGTTTTGAACTTATGTTGAATGAATATCATTCACAATAGAGAATGCAAAAGAATAATGTATTAAACATATTTTGGCACTAAAATAGATTAAACATGCAATATTTACCATGTCATTGCACTTTATTACATTTTTCTCTTCCGCACTAGCGGAAAAAAAGGACCCTGGAACAAGATTTTTTTAGGGCCCCCTATCTGCTCCATACATTTAACCTCTAATTCCCTAAAAATGTCCCCACTTGCTACTTTCAAATCATCAACTCTCTAGGCACAAGACCATACATCCCCATGCCAGCTCACCTTCCTTCCTCAATTTAAACTGCTACATTTCCCTGATAATTAACAACCTCCCTGCCCAAATAAGTTTTGCCACATTTGCCTGCCTATGAACCTCTGTAGTCCCTAATAGATATTTACCTGCCAAAAAATAATCTCCCTTCTTGATTTACATTGGCTTATTCCTATGCCAATTAACCTATTGGTGTGAAAAGAAACACTTAGTAGTGAAACGCAGCTTTTTGAACTTAATTTTTTACACATTTTAAAAATATATACTTTTGTTTTTAGGGAGGGAGGGTGTGTGGAGGGTGCAGGGATGGAGTGGGATCTGTGGAGGGAGCAGGACGTGCAGAAGGGGAGTGGTCTGTGCAGGGGAGGGAAGGGGAGGAGAGGGAGGGAGGGAGACTGTCAGGGTTTGGGGAGGCAGGGTGAGAGGGGATCTGCACAGGGGAGGGAGGGGATCTGTGCAGGGAGGAAGATGGACTGTCAGAGTACAAAGAGGGGTGGCTGTGCAGAGAGAGAGGGGTTATGTGGGAGGGAGGGGCAGGGGCGTACCTAGAGCAGTTGGCACCCGGGGCGGATCCTGTGCTTGGCACCCCCCCTCCCCCCCACCCCACCCAAAAAAAAAAACCTGTAAAAAATGTTAAAGGTTTTCTTTCTTTTTTTTTACAATTTGTAAACTTTGCAAAACCGCTGTCAGCCCCTCCTACAAAACCCTTGTCCTGCCCCGCCCCTCCTACAAAACCTCTGTCCTGCCCCTTCTACAAATCCTGTACTGCCCCGTCTACAAAACCCCCGCAACCCCCTTCCACAAATCCCCTGCTTATCCCCCCTTATAAAGACTCCTGTCCCAATACAAAACCCCCACCCCCTTCTACAAAATCCCTGCAGCCCCACACACACATTTACAGGCAGACAGTCACACACTCAGTCACACACTCAGTTACAGACACAGTCACACACTCAGTTACAGACAGACAGTCACACACTCAGTTACAGGCAGACAGTCACACATACACATTTCCTCCGTGCGGCCAGTTTATCAGCTGTTTGCTTGTGTGAGCTGTACTGGCCGCACGGCACCCTAACTACCATGGGACACTGTGCGGCCACAGCTCACACAGACCCCTCCAGCCAGGGCCGGTGCAAGGATTTTTGCCGCCCTAGGCAAAAGTAAAGTTTGCCGCCCCCCATGTGACATCACAATGCCCCAACCATATGATTTGCCATGTTAACTAACGCCAGTGCTGCAGTGCCGCCGTGTTTACATTAAAAGGCCTGCAGGGACAGGCTATAGACACCAGAACCACTACATTAAGCTGAAGTGGTTCTGGGGACTATAGTGTTTCTTTAATGTGAGGTAAATTAGAGCTTAGTGCCACAAATAATATACTAGATTGCCTACTTACAACCAGATGAGGATGATGATGGGCTCTAGCTGCAGTCTGGCTCCACTGGTCTGGTGTAGAACAGGCTCTCTGGAGGCGGTTTGTAACTGTGGTCACAAAAATCAATGTTCTGGGAGAACGGGAAGCAGCTCCATTTTTTGGGGGCCCTTTACACAGCTCAAGGTCTGGGTCCCAGGGTCCACCTTCATGTTCCACCAATGAGTTTGTTCACAGGGGGTGGAGTGTGTAAGGGATGTCCTGATATGTGTGTAAGGAATGCATTGTGTGAATTTGTGTTTGTATGTGTAAGGGCTGCAAGGTGTGTTTCTGTGTATGTATGGGATGCATTGAATGTGTGTAAGGGGTGCATTGAGTGTGTGTAATGAATGCATTGTGTGTTTCTGTGTGTGTAAGGGATGCATTGTGTGTAACGTTTGCATTGCTTGTGTATGTGTGTCTGTGTGTGTAATGCATTGTGTGTTTTTCTGTGTGCAAGGGGTGCATTGTGTGTATGTGATGAATGTCAATCTCTCCTCCCGCTCCAATTTCCTTCTCCTCCTCCCAATTTCTCTTTCTCCCCCCCCTCCTAATTTCTCTCCCCCCCAATTTCTCTTTCCCCCTCCTAATATCTCTTCCCCCCTCCTAATTTCAATTTCTCCCCCCCTCCTAATTTCTCTCTCACCCCCTCCTAATTTCTCTCCCCCCCTAATTTCTCTTTATAAAACAGAATATAAAAGCAGAATATAAAAGAAGATAGTGGCACAAAAACCTTGTAAAATACAACAAAGTATCAAAGATCAAATAAAGTTTGTGGTATGCAATACACACACTCCACACATTTCACAGACACATTAAGTAGTTCACAGACATTACACACAAATGGAATTCAGCCAGACATTAAGCCCCAGTCCTCTTCCCTTTCTTCTGGTAGACAGGCTGACTCACTCAGTCACCACAGGGAGGTAGGCTCATTTCAGTGCTGCAGACCCAAGGTTATACCTAGAGCAGGCTTAAGCAGTTGCTTCCTCCAGTAATCCACAAGTAAGGCAGCTTGCATTCTGGAGTAAGAAGCAGGAGAGTTAGATGGTGGCAGGGATTGACTCATAAGTGGTCGAGTAAAGTACAATTAATATAAGTTGCCCAACACCATAAGGTGAGCGATTTAAAATGTATAGATCATATAAACAAGTGGTATAAGCGCTCCTATTGTAAAAATATACTCTAAATACAAATTAGATAAAAAATCTGAGTTTAATAAATAAAAACCAGGGATTGATTCCAATCAAACTCCAAAGGAACAATATACAGTATTGCTGTAAGTATAAAATTCTACTCCACAAAAAGTCTGTGGGACTATAATCTAACTAAAAACTATAGTCACAATGTAACTAATGTGGAGAATAACAGATAATGGTGGAGATCGTATCTAAACCTGAATAACTAAACTCCACACAGAGTAAACACATAGAGATCCCTTAGGAAAGAGGTATCGATCCACTAAACAGTGAGAAGTGTAGATAAAAAAACATGCATAAAATAACGGTAATTGTAGTAATATATATTACTTCATGCAGAACTATAAAATCACCCAGCATGAAGTAATATGTAAGACATGAACCGCAAGCTTGCAAATGACTGTGAGTACTTATCCTTGCGGAGCTCCCTGCACACGTTGAGAGTGATGCAGTCAGTCTTTTTTATATGATACTCACCCGAGACGGTGTAGCGCAACCAGCTGGAGACACGAGGTGAGCTGGCCGGTAGCTTCAAAAAAGTCCCGCGGCTGCCTTAAAGGAGTAGATCACCAGTCTGGACGTGAATGGACCAAACATCTACGCGTTTCGTCTTTATATGAGACTTTATCAAGACACTGCTCCATCTCTAATACGGTCACTTATATAGAGAGAAACAAAAAACAATGAAGTCACTCAAACTACAACAAAGTGGGTGAGTGAAAGCTGGTAAGTATCTTGTTTAAATAACTGTTACGTTTAGCTGGACCAGCACTAAATATACATATATACACGTGTCTCAAAATTAGAAACAAAGTAAGAAAAAGTAAGAAAATGACTAGCCTTATAAGGCTTCTCCACTAACTCATAATGGAAGCATAGGGTCATCCAGTAAATTGCTTAAACTAATGGTAGCTTTATTAGACTGCTTGTTTTAGCCCAGGATTTGACCTGTCCCCAATCTAGATTAACTTAAATATACCAGGGTGAGAGTAAATACCTTATTGGTGGGGGTGTCCGAGACCAATAGACACAATATCTAAGGAGTAATATACAGTCCTAACAAAGGTTAATTAGAAAGTTTGTAGGATAAAAAGATAAAAAAAGAAACTCTCCCTTTTAAGCTAGCTAGATAGTTAGTAGAGACAGAATAAAAAGAGTGAAAGAATAATTAAATCAGTGAAAATGCTGCATGTCTATATTAAATAGACATCCCAAGTACATAGGTGATAGTTGCCCAAAACCCAATCGGAACATAACGCCTGACGCGTGTTTCGGTGCACTAACGTGTGCGTCTTCATCAGGAATATATTTTCAAGTTAAAAAATAAAATAAAATAAAAAGTAAAAATAAAAATGGGATGGATAAAACTCTAAAATAGTATGAGATGATACAAAATATATATATATATATATATATATATATATATATATATATAAATGCCAGGAGTAAAAGAAAGTGTATAAAATACAATAAAAATAAGTTTACAATTGGTCCTAGTATAAAAGGTTACCTAGGAATCAATCCCTGGTTTTATTTATTAAAACCTTTTATACTAGGACCAATTGTAAACTTATTTTTATTGTATTTTATATCTGTATATATATTTTGTATCATCTCATACTATTTTATAGTTTTATCCATCCCATTTTTATTTTATTTTATTTTTTAACTTGAAAGTATATTCCGTCCAAAGAAATCCTTAGGTGGGGATAATTCCACCAGAGCTGTGGCAATAGAGCAGTACCTGTCTGCTCTATTCTTGTAAGTATAACTCACTTAAAGATAAAAAAATTACTTTGTTGTTCATACTGAGAGCACTATTTGCTGTTTTATATATACTCCGTGGACACCTATTATCCGATATCGGAAAGGCTGACCTATCTTCCAAGCATCAAGGAATTAACGCATATCTGAAGTAGATCCTAGCCGACACCACAGGAACTCCGAGCCGGATAGAAGGACCATCCAAGCATATCCGTTAGTGGGGATCAAACCACTTAGTGTCTCTTCTCCCAGAGCTGGCAAAAGCTCCACCAAATGTGAGTGAAATATATTTCCTTTGAATATATACAACATCAGGATATACAATATTTCACCATTGGTAGCTTTTTCTTTTGTCTTTTATCTTCACATATATGGACTACCTACTACACGGACGGAGCCATACTTGAGGATTATTATCGTGTTACTGCATACCAGTGAGACTGTTTTCATTTATACTTTTTACAAATCCGGATGAACTTTACTTGATTTAATTATCACTGTTTATTTTATCAAAATACGATTTTATTCACTTATTCACTTTTTTATCTCCCTACTCAAGCGCAGCCCTTGACCCCCTTTTTTTCTTGCATTTCTTACATAAGGGTTTCTTGAGGGATTTCCCTTTTAGGGTTGCTGCTTAATTGAATTAGCGCAGACTCTTCTTCCTTTTTGTTTTACCAAATGCTAATGTACCTGCTGCATCTCCAGTAGATCTATCCATGCCTGAAGGAATGAATAAGACAGTGGACAAGGTTTTAATTGATGCACTCAATATGCATTCTATACATACTACATCTAAAAATGGTAAAATTGCACACGGAGGTATCAATTTAAAATAATAGTTGATAAACTCTTTTTCACATGCTCAAATCATAGGACATTTATCATTATACCAAACACATATGTTCTTTTTATATACTTCATTCTAAGCTCTATTAAATAATTGGTATTTTTACACACTTGTTTTCACATCTGCTCCCTTTTCTAGATATGCATATCATATACGATTATAGAAGTGCTTCCCACTAATTGGTTTATATTGGAAATTAATACACAATTAGGGAATAGGCTAAATATACTGAGCCAAGATAATTATGTTTTTTTTTTATGGACACCAGAAAAAATGATGGTATAAAAAAAAACCTGAAAAGTATTCATTAATGATTGGAAACAAGACACATAATTATTTGTTAATTCGAATGTGTAATGTGAGCCCAAGTGGTTGTGTCTTTATATCGCTATCTAAATGGGGTTAATTAGCAACATAATCTCATGGGTATGTAGCCTGTAGTACAGCTGATTAATGTGATGCCCACTTCAGCTGCACAATGTTACATTGGATACAAAAACAGATATTTCTTATACATAAAGTTTAATAAAAACAATACTCACAATAGATAAATGTAGTTCTCTTTTATACCTTTTCTATGCACTAGTTCCTATTTTATTCTGTCGTATCTCTCTACCATGTGCGTTCCCCTTCATAATTCAGTATTTGTTACTAATAATTTATTCATGTAGTACTCCAGTATAGTCAAGAATAGGCACATGGTTTTATTTTAAGATTAAAGAGGAAGCCCAGAATAAGTTCAGGGCTTTACTTTTAAGATTCAAGAGGAAGCGTAATGATCCGTCAATAAAAGGACAAATATTCAGTAAGTCCATCACTGATGAGCTAACAGTGTTATCTAGCACATTCTACAGTAATCAGTTATCCCAAATGAGATCAATGATTTACCAATATCTGCCCATTTCATGTGGGATGAGACAAGAGGATGCTTCCATTAGTAAGGGAGGGTATTATAAATGTTGCTGGAATGACTCTAACCTTGGCAAACAGATTATCTCCAGAAATCTTTTTAAGGAGCAATGACTAAATGAATTAGAATAGGACTTGGCTCAAGAATACAGATTATATGTGGAACTCATGTATATTTTGTAATTATGTATTTAAAAAAGACACTGTTATATTGTGTTAGGATATACAGTTCATACCTAATAAAAGGGAGCATTTATCAATAAAGTTAGGAGATGTCTCTTTCCTCCACATTCAGCTCAAGGGGATGTTTGGTCTTCAACATGAATATCTAGCAAAGGTTGACTCCCGAGAGGGCAATGAAGGCTATATTGTAGTTGTTTTCAATATTTTGTATCATTGAACAATGAGAAATACAGCTGAAATTGCAACAATATATAAATCTCAAGTTGTGTGTATTTCCACCGCAGTGCATTTAAAATTGTAATGAAATCTCTCCTGTTCACCTTCAGTCGATTTAATGTATTGAATTGACTTTGTCATAAACCTCTCAAACCATCTATTCTATGGTTCTACCTAGAATTACAATCCATTCACAACATTAAATGTATTAATTCATAGCTATGTAGCACACAGGTGCATATGTGAAGTGAGAGCTGCTATACACTATAAATGCCTTCATTTCACGGCTACATAGAATGCATTAAACAGAACAAGGCTACATTTGTCAGAAAGGCAGTTATTGTACACGCACCTAATCATTGCTGATCAATTCTCATCTCCTTAATCTAGCGAAAACCTCTGCTTCCCCAAGGCCTTTGCATTAGCCTTGGACAGTATCGACAACTTCCTGATTGGATCAATGCCTGTTCCTAAAAAGCCTTTCACCTTTGTAGTCTTTTCACTTTTACTTAGCTTCAAAAGCAATGGAAATCACTTGTATCTTCACAGAGGGGACGGAGGAAAACAAACAGCACAAACATAAAATTCTACAAAAAAAGTGACTTTTTTAATTAAAAAGCATGAAGTTCTCTCCAATTCTTTGTGCACTCTGATAGTCAACATGTATATGTTTGTATTTTTATTGAAATAAACAGATAGATAGACAGACAGAGATAGATAGATAGACAGAGATAGATAGATATATAGATACATAGATAGATAGATAGATAGATAGATAGATAGATAGCTAGATAGATAGATAGATAGATAGATATAGATATACCTAGGACTAGCAAGAGAGTGATGTGAAGTCATTTTAATATGGTCAGTGAGATACCTCAATGAGCCAATGCATCATCAGTAGAAACTGTTCAACCCCTTGGGGTCACAGGTTCAAATTCCAGCAGGGCTGACTCAGACCCACATCCTTCCAAGGTAGTTAAAATGAGCACCATTAAATTGGGTAATAGTAACAACCCCTGGATGTTGGGCTAAGGTAACGTCACTAAGATGTGCTTGGTAACCTGACATCTGAAAGTACCTTTCCTGGTTAAACACTTTTTTATTATTATTTATATGTTAGTAGAAGGTGCATCTATATGCTTAAACAGTTTGTGTAAGGAACATGAAATTCCTGTGCATTAAATGCGTACTCCAAATCTTTGGAATACATTTCTTTTTAATGGATTATAGAGAACATGTATTAAGCATTACACATAAGTAATACGATTTAAAAATACTCAGATTTAAAATCTTGCATATGCTGAAAATCCAGTGTTTTGCAGGTTCTCAAGTGAGCTCTTCCAATATGAAGAAACAAGTGACAGCTGAACTTCAACACCCAGTAATCACTTCTCTATAAATGCTGACAAATGTACATTGTGCATACCTCCCAACAGCGGAAAGTATGAAAGTGGGATGAGCAGGTAGGCGGGACGGAAGTTGAAGTTGTCAATGTTTGGTTGGGTTGAGTCTCTTTGTAAAATGTGCAGTTTGCCCGTTAATTGGGCAGGGTGTTAGTTTACCATGCATACAGAGAGGAGCGCAGCATGCATCTATGGCACATGTAAATGAGGGGTTGGCTTACAGCTGCAGTTATTTTCCAAAAGACTCATTGTGCAGTGACAGGGAACATTCTCTCATCCTGGGTCAAATTTATAACTAGGATCCTGCACATGTCCAAAATGGGGTAGTGGCACATGTCCAATTGGGGTGCATGAGGAGCCCACCTGGCCTTTAAAAAAGTTGCACAAGCCCATCCATGCAGCACTTTGTCTTCTTCCAAGTTGACCCAACAACCATCTAAATGAGGTACATGCAGATACACATATACTCTCACTGTAGTCAGCCACAACATTAAAACCCACTGCCTAATCAAAACATTTAGCATCAAAACATTAGTGGCAGGTTCTTTCTGTCTTACAAGTGGTGAGGTGCTGCCTCCATGGATCAGATTTGTTACTGAGCACATCCCACAACACCTTACACTCTTTGTCATGTTCCTCAAATTATTCCTGAACAATATTGCAGTGTGTCGTGGTTTATTATCCTACTGAAAGAAGCCATTTTTTTTATTAGGGAACACCATTCCCATGAAGGTGTGTAAGTGGTTTGCAAGAATTTCTAGGTAGGTGGTATATATCAAAGTAACATCTATATGAATGCCAGGACCCAAGGTTTCCAAGCAGAAGATAGTCAAGAGCATAACACTGCCACTGGTGGCATGCCTTCGTCCCATTGTGCATCCTGCTTCCACACACCTGGCCATCCACCTGATCTAAAAGAAAATGTGATTCATCAGACCACGCAATCTTTTTCCATTGCTCCACAGTCCAGTTCTGATGCTCATGTCCCCATTCAAGGCACTTTCGGAAGTCGACAGGGATTATCATGGGCACAATGACCAGTCTGCAGCTACGCAGCCCCATATGCAGTAAATTGTGATGCACTGTGTGTTTTGACATCTTTATTTCATGGCCAGCAATACATTTTTCAGCAATTTAGGCTATCGTAGCTCTTCTGTGTGATCGGACCAGACGATAGCTTTCGCTCAACACAAGCATCAATAAGCTTTGGGCGCTCATGACCCTGATGCCAGTTCACATGTTGTCCTTCCTTGCACCATTTTTGGTAGATACTAACCACTGCATACTGGGAAGACACCACAAAGCCATTTTAGAGATGCTCTGACCCAGTCATGTAGTCATCACTATTTGGTCCTTGTTAAAGTCACTCAAATCTTTTTGCTTGCTCATTTTTCCTGCTTTCAAAGCATGAAATTCAAGAACTGACTGTTCACTTGCTGCCAAATATATCTTGACCCTTAACAGGTGCCATTGCAATGATATAATTAATGTTATTCACTTCACCTGTCAGTGTTTTTAATGTTGTGACTGATCAGTGTACATGTGTGTATACAATATTTTTAAATCATATTTAAATGTTTTATTATATGTGTTGATTTATTTTATTGGGTTTGGAGTAGTGCATTTGGGGCGCCTGAGATACCGTGCCTACAGGTGCTCCATTTGCGAATTAGGACCTACTCTCATTACTTGGTAAGAAATAAAATGTTAAGGTGCTTGAAGCAGTCCACTTATTGGCAGCAAGTCAGCCATGTAGAGGCCCATTTTTTTTATTTTGAACTTCTAAACTTATCTAAACTATCATTGTAAACAGCAGAGAATAATTTATATCTGTAATCCCTACGATCTCACATTACAAAAGAAAAGTTTGCACAAAGAAAATTTGCATAAACCAAACTTTAGTGACAAGTCATATGTAAAATGCTCTCTCTACTATGAAATTCATAGCACCTAATGAAGCGAGGGATTCCCTCTTATCATGTGTCTCTACATGTTTGCAATTGTGATATTGCAGTTAGCTTCTCAAGATGAAATGTACTAAGTTATTAAGCATAGCAAATTATGAAACTACTATTAAAACTAGTAGAGAAGATATTACATGGCTGAGTACTTTCACTTTATTGCAAATTATGTAGCTAAGTGGGTATCATCGTTAAAATGTACAAGATAAAGATAATTAAAATGCTGATAGGATTTCTACAGTGACTGCAACTCAGGTGCATTTACTGAATTCTACAGATGATTCCACAAGATAACCTAGTTCTTTTTAAGAATCACTGATGACATTTGTCAGCCAAGGGCTTGAAGTATTTATTATTTTTTTATGATCAATATAGTCTGGGACAGTAAAAGATGACTGTAGAATTTTATAATCATGATCTATAAAATGTGTCATCTGTATGATTCTCCTCTTTTAAGAAACACGCTAAAGCAGTGGTTTCCAAACCAGTCCTCAAGGCACGCCTACCAGTGCAGAATTTAGGGCAACACTACGGTATGTTTAGAAGGAAGGAAATCTTGGCTGCTCTAAAGTGAGAGAAAGAGAGAGTGTGTGTGTGTGTTTTTTTTGTTTGCTTTTTTGTACAATAATTTTCTTGAGCAAAAGTAAGAAAGTATAAAACATAACAAATACTATTCATTATCCCAAAGCCCTGTGACATAATTACATAATTTTAATTTTTTTATATAAATATATATCTATATATGTATTAATTTTATAACATTTTTTTTTTTTATATTCATCTTTATTTACTTTTTCGCTATTACATATAGAAATTTAACATACACTATTATCAAATTAATATTCCTGATTTCAATATCTGGTTTAGTTATAGATAACATTTACACAGACTTGTTACTTTCATACTACCATTCATGCTGACATGGGGGAATCTCTCCAGAGGGTCGAACACCTGTCTAGAAAAGGGAAAAAAGAAGAAAAGAGATAAAAGAAATCCCAGTCTCCTTTCCTTTCCCCTCCCCTCTCCCTTCCTTTTTTTATCCTTTCACTCCCGATTTTATATTTTTGGATAAGATGTTTAAATGATTTAATTAATTGTTCAGTAAACATTTAAAATGATTGAATATTTTGAAAAATATGTTTATATATTTTACATATTGATTTATATATATATATATATATATATATATATAAATATATATATATGTATATATTTATATATATATATATATATATATATATGTATATATTTATTTAAGTTTTATTTTAAATGTTTATCCACAAATATTAAATAATTTGAAAAGCATGTCCAAAAGTATTAAACTGAGGCCATTGTAAGCTACGATTTAACCTTTTTATGCACATTTCTGCACATTTTATGCACCTTTGGCTCATCAAAACAGTGTTTCACCTCAATTTTGCATTAAAACAGCTTTTGCCATTCACAGGATCATTCAATAAAACCCTTCTCATCCATTTAAAGAATTGACTCACAATCTCAATCATTAGAGTTTGGTCATATTTATAAAATACAAACCTATTGTTACACTTCACTTCCCAAATATAAAAAATAAATATATATATATATATATATATATATATATATATATATATATATTGATATATAGTACATATATAAAAATGCACTAAACATTGCTTGGTGGAAATAAACCCAAGGAAAACATGCATGCATTTGTGTAAGTATTTTTAATTGGTTGAATATTTAGAAATGGATTGCAATAGCTGCAGATCTAATCAGTCCCCATTTCTGCTGGAAAACTATTTTATCCAACAATTTTCTGGCTACTATGGCAATATTTCCTATAGTGTATGTAAGACAGATATATTTTACTATTACTCAATAATTCATTCTCGATACACCAATTTATTTGGATACACCAGTGAAATAGAGAGGATAATGAAATGAAGAGCAATTGATTTCCTGTCATTTGGAAATACCCGTAAAAGGCAAATGGAATGGCACCAGGGATTTGGTAAGAACATACATGATGAAGAAAAAGTTAAATTCTATATCCCACTGCAAAATAAACTTTCTAAGCTTGTTACTCTTCTAGTAATGGTTTCCAACGCTTGTGCTATCTGATGTTATGTTGATAAAGTGTCAGGACAAGTGCAAAACACATCTAGAATTATTGTAAGTTTTTTCATCTTTTTTTTTCTTTTTTTGTATTTTTGTACCATTGCATTTTTTACATTTTTTAACCTTGGACTCCCCTGAGGGAGATAGAATCTGCATTAATTGACAATGTGCTTGAAAATTTTGGATTGCCTATGAGGTCTATGAGGTCTGCACATATTTTTCATACATGTTGTTAACCATTTTCCTACAATAAAGTGTAACCATGGCTGGTTCCCTTATTTACCACTATAATGCCTTAAAGCATAGAACTTAGCAGGGCTAACCATACAGATATCCTAGCCATAATTTTATATAGTTAGTAAGAGATCCTCTATTTAACATATATAAATAATTGAGAATACAATATAAAATAAGGATTGTCTTGGAAGCAATAAAGTTTTGTCTTTTTAGATATTTATTATATAAAAATATAAATATAGACATATAAAATCCATTATAGCAGAGTTTATAAGATTAAACTAAATGCTTGCAAATATCATTAATAGGTTAACATACCCTTCTGAACATGTCATCATGTCAGCCTCTCTGTCATTTTAAGATGGAGCAGCATCTGTCTCCAAGTCTCTCCTCTGTGTCTTAACATTTAAAAGTACACCTATTTATACCTTAGGTGTTTCCATTTTAGGGTTACCGTAGTTCATATATGAAAAAGTAACACTTCTTTTACTTTATTCATTTTAGGACCTCCCTTAATTTGGCAAACATACAAGGCCATAACTAAAGGGTGCATACGTCATGGAAATTTTCCTGACTTAGTTCAAGATGGCATCTTAAAGTCTGAATATCCTTATCTACTAAGGTTACCACAGTATATTGTGTACTGAAAGAGTCGTAGCATAGCCTTGAAGCTTGTTTATGCATTATTGTTATTGTAATTCGTCTGGGACAAAATGGCGTAAACATAATATGCACTGAGGTTATTGCTTAAAGAAACATCCATGAAAAAAAAAAATATGTTCCATTTCTAACACCTTGTCAGTTTGCAATATCTCTTAAAGACAAAGTACACAGTTTAAGAAATACAACATTTCATTCTAAAACTTGTAATATTTGCGTTAGCCCATAACAAAAGTATGCACTTTCCATGGTCTACCTTGTGGATTACTCTGAGATCCTTATGAGTACAGACTGTTTGGCTGGTTCACATAATTGATCCACATAATTGACTAAACATGAATATGCAACTTATGAATATGCAAATATGAGTGTGAATATGCAAATTCTCAATTCCCACTTTTTGCTTCTTAAAAACCCTCAAAAGAGACCACACACTACTTAAGTTGGATAGGGCATTGGCCACAGCTATTATTATTATTATAGTGCACAACTTGTCAGCAAACTCAAGCACTACAGCCTGTCAGGTGTCAGGCAGATAACAGACAGATAGCCTTCCTTTTACCAATTCCAACACAGTCTGCAGTCTACCATCAGCCTCGCTACAGACTGCTACTCCCCAACCCCCTGATAGACATAGGTTGTGTCTTTCATTAACTGCTGACAAAAAGAAATATGAACAAACCAAAACAAAATACACAAAGCAAACAGCACATAACTAAGGTAACCATACTGAGGAGAGAATGGCTGGAAAAACAATCATCTTTGATCAACCCTCTTGCTCTCACTGGTATGTTTCCAGCTCTTGCATTCAAATTTTATTAGCCCGCCTAAATCTTGCCACAACATGCAGACCAACCCTTGTATGTGGCAGTAATGCTGCCCCTTCTCAAATTGTCCAGGGGGAGTTCTTTTTGTGGTTCATATTAATTCTGGTTGTACAAGAAGCAAGTTAGCTATTTTCACAGGATTTTAACAATGGAAAATTTGTCATATCACCATGTATTTGGGATGGTAATGTTCACTATGTAAAAAGTATGTATGAATATTAATAAACAGAAATATTTAATAAATGGGTTTAAGAGGTTTGGTTTTTTTTTTTGGGGGGGGGGTTATTTGAAGGGGTTTACAGTGGAATTGCCAGAACCAATGAAAGCAGAATAACTAGTGATACATTTGGAATAACCAGAAAACATGGGAATATGCAGCATAAGCCAAGACAGGGAATAGCCAGGGAAAAGGAAAAGAAGTCACAAAGTCAGAACTTATAAATGATGGAACTCAGGGATACGAATATCTGATATGAGGATGCCTGCATACCTGATATACAGAAAATATGGTTACTACAAGGATGCATAAAATTAATTTATCCAATTCAGAAATATGCTGGAGATGTAAAAAACACCAGGGTAATATGCTTAACCTTCACTTTTCAATTTGGGATGTCTTTGGTATTAAAATATTGGTTACTCCGCAGATATTCCTATTCCATATGGATATGCTGAGATTAACCATACCTAAAAACCTCCTACTCATATGTTTTCTCTTGGCAATTAAGATCTCCTCAGGTATTGGCTTAAAACCGAAATTCCCAACTGGAACGAAATCACAGCTCAGTTAGACTATCAGTTTGATATGGGAAAATATTTCTACGTACTCAATTCTATGATGGATAGATACAGAGTGGTTTGGCAACCCTGGAGTAAATAAAGAAATAAATAGGATATCTCAATTATGATATAACTGACTAGAATATTTGCACAAAGTCTTAGAACATAAAATGGACCCAATAAGAGTTCAACTAATGGACACCTCCCTTGCCCAAATTAACCTTTTGATTCAGTGACGGAGGTAATTAGCCAAATATGAGAGGAGGTAATTAGCCAAATATGATGAACCAAGAGGGACTGGAGTGGAAGTATAGCGGGTGAAAATAAGCACATGATAAACTTGAACATGGTAAGTGAGAGAGCAGAAAGAACCAGTAGGGGTATAATGGAGTATTAGTAAAGAGACATTAGAAGGTGTAGTGTTGGAGGGATTTATATATTCGGGTAGGGGTTTTGTAAATGGTGCTTTTATGAATCAGAAGCTGGATGGGGTATGTACGCATCCTAAGGCATTCGGAAGATTAATAATGAAGAAAGCCAAGCAGTTAACAAAGAAGTATATAAGGCATTATGCAGGAACATTTGAAAGCAAAATGGAAATGAAAGCATTTCAGTGGAAGCTATGGATGGCCCTGTTTGTCAAAAATGGAGGCTGAAGTGAAATATTCCATTTGAGTTGCAAGCTGAGAGGAAAAAGGGAGAGGGTGAGAGGAGGGGTTGGAATAGTTGGGGTAGTGATGGAGCTAGCACATGGAAAGAAAGCACTTTTCATTGACCTGACTTATTGTCAGGAAACATGATGTAGTGGAACTTTTGACAGACAGGTTCGTTATCAAGTGGAGAACAGGCTGAGTGCAGACCAAAAATGTTCCAAGAAGGGTGATGTGTTTATTTCGGCTACTGTGTCCACAAACGGCAACCATGCACGGAAGGGTACTGCTGGATCGTAGTACAAATATTTTATACTATAATTTGACACTTTGACAATACTGATAACATAAAAAAATATAATTGGTTTAGAAATGGTAAATAAAGGTATAACTTAAGGCAACTCTGGATTTTATTTTTTTCTGCAGAACGCAGAGTAGATAAAAACAGTGTAAACAAGTAATCCACCAGAATCAGGGGCTTTGTTCTTATCACCTGCCCTCAAGCTGCACAACATACATAACAGGTGACCTTGTAGAAACAAAGTTTCACAGCTGCAAGAAACAAGATTAACTCTTCCCGAGGAAATCTATGCAAATAGATGAAACACATAAAATTGATATTTTTATTGTGGATTTACTTATTTCATCTGCTGCTGTGATGCTGTCGTATATTCATAGTTCAGGTAGTGGACCTTCCATTGCATGGATGCTGTACATGCGAGGTGCAGTCAGTAAGGGGTGAGATCATGCCTCCTTTGGCAAGATACAGGGGCAGCAGGTGCAATTGCAACAGGGCCCACCAGGGTCTACAGGCTCACTCATGGGCCACTTTGTGACAAATCTAATTTAGAAACAACAAGGGTTCATAAACTGGCAAATGTGGCAAAATCTATTTTGGGAAGAGAAAGGGTTAGTTGTCAGGGAAATATGGGAGTTTAATTTTGGGGGAGAGAGAGGGTGAACTGGCATTGGGATATAGGGTCTTGTGCCTATAGAGTTAGTTATTTGGCAGAGGTAATTGTCTGGAGTGGAAGGGGGTGCCAAATCTTGCACCAGGGCCCCTTGTTCATTAGTTCTGCTACTAGTGCCTACCATAAGACCTGTGGTGTACATTTTGCTGTTTTGAGTTTGTAAGAGCATTTCTGAATAAATCTTTTTAAAGGGACACTATAGTCACCAGAACAACTACCGCTTAATGTAGTTGTTCAGGTGAGTATAATCAGTCCCTGCAGGATGTTTGCATTAAACACTGTCTTTTCAGAGAAAATGCAATGTTTACATTACAGTCTAGTATACCTCCATGGGCAACTCCTCGTATGGCTTCCTGGGGAATTGCTGCACACTTTACAGCACTGACATTCAGTGTCTCCACCCTCTGCATGGAAACACTGAACTTTTCCTGAGCCAATGCATCTCTTTGAGGTGGTGCTGATTGGCCAGGGTGACTTTAGGCTCCGCCCAGCAGAGAACCTCTTTGGCTGATATCATCAGAATTGTTGATCTCAGCCAATCAAAGACTTTCCTATGGGAAAGCATTGTGAATTACTGAGATCACAACTTCTGATGATGTTAGCCAAGGAGGCAGATCAAGGGCAGAGCTTGCACCAGCAGACTGGAATACTGGTAGGATTTTACTATATTTAAGGGGGAGAAGGGAAGGGTAGGGGAGCTAGATAGTGTGTTTTTAACATTATAGGGTCAGGAATACATGTCTGTGTCCCGTACTCGGTAGTGTTCCTTTAAGTGTATTTACTGTGTTACAATATTATGGCTATATTTGTTTTCCACACTCATTTACCTGAAATGAGGGGATCCATTTTGAGGACTCCACATGGAGACTGCTGCCTTAAGTTTATGTATACACTGAAAGTTCTGCCTCTGGTGCCCATGGAGATGGTAATATGTCTTTAATAACTCCTCCCTTCTGAGTGCAATTTTGTAACTAGATAGGGTCTGTTTAAGTACTTATTACTCAATGAAATATGTATATAATAATTTTTATTTTCAGTATCCCAACCTCCCTTGGGGAGCCCAACTTTGGAGAAAGAGTATAATTATTTATTTATATATTTTGACTGGCTGTAATTTTGTGCTTATTAAAAAAATAGCGTATAAAGCACAATACAAAAAAAAGCTAATCACAGAAATAAAGTTACATAGAAAGTAGATGCTCATTCCTCCTGGAATTAATACATCAAGGGTAAATAGCACGAAAGAGGAGCAAGCTAAATGAAAAAACAGTTTTATTCACTTCATACTAATATATATCACATGAGAATACACACAAAATACAAAGAGTGTAATACAAACAGACAAAGAATGCAATACAACCAATCTATCTGTGTAACAAACAAAATACAAGACATATAAGCAGAGGCTTGACCCACCTCTGCTATAAGGCTAAACAACCCCAAAAAAGAATTGATTTATAGAGGCATGAAGCAAATGAACATAAATAATACAGGTGAAACCAGAAAAAGAGAGGAGTAAACGGACACAAAAAAAGAACCCCAAGCATTTCGGCTGTAAGCCTTTTTCCAATTTCTAAATGAATAGTAGATATGGTTATTTTTCGTAGAGACAACTTTGCATCCGATGCTGCTTACCAATATCTTCATCCCATCAATATAGAGAGTTTTAGGATTACTTTGCTTGGACGTAAGTGAGGCAGAGTTCTATAAGTACACTTATTTTGGGCTGGCAAAATAAAACATGCTTTGCAATTCACAAGTATAAAAATATATCATTAGGGGTAAGTTGAAATAGGACGCCAGTGTAGTAAAACGTATTATTTTGTGATCCTCTAGATATTCACAATCCCTGCCTCACTCCAAACCCGAAGAGATAAACTAGGATACTCTGGTGTTTTTTAAACATGGATTTGCATCCTTAGATTTGGTGATGTAATAGCAAGCGCACCCTTTACAATATGTTATTAAATGGACTGATATGGGAATGTTTGTCTTCTCTTAGATTATATTGTATTTTTGTGACAGTTTTGCGCATGCCTGTCATTTTACTTATGCTAGGTTATAAATGATTGCTGTTTTTTTAATGCAGATCAGTATTTCTGGGATTATGTGGGATTTATATACTGATATTATAAATTGATATGGAGTTCACAATGTCCACATGCATCTCATAACATTCTTTTTATGCCGTATAAACTAAACTGTTTCTGTGTTCACATGCAATAAAAGTATTTAACCTAGCTATTCATTTGTAAGATTGGAAAAGCACATCCTGCTGTTTGACACATGCACCTACTTTACATGCTGTATTAAAAACAAAAACACCCTCTATACAGTTACGTTGGTCATATATTGTGCAACGAAGGCAGACATAATGTTTTCATGGTAAACACTTCAATCTCAAGTATTTGATCGCTCGGTTGAGCTGTATACATTATGACTGTCCTCAATGTAAATAAATACCAACGGTGACATATTCTAACCTTCTGAAGCCAAAATTAAATTTCATAAAAAGGAACCGTGTGTTCATACAAAGCCACACTGCTTTTATTTTTCTATTGCCAAGTCTATACATATGATATGAGGCCATGCATTTAGACTGGAAGAAAGGAGATTTCGGCCAAAGGAAAAGGTTTTTTTGATGTAAACACAAAGGATGTGGAATTCTCTGTCTGCAGAGGTGTTTTTTTCAGAGTCTGTACAGATGTTTATACAGCAATTGGATGAATACTTGTAAACATATAATATTTCCTGATATCATATTTAATTAGTGGGATAATAGCTCCTTGATCCAAGGAAAGATCTTAAGGGAGGAGGGGGTCTGGTTTTATCCCAGAAACCTCTGTCCAGTAAAAGTGTATGACATCAGCAGCATATCCCAAAAGAGCAATTCCCCTCATCACATAAAATGAGAGCAACTGCTTTAGAATTTGGAAGCACCCATTCAGGATTGCTATCAGGTTATACATAGCTGGTTCACTGTAATTCTTGACAGAGCTATAGTCCATGCATGCGTAGCCTGTGGCTTGACAAGCTCATCCCAAGTTGTATGTGCAGCATTCATACACTAAATGCAACATTTGTAATAAAATGATAAAAGTGAACACTCATACCAAGTTTCCTGACAGCCCAGCTGATTTCTTTTTAACATGTGTTCATGTCTATCTGTTTATGTCTTTAAGTTTGGTAGCAAGCAACTCTGTCAACTAAGATATCTGTTGAAAAAAGAGAAACCTGTTTCAAACCAGGCTGCAGTCTCTGCCATTGCACATGGGAGTCAGTGGGAGATCTAGAAAATCAATAAATGCTTAGCACCGGGAGGGCTTTTGTTTTTACAATTAGTTACAAACTGCTTGACTGTTCTTCTGCTCACATGGCAACGGAATAGAAATCACATCAAAAGAGGTCCAAGTATAAACATGTAAAGGTAAGCCTCAGCTTTTTCTTAGCAGGACACTTGGTGTAAACAATAAATGAAGTTAAAGGGACACTGTAGGCACTAAAACTATTTCATCTCATTGAATTGGTTATAGTGCCTAGAGTCGCCTACCAATGTTCCTTCTTCCAATGTTAAACCATGAAAGACCCCAATAAAGACCCTAGAGGAAGTATGGCTAAGGCAGAGATTACACACTTTCTAAAAATACCAATTCAGGAGTCTACCAGCAGAGGGTGCTACGATAGCCTGCAAGGAGTCAGGGCATTGCCTTCTGGAAACTTAAAAAAATTAAAAAAAGTTTAACACTGAATGGAAGATCAGTTTCAGGAGTATGCCTCATAAGATGAAGCCGTTACAGTGCCTACAATGTCCCTTTGATGAAGGAATTTCTAATAGCTACAGAATGAATATGACCAATAGGCTAGTAGTTGTGTTTCACAAAGCTTTAATATACATCAATAATATCCATTCTTTATCGTGGATGTACAATCTGAATATAGACAGTAGAGGAATATACAAGTTCAGTACATATCACTTAATCTATCATTGTGTCCTGGAGCGTGTTAGAATATCGGATCTGTCTTTTCTACATCCTACTCCTCCAGGCACTGGTCGGCAAAGCAGCATGAATCTGTAAAATGTATGACGAGGACTAGAGCTCAGCTGGAAAGCTATGTCCATAAGTGGGTGTAGGCACACAATGAGTATTATGCTTTCAGTAAAAAGAAGGTTCGGAGCTGAAGGTAATGTTTGTTATATTTGTTGCTATAATAGAACCAGTGAGTAAGAAAGCAAAATGTGTTTGTCTGTTACAGACATCCATAAACTTATTGACCAATGTTTTTTTCCTTAATTTTCCCAAAAAAAAGAAAATATGTAAATATAAAATCTCGATTCCCTGACATCTAATTAACAAAAATGTGATTATGTAATTTTCCATATACCGTACCTTTAATCTGTTTTAATCATGTTTTGTCTTCTTACTTTACGGTGTATGTTTTTGGGGTTTTTTTGTACTGTATGGGAAAAAAAAATAATAATATTAAATGCAAAGTCGCAAAAGGAAGTATTGCCATTGTGAAAGTGAATACATCTAATTATTTACAAAGAATAGTGCAAAAGAAAATGTTGTCATGGTATCACCATGGTATCCTTTGTAGGACTGTGAGGCTGAGAGGCATCCCTTTCAAATGGGTGAACTCACTGGGAGGATAAGAGATCCATATTGACGCACGCCATATCGTTGGGCAAAATTGTTCTTTAGTTTTTTTGGGTTTTTTGCAGGCAAGTTTTTATATTACTTGGCTTGGCACATTTATCTGTCTTATATTTGTTTTTTGCTGAATTTTGACCATTTTATTTTAAAAATTTAAATTTGTGGCCCAGGAAGATGGGGTCTTTATTGGAATTTCTTTACAGCACTCAATGACCGGTTGGCATAACGTTTTGCACATAAGAAGATGACTTAAAGGGACACTATAGTCACCAAAACAACTTTAGCTCAATTAAGCTGTTTTGGTGTGTAGATCATGCCCCCTGCAGTCTTACTGCTCAATTATTATTATTATTATTATTATGATATTTATATAGCGCCATCAAATTCCGCAGCGCTTTAAAATAGGTGGACGAACAGACATGTAGTTGTAACCAGATAAGTTGGACACACAGGAACAGAGGGGTTGAGGGCCCTGCTCAATGAGCTTACATGCTAGAGGGAGTGGGGTAAAATTACACAAAAAGGTAAGGATAGTATTAGACTAGTGACAGTTGCAAAAGAGGAATCAGTCAGGAGCTATTAACAGTTTAATTGATACGCTTTTATGAAGAAGTGGGTTTTTTACGATTTTTTGAAGGAGTGGAGACTGGGTGAGCATCTAACGGAGGAGGGAAGCGAGTTCCACTGGAACGGTGCAGCACTCGAGAAATATTGAAGGCGAGCATCAGAGGTGGGAGTACGGACAGAAGATAGACGTAAGTCTTCAGCAGATTGTAAGGGCCTAGATTGTAAGGGCATTCTCTGCCATTTAGGAGATAAATCACTTTGTTTCCTGTAAAGAGAGATCCAATGTTTACAATTCCTTTATTGCAAATGTTGTTTAATTTAGAATCCTTATGTCCTGCACTGTTAATAGCTTGCTTGATCCTGCAGGACCCTCTTGTATGTAATTAATTTAACATTTTTATCTTATACTCTGTAAACTGAACATTTTAGGTAACATCTGAAAGAAAATTAGAATTTTGTTAATGCAGGGCATGTATCACAGTCAGGGGAGGTGTGGCTAGGGCTGCATAAACAGAAACAAAAGTGATATAACTCCTAAATGGCAGATAACTGAGCAGTGAAACTTCAGAGGCATGATCTATACACTAACCTGCTTCATTAAGCTACCGTTGTTTTGGTGACTATAATGTCTCTTTAACAAAACATAAATGTGTCCCCATACATGGATCATCCTATTAAAGTGAGCTACTAATCCATTTTGCATGGAACCCATGGTGCTTCAAAATGTTTGTTTTTTTCTCAATGTCTATACTGTCTTTGAGTAATCCCTTATGTCTGCTCTAGGTGACTATTACATTATAACTTAAATTCTATTGTAGAGCTTTATTGATAATTAAAGGGGTGGGGCCTGTATTAGTTTGCTCAATCACATTTAAGTGAGAGCGAAGGGGACCTCTATGGATTGTAGCATCTTTAAGTGGGAGGAGCAATACTGGGAAAACTTTACCACTAGATCACTATTTGCATCATTCAGGGCCCAGTGAGTATCATACATACTTATGTGAGGTGATAAGTATATTACCCTTTATTCTCTGAATGGTTTCTTCTGTACCGGAGGTGTCCAAAATCTGCCATCCAGTTTATGTTGGACAGCAATCATAGAACATATGATTCCTCATCGAATATGCATTACTCCTTCAAACTAATTATCAACGTGTTTGTGTGGTTACAGTGTTTCAATGAGATAGCTGTCAGTGTTAATAAGATTCCGGTGTGTTTATTCTTCAGTTATCACAAAGGCACTATTGTGATAACACATATTATGTGTGCTACATTTATATTCATAAACCTTGCTTATATTTCTGTATGTCTTCTGTTTTAATTGGGCTATTTTAAGCATCACGATAATACCAAATGTATTTACTCATTTATTTTGCTATTTCAGCATTAACAATATTGCCACGCGAGCAGAATTTAAAAGTCAACCAATATCTAGCATAATTCACATTTGTACACTTGCACTTTCAGACTATATTAAGATCTCACACATTTAAAAAAACTTGTCGAAATACAATAATTAGTATGTTTCCAATGTGCAGAACTTTAAAAGGTAGATTAGGTATAAAATTAGATAAACAAATTATCTTTGCATAAATTATCCTATTTTCTATGTGAAGAAACTATGCCAAAATACATTGAGAAAATGCAGAGATAAGATCAGTTATAAGATATTGACCACAATCTAGAACAATTGTTTATACTATTTTATCTTTTCTATAGAGGTTTTTTACCCTATAGACAGCATTCCATCAACCACATCCTCAGTGGGGCTACTACCCACCTCTGCCTTATGGATTGAGCAATACCACATTGGGATTTGTAAGTTAGCCAGGTGTGATATCTATAGCACAATATGCTGCTACATGTCATGCTTTTATTAATAATGATGTAAGACACACTCTCAACTAGCTAACTTCCCTCCTGTAGCACACAGATCGGATGCTCACTATTCGCTGTTATTATGGAGAGGAACTGCACAGATTGCATCACTAGTTGTAAACTATGGAGTTTGAAAATGTGCCTGTTTTGTGCATGTGTATTTATGTGTCTATATAATAATTATTATTATTGGTATTTATATAGAGCCAGCTTATTCCACAGTACTCTACAACATTATAAAAGGAGGAGATTTAACAATAAATGAGACAATTACAAACTGTTACAGAATCAATAGGATGATAACAGCTCAAATGAGCTTACAGTCTGTCAGGTTCCTGGTGGAACCAGAACACACAGACCAAATCACAACAAATAGACTTTATGTATACCGGTCCTCAGAATGGCCGGGCTAACCAACAAACAAAGTCAATAAGGATAGCCAAGGTCAAAAGATTGCAGAAAACAGAAAGAACGATAAATCAGAAACTGAATGAAATACCAAAGAAGAGTACTGCAGTTACGCACAATTAGCCTAACAAGAACCACAACAGGGCAACAAGGAATGGGAGAGGTAAGTATATATAAGCAGGTCTAAATTTCATGCTTGGAAATATGTATAATTCATGGACAATTATTGACCTTTTCAGTTGGACCTCTGACAGCAAATTTGGTCGCACATAAAGATACGCTGTGTGCAAGTATGCAGTGTGTAACGGATCGTTTTGCATAAAAGAGGTTAAAAACTGTTTAGGTGATATTCCCCTTTCCAGATGCACCGACAGCTACTGTAAGCATCAATCTCCCGAACTGCAAACTACACGAATTCACCAACTCCCGAACAGGAGACCCACGAATACTGGAAACCGCCGAACAGGAAAAGCATACAATCAGCTTACACTCCTGGCAATCAGCATACAATCCAATTCCCCCAATAACGAGACGACACTTCGTTTTGAGGGTCAAGCAGGACCTGATTTACAGGGGCTACCTGCCCCGCTTTTAAGCAGGCCTCCCACCTAGTGGACACTCCCCTAGGGGACCAGATGGAAAACATATTGGACATTGACCAATCACAGACATACATCTTTAAACACTCCCACAATTCATCACAATCCCTCCTCTCTGTCCTGGAGGTAATTGGGAAGTAATCCAATTATCTCCAAGGACAGAGGCAAAACTCCATTAGCCACATGGCAGACAAAGGACAATAAAAGACATAAAATGACATACTGTTACATTTATCACATAGAACATACACATTCTACCTATCCCCAGATAGCTTAGATCTGAGCGCACATTATTACCGGATGGTGCTCAGATCACGTACAAACAGTTCAATTGCCATGGAGCCAAAGTCTTTCATACAGTCTTTCAGTATACGGCTGGGCTCCATGGCATAGCTATCTGGGGTAGCATGGCTTTAACAGTCTGCAGAAAGGCACAAATACGCTTTTCTGCAGGGAAAATAAATAGTTTTAACTGCCGGGCCATAGTCTAAAGGGAGCAGGTGAGCAACCAGGCTCCTCCAGTGGACAGTGGCGAGGCTGGTTTCGCAACATTTCTCCCCTTTACCATCTGACCTCCTGTCGGTCAGTGCCCTGGTTAGTCCAGCAACCCACCCACAAAACAGAATCCGCAGTATAACCCACCCAGCAGAATTGGTTACTACACCTGGGGTAGTGGGTAGTTTGTCCATGCCCAGGAGCTCCACCTCGGCTCTGGGGGGGTACTAGCGTTCCGGATCAGTGGGTTGCTGAGTGGGCAGAGACCAGCGGTACTCTGCCCTGCTGCCAGCGCTACCATGGGAGTAGCCTGGTTGGAGCCCAGTTGAGGGAATGGCGTAAAAGGCTCCTCACTCTGGACCTGGTACTGCTGCTGGAGGGCAAGACAGGCTGTCTCCCCTTTGGATGAACATCCCTGCTGCCGGGGAACAGGACCGACCATCCCTAGCCCTTGTGAGGCATGTGCAGAGACCACGGTCCCATCTGCACTGGTGTGGGGCTTATCATCTCCCCTTGGTGGGCTAGGCTGCTGTTGGGGAGAGGGGGTAGCAAGTTCCTCTCCCTTACCCACTTTCTGTCGCTGGGGAGAGGGGATGACAAGCTCTTCTCCCTGACTCTCTCTCTGCTGGTGGAGGGGGGGACCAACTGTCTCCCCTTTCAATATACTGTCCTGCTGCTGGGGGACGAGACCGACTGCCTCATCTGCCCCATCTGGGAGAATAGGGTCTCCCCTTTGGGAAATAAGCTGGCGCTGGGGAGAGGTGGTCACCGACTCCTCTCCCTGGAACCCTTTCAGCCGCTGGGGAGAGGGGGTAGCAGGCTCCTCTCCCTGACACTCTTTCTGCTGGTGGAGAGGGGGACCGACTGTCTCCCCTTTCAATATTTTGTCCTGCTGCTGGGGAGCGAGACCGACGGTCTCTGCTCCCTGCAGGACACCCTGCCGCTGGGGAGGAAGGACAGCACCTTCAGCTCGCTGTAAGATAGACTGCCGCTGGGGAGGAAGGACGACACCTGCAGCTCCCTGTAACACACACTGCCGCTGGGGAGGAAGGACGGCACCTTCAGCTCCCTGTAATACACAATGCCGCTGGGGATGAAGGACTACACCTTCCGCTCCCTGTAATACACACTGCCGCTGGGGATGAAGGACGACACCTTCAGCTCCCTGTAATACACACTGCCGCTGGGGAGGAAGGACGACACCTTCAGCTCCCTGTAACCCACACTGCCGCTGGGGAGGAAGGACGGCACCTTCAGCTCCCTGTAATAAACACTGCCGCTGGGGATGAAGGATGGCACCTTCGGCTCCCTGGGACTCACACTGCCGCTTAGGAGGAAGGACGGCACCTTCAGCTCCCTGGGACACACACTGCCGCTGGGGAGGAAGGATGGCACCTTCAGCTCCCTGCGACTCACACTGCTGCTGGGGAGGAAGGACGGTACCTTCAGCTCCCTGTGACACACACTGCCACTGGGGAGGAAGGACAGCACCTTCAGTTCCCTGGGACTCACACTGTCGCTGGGGAGGAAGGACGACACCTTCAGCTCCCTGTAACCCACACTGCTGCTGGGGAGGAAGGACGGCACCTTCAGCTCCCTGTAATGCACACTGCCGCTGGGGAGGAAGGACGGCACCTTCAGCTCCCTGGGACACACACTGCCACTGGGGAGGAAGGATGGCACCTTCAGCTCCCTGTAACCCACACTGCCGCTGGAGAGGAAGGACGGCACCTTCAGCTCCCTGTAATACACACTGCCGCTGGGGAGGAAGGACGGCACCTTCAGCTCCCTGGGACACAAACTGCCGCTGGGGAGGAAGGACGGCACCTTCAGCTCCCTGCGACTCACACTGCCGCTGGGGAGGAAGGACGGTACCTTCAGCTCCCTGTGACACACACTGCCGCTGGGGAGGAAGGACGGCACCTTCAGCTCCCTGGGACTCACACTGCCGCTGGGGAGGAAGGACGGTACCTTCAGCTCCCTGTAACTCGCACTGCCGCTGGGGAGGACGGACGGCACCTTTCATCTCCCTGTAACTTACTTGGCCGCTGGGGAGGAAGGACGACACCTTCAGCTCCCTGTAACACACACTGCCGCTGGAGAGGACGGACGGCCCACCCCCTTGCCCGCTCTGATTCCAACGGCAAGTACTCTCCCACTATTTTCCTCATGAACTGTACGGTTTTCTCCGGGGGACTGGGTCCATAGAAAGCCAGCAGCGCGGTAACCTCTCTGTCAAACGCCTCCTGAGTGTAGTTGGGTGCCATGCTTGCTCTGCTGAAGTTGCTTCTTTTGTAGATAGGGTCGCTGTACGGGTACTAGCGTTGCCCTCAATTTGTAATCCAGGAACTGGTGTTGTCTTGTAGCTGTCCTTCTGGGCTGTGGAAATGATCCCGTCGCTTGCCACCAATTGTAACGGACCGTTTTGCATACAAGAGGTTAAAAACTGTTTAAGCGATATTCCCCTTTCCAGATGCACCGACAGCTACTGTAAGCACCAATCTCCCGAACTGCAAACTACATGAATTCACCAACTCCGAACAGGAAACCCACGAATAATGGAAACAGCCGAACAGGAAAAGCATACAATCAGCTTACACTCATGGCAATCAGCATACAATCCAATTCCCCCAATAACGAGACGACACTTCGTTTTGAGGGTCAAGCAGGAACTGATTTACTGGGGCTACCTGCCCGGCTTTTATGCAGGCCTAACAACTGTTGGACATTCCCCTAGGGGACCAGATGGGAAACATATTGGACATTGACCAATCACAGACATACGCCTTTAAACACTCCCACAATGCATCACAATCCCTCCTCTCTGTCCTGGAGGTAATTGGGAAGTAATCCAATTATCTCCAAGGACAGAGGCAAAACTCCATTAGCCACATGGCAGACAAAGGACAATAAAAGACATATATAAAATGGGTATAAAAACACAATAGGGCCCAAGGGGACAGCAAACAAACAAGGTGGGAAAGTAACAGAACTGGAGGTAAGAGTAAAGTGTGGCCCTTTAGGAGAGAGCAAGACAGGTTTGTTAGATAGAAGTCACTCTTGGAGGCCGTAAACATTTTTGAACAGATGGGTTTTGAGGGACTTCTTAAATGATTGAAGACTAGGGGAGAGATTGATGAGGGTAGGAAGACTGTTCCAAAGGAAAGGAACCACTCGCAAGAAGTACTGCAAGAGCAAATTAGCAGTAAGGGTGCGAGCAGCCGACAGGAGTAGGTCACCGGCAGAGACCAAGAAGGGGCGTGCCTATGAATCAGTGAAACTAAAAATATAGTACGGCTTCTGTGGGGACCAGTTAGTAGGGAGACCAGTTTGTACTGCAACCACAACTGCATACTATATGGTACAGAAAAATATGGTTAGTTAGTAATACTACAAACCGAAAATCAAGAACCAGGTTGGTATGTATAAATGGATTTATTTACATTAATAAAAAAAATGTATAAAATATAAAAACAATAAAAGGTCACTGGTCCAACGTGTTTCTTCTCCATAGAGACTTCCTCATGAACCTAAATTCCTACAATTACAAACATAAAAAAATTGTCAGTAACAATATGTTGTCCTACCCATACAGTTATGCCAACATATATATGAGGAAATGGGTGGAGCTTTGGGTATGGTCGGATCATGACTGGAGGGTGAATCTGGTGCTTTGGTGGCATTTTATAGACGATATTTTAATAATTTCGAGGGGTTCCACTCAGAGGTTTGATGTATTTGTTCAATATTTAAATAAAAATCCTTTTAATTTAAAATTTACTCCAGAGTGGAGTGATAAAATTATCCATTATTTGGATGTAACCTTATTCAATCAGGGTAGAGATGTTAAATCTCATTGTTTCTTTAAGCCAACAGATGGCAACAGTTACGTTCATCGTAAAAGTTGCCATCACCAACCGTGGCTGAGAAGTCAATTCACTAATGCAAAAGGGGTATAAAAGAAACCCAATAGAAAAAGAAATAAAACTGGCTGGGAACAAAGAAAGAAATGTGCTGCTTATGGATAAACCACAAAATATTCAAAATAAAAATTTTCAACAGAGTTTTATAACAAGATACAACAAAGACCATTGGTAGATTAAGAGAGGTCTAGCCAAACACTGCCCCATCCTCCTGCAGGATCCCATATTGAATACCATTCTGCAGGTAATTTTTAAGAAAAACTGTAACCTAAAAACCTTCTAGCCCCTACCTATGTAAAGGGTATACAAACCACTAGACAAGGGAAGGACCCAAGAGATCCAGGTTTTAAGGGATGTGGGAAATGTAAAGCCTGCCAAACTATGAATTTGTCGAAAGTTACATCTTTTAAGAGTAACAAAGAATATATACTGGATACCAGTAGGTCTATAGGTGCTTCCATAAATATTCAGTAGTAGGTGTATGTGTAAAAAACGTTTTTACCCCTATCACCTTAAAGCTTAGACAAGTAAAAAAAAAAAAAAAAAGAGAGGTAAAACCACTATTAAATAAATACAACACCCAAGTGTCAAGATAAGAGGACAAAGAGGTATACATATACTTTACGGTTCATAACACAGAAAATGTCCCACTGTTGGTAAGGGTACAAGGTATGAGAATCTATAAAAAAAAAAAAAAAAAGTTAAACAATACATAGTGTAACCTGTTAAAATAACAATAAATGTAAACAGATGTATGATTACACTCACAAGTGTTGTCAGCTTCAAGGTGCCAATACTGGCTTGGATAGTTGACCACAGGCAAGCAGGGATAATTCCAATGTATTTATTTGAAAAAAATATATATTTAAAAACAGGACATATATATAAGCAGTGTGTAAAAACAATAATATACACTATCCCAATAAAGTCCTAATATAACAGTGCAGCAAACACGTTTCGACTTGAAAGTATTCTTCCTTTTATATATATAATTGATTGCCAAAGTCAAATCACCCGCCTGCCGATCCTCTTCCGGGTCACATGACACTTCCAGTTGCATACGTGCGTCGAGCCGGTTTCGTTGTGATGTCACTTCCGGGTTCGTACTGGTCGCTTATTTCTATTACAGGAAGTGTCCAAAACGTCCATATTGCAAATGGGCGACTCTGCCCTCAAACTAAGTGTATAGTACTCTGTGGACTTGTAAATACTTACATAAGAAGCTGACAATATACAGTTAGAAAAAAAAAACACTCTTAAAATTAGACCAATATTGCCACACAAATTCATAATACCTTACTGCAAACAAAGGTAATATCGAACTTAGCAGGATGGAAAATAGAAAAAATGTCTGTATTACAGTAATACAATTATATATTATAAAATCCTACAAAAATAGTTAAAAATAGATGGATATTTTGAAATAACAGGAGTTTATAAAAAATTAGCAAATTCGAAATCCAAATTTAAGCCATTTGGATTTCAAGTGTCCAATTCAAATATCCATCTGGTTTCCACCTTACTTAGTTCTTTGAAGTTGTCTTCCCCTCTCCAGTTGTGTTTTTTCTTATAAATAGCCATAAAATTTAAACACCTTAGATCACTATTGTGCATTTTATCAAAATGATCCAAGACACTATGTTTATCGTACCCCCTCTGGATATTGCCCATGTGTCGCAGTATGCATGTTTTAAGGGCTCTAGTTGTCATTCCTACATACTGCAAACCACATGGGCACCAGAGGAGGTATACAACAGTAGTGGAATGACAGGTCAAAACAGCTTTAATTTTATATTTCTTTTTTTGTGTCAATAGAACTAAATACGACCTGTTTACACTTATTAAAACTAGTTCTTTTATAGGCTGTACACATTTTGCACGGGTAGAACCCTTTGGATAGGTTAAACATATTTTGTTTGGGTGGATCTCTAATAAAACTTTTTACCATTCTGCTTTTCATATTTCTGGCCCCCCTAAAACCTATATTTCATTTATCTCCCAAATAGCCCTTTAACTCCTTGTCTGTCTGTAGAATCTGCCAATACTTGTTAATTATGTGTTTAATGTGTTTATATTTATTAAAATTTAGAATAATAGGGATCCCTTTTGTAGTTTCACTCTTTTCAACATTATTTACTTTGTCACTTTTATATGTTAGGAGGCTTTCTCTATTTAATGATCTCACTTTTTGTTTTTGACTTTCAAGGAGTTGGGGTTTATAGTTCTCCTTAAAACATTTGGTTAAAATATTGGCTTGGGAGTCAAATTGTTCAACATCACTACAGTTTCTTAGCATTCTTATGTATTGTCCTTTAAGAATATTATTGAGCCATGGTGGATAATGGCAACTGCATAAATCTATATAACGTTGACTTTTTTAAAAAATGTTTTTGTTTTTAAAATATGGTTATCTACATATATTTCCAAATCTAAAAAAAATATTTTTCTAAAACTGTACTCACTAGGTAAAACAATGCCCTTATCATCAGAATTCAGTAGTGTTATACAATCTTTTAAAAGATCCTCAATGCCCTTCCAAGTAAAGAAAATATTGTCTATATATCTGCGATAGAGAACCAAGTTTGCACCACAGACACCATCTGTCTCCAGGAAAGATTCCTCCCAAAAAGACAAACAAATTGGGGTAACTGGGTGCAAACTTGGTTCCCATCGTAGTACCGACCATCTGCAGAAAAAGCACCCATCAAAAATAGTTTTTATGTAAAATAAGATCTATACTGTCCATAATAAAATCCAATTGAACTGTAGGATACGAACGTTTAGTTAAAAAATGTTTCACCGCTTCACAGCCATTTTCAAGGGAGATAATAGTATATAGACTGGTAACGTCACAAGTCACCAGAATGAGGTTCTCTTTCCACTTGACTTCATCCAAGTCTTGTAGGATTTGGGTAGAATCTCTCAAGTATGTTGGTTGCAACGGAACCAGAGGCTGCAGTTGTCTATCTACATATTCTGATAAGCAGCTTAATAAAGAATCTACCACCGGAATTATAGGTCGTCCTGGTGGGTTCATTGGATCTTTATGGACCTTTGGGAAAATTGGTATCTTACATGTTTGGATGTTGAGGTATTGGAATTCTTTAATATTCAGGATGCCTACTGAGTTTCCCTTCTCCAAAATATTATTATATATTACTATGATTTGATCTGTGAGGTCTCCTGGTAGTTTTTTTTATAGGTAACCAAATCATTTAACCCCTTAACCCCTTAAGGACCAAACTTCTGAAATAAAAGGGAATCATGACATGTCTCACATGTCATGTGTCCTTAAGGACATTTTTAGTGGCAGCAGGGATAGCTGAACGTTTTGATATAAGATTTGTGTAGGTGGGCTTGAAAATGAGGGAGTAGTGGCAGTTTAGAAATCATGTCCTGATTTTTCAGCTTTTGCCAGCTCCCACTCTAGTTTTGAAAATTTTGCCATTCATTCCTATGGGACCAATTTCGCCACAAGAACGACGATATTCCGCGAACCATTCGACGAAACGTTCCACAAAGTAATAGCGCACCACTCGGGAATAATCCGCACGTTTCGGTATATTACGGTCTATGTAGTGTAAAAACTGTGGGAGGAGTTAGGGTGGTAAATTTGGCTATAATAAGAATAATAAGAACTAGAAAAGCTACAATTTCTGGGGAAATTGTGTGAAGTGTTCTTGCCTCCACCAGTAGTCTACAACTGGAGTGGGCGGAGTAACTGGGTGGAGTGGCTTGAGTAACTGTTGTGTGGTTGGAGTGGCTGGAGTAACTGTGGAAAGGTTGGACTGGGCAGAGTAACTGTGTGGAGTGGGCAGAGTAACTGTGTGAAGTGAGTAAAGATAGTAAACATTACACTAACCAATTGATTGATCAAATTTAAAAGTGCACATGGCAAGCTTGATAGAGAGAAATGCATTTTAACTTTTATATATTTATATAGCACGTTTAATTGCAACATTGTTGCCCAAAGTGCTTCACAGTTACATTAAAACATACATTTATAAAAACATTAGCAGGTGTACACAAGGTCCTGCCTATGACATCACTTGCTGCTCCAGCCTGGCACAGGTCAGAGTATTTTGGCGGTTGCCATCTTCAAATGTTCATATTTTAAGAGAGCTTTATATTGTGAGAATCACAAGACCCAGACCTACATTTTGATGCATAGTATGTCTCTGAAATATTAAAAATGAAGGCACAGTCGCAGTTTAGAAATTGCCCTTCAAGTTTGAGCTGGCTAGAGTGGAGTTTCAATGAATGTCAATGGACGGCGTGAGTTGCAAACAAATGGTCATATTTTGAAAACTAGCAGGACTATGGCTTAGCCGTGGACATTTTTAGTGGCAGCAGGGAATGTTTTGATATAAGATTTGTGTAGGTGGGCTTGAAAATGAAGGAGTGGTGGCAGTTTAGAAATCATGTCCTGATTTTTCAGCTTTTGCGAGCTCCCACTCTAGTTTTGAACATTTTGCTATTCATTCATATGGGACCAATTTCGCCACAAGAACGACGATATTCCGTAAACCATTCGGCAAAACGTTCCACAAAGTAATAGCACACCAATCGGGAACAATCCGCATGTTTTGGTATTTATTTAGTGTAAAAACTGTGGGAGGAGTTAGGGTGGTAAATTTGGCTATAATAATAATAATAATATATATGTGAGATAACATTAAGTAGTCTTGCTATGCAAGAAAACTTAATAATATATATGTGAGATAACATTAAGTGGTCTTGCTATGCAAGAACACTTAACTAGAAAAGCTACAATTTCTGGGGAAATTGTGTGAAGTGTTCTTGCCTCCACAAGTAGTCTACAACTGGAGTGAGCGGAGTAACTGTTATTATTTATTTACTGGAGTGAGCGGAGTAACTGTTATTATTTATTTATATAGCACGTTTAATTGCAACGTTGTTGCCCAAAGTGCTTCACAGTTACATTAAAACATACATTTATAAAAACATTAGCAGGTGTACAAAAGGCCCTGTCTATGACATCACTTGCTGCTCCAGCCTGGCACAGGTCAGAGTATTTTGGCGGTTGCCATCTTCAAACGGTCGTATTTTAAAAACTATAAATTCTACAGCGAAGAGCTTTATATTGTGATAATCACAAGACCCAGACCTACATTTTGATGCATAGTATGTCTCTGAAATATTAACAATGAAGTCACAGTCGCAGTTTAGAAATTGCCCTTGAAGTTTGAGCTGGCTAGAGTGGAGTTTCAATGAATGTCAATGGACGGCGTGAGTTGCAAACAAATGGTCATATTGTGAAATCGATCAGGACTATGGCTTAGCCGTGGACATTTTTAGTGGCAGCAGGGATAGCTGACCGTTTTGATATAAGATTTGTGTAGGTGGGCTTGAAAATCAGTGAGTGGTGTCAGTTTAGAAATCATGTCCTGATTTTTCAGCTTTTGCCAGCTCCCACTCTAGTATTATAATTATTATAATATATTTTTTTTATTATTTATTTATTTTTGGCACATTTCATACTAACAATTAATAACCCTTTCAGAGATCCAGGTCATTTTTTACCTTGTTTTGCAAGAGAAAGAGTAAAGTTCTACCAACTAATGAATATATGTGCTTTTTAACATAATCCACAGTATAATCTCACATTTAGAAAAATAGAGATACTACTAAATACATTCATAATAATGAGATAGATTCAAAATAATATTTATCACATAAAATATTTATTACTTAAATACAATACAATGCGAAACAGATACATACTAGAGATATTTATCAAAATGTTACACTTAGTGTTTCACATAAATAGGCAATTTCTACAATAACACATTGATAGTGTGTATCGAATGAAGGTTTTATTTCAGGATGTGTATGTTTATGGGGTAACCCTTTCATTAAGTATGTATGTGACCAATATGCCTTTCAGTGCATGCAGAGATATTAAGTAAAGCATTAAACTGGGGCATTTCTAAGTACATATAAAATGAGCACCTCTATATGTGGTGTTCACCTGTTACTCCCTAAGGAAGTGAGCGCATGGGTCACAAAACGCGTAGGAGTATGGAAAGACCGAACACCACCAACAGTACGTCCTTTGAACCATCCGAGTACCCATACCATAGTCCTCTGGCAACTCAGTACACTCGAAATGGAGAGACGCGAAACAGAAGGGATACTTCGATCTTATGGGATCCACATGTACTTTAGAAAAGAAAGCAATTCTTAATAGGATACAAGGAATTTTTATTTATTTACTCCTACTTCATATTTAATACCCGAAGGGATCCCTTTGATACAGACAGATCATATAGAACATTGCGAGTTGGTTGAATACTGAGGCACTCTAAGCTCCACTCAGATAAACTTGATCAATTATTTAGTTTTTTTATGACAAAGTTTCTTATGTCTAGTTTTTATATAGAAATGTATACTACTATCTATCTTGATATTATTTTTAATATATTTGGAATACCACTTTGAATAAAGTATCTTGTAAATATAGCAGCCTTATCTTCCTTTTGCGCTCTTTGGGCTTTTTCTACTAAATTATATATAAAACTCCACCAGCGACAACTCCGAATGCACTTACATTGATGCTTACCTCCGGTTATAATAAACAAGCAATAAAGATACAAGACTACATGTAGATATTCTATATGCCAACAATTATTTGTATATTTAAAAAGAAAGTCATGAATTGAGATAGGTAGCATTCAAAACAAAAGGTATTTTGGTGTCAGACCCTTTACCAAATGTCTCTATGCAGCTTAAATATGCTAAAATAGATTTATTACTCACTTGTTCTATTCACCCACTAGAGGCAGCACATTACAGAAAGTGCAATTACCTCTTTTCACATAGGGTTCTCCATATTCTGGCCATTTTGAACAAGTCTTCTATCTTTTAATGCAGACTAAAGTCAGTCGAACACTGTGCTAATATGGCTGTCACATTAGATTATGGTTTTCCACGCCATACTCCAGCATCTCTTCTAGGTATTTCGAGGCCTGCAGAATCCATGCGTCAGCTTTTAAGACTAATTGTGAAACATATGTTGGCCACTTCTGTCTGCTGATGGAGCATGTGTTATGAACAATCCAAACGGAGTGCTATTGTATTATCAGTATTGATCCTTTTTTCATCAATACTTTCAAAGCATTTTCTACAGCAAATTATATTTTGCAAAGTAATATACTATATACTTGAATGGCATGTTATTATGTTTCTTTTAAAAAGCTATGTTTAGCCAGGTAAACACACATAATGGGATACTTCTAGCACAGGAAACTAGCACAGGATATATGCAAGTCTTATTTTAGAAGGAAATAGTTCAAAACCCACCTACGTACTTCTGACTCATGTTTAGCCAGGGGTCAAAAATAAGACTTCCAGGAATCTCCTGATCCCCTGCTCATGCCTGGGTGATTTTTGGATATGTTGTTCACCCAGATCAGGGCTATCAGGGGATGTAAGGGGATATGTTGTGATTTGGGGTGCTTTGTAAAATATGTGTTTTTTCTGCCTGGAGATAATTGGGTTAATACAGTATCTGATCCAATTATCTCACAGGCAGAGGGGAGGATTGTATGTTTGTTGTGGGAGTGCCGTACATTTAGTTACTTTTCTGATTGGTTTGTAACAATTGTCATCCTGTCCCCCACAAGGTCCACTTGGGTGTTCCCTTGCATGGGGATTTGCATAAAAGGCCAGCTGTGGCTCCCATTAAATGAGATGCTTTACCCCTTCATGAAGTCTTGGCTCATGTTTGGGGGATTGTAGAACTACACTCTGGGGATTGCTATAATCACTATACTCCCCTGAGTATAATCACTAGCTCTTCTAAGAGCTGTTCCTGCTACACTCTCTAGAGTAGGAGAGGTCTGCCAACTGGGAGCTGGATCCTGGTCTTGGTTCTAGGGTGGGTGGAGGACGGCGAGACCCCAACCAAGCCGCGGTGGTTCATGACGTCTACAGTGCTTATAGTGTCTGGTGGAGTGCTTGGAGCACTCGGTGAGCACTAGGAGCATCGATTGACAGAGGCACCCAGTCGGGGTGCCAGGTGGTCCATCACAAATACTATATTGAGGAAGATTGGATGCATCACATTGCATGCCACGCATGCGAATCAGTTGCCCAAAACCCCTGTTTGAGAAGCATTGAATTGGCCATTAACAGAGGAGGTCATGCCTATGCACAATATTTATGCAATGTTGAGATACTAATAAATTGGTCTAATCGGGTAACGTGAGTCTTTACCAGTCAACAATAATTAAAAATAAAACTAAGAAATTAACAGAAAACACTAACTATTCACTTAGATAGTAAAGTAATAGTATTTTCTGCCGGAGGGGGTGTCTCTAAATTAAAACCTGGCCCCTAGTAGACACCTTCAATTAGATTTATAACTCTGTATTCATCTCAGATTTCCAAGTTGGCCCAGAGCTGGTAAAGGTGGACTAAAGTGTGTACCTATAGGAACAATAAGTGACCTCCCATGTGTTTCAGACCAACATCAATCCAAACTTTTGATTTTATCTCCTCTTTTGAGCTTGAAACAGCAATAATAATGGCATCAATTCATTTGTTGCAATTTCTAAATTCCATACATATGTCTCCCAACCTACTTATGACCTCCCTACTTATGACCTCATAAAGCAAACATCACAATACCTCACAAACGGCTTAAGCAGAACTAGCCATATTTATATTTTTTTTGTAGGTTGTGGTTTCCACATTCTAAATATGCAGAACATTAGGCATAATTATTCTTCTGTATATTATTATTGATGTTTATTTTGGATATGACACTGGAACACAATGGTTCTCCTTAATGCTAATAAAAATTATCGTATCAAATTAAATCACTATCTAAGAGGGGATACAGGCATATGGTCGAATCTCACTGTTTCAGCCGCTGTGATCGCTCTGTCAGAGCAATCACACGTGCTGCAGTGAAGCCCAGTCTGCCTCTCTGCACCTCCGTGTGAGCTGTGAAGTGCAGGGAGACAGATTGGTGCTGATCTGCTGCTCTCTGCAATAAAAAAGTTGTAAAATCCCACACCCCCCCACCTCTTCCCTGCCCTTTGATCACTGTCTGCAGTGATCAAAATACAGATACCGTATTTCACTGTGATCTGATATCTTTGTTTTAACCCCTGAGGGTTAACTTTTCTTTAATTTTTAACCCTCAGGGGTTAAATGTATTTAGTTAGTTAGTTACTTAAATATTTGCTAAGTATTTATTTAGCTAGGGTGGATAGAAGTTAGTGGCGAAATTGGGGATTTACTGTTAGACTAGTTAGGGGTTAACAGTAAAAAAAAGTTTTTAAAAGTTAAAAAAGTTTAAACAAAGTTTTAAAATGGTAGAAAAGTTGTTAAAAGCTACAAAAAGTTTTTAAAAGTTAAAAAAAGTTTTAAAAGTTTTTTAAAAATGTTTTAAAAAGGGAAAAAAATGCGTATTACCTCTACACTTTTTATGAATAAATTCTTCTGACAGCACACTAATGCTGAGGATTCCCAACGAGAATTATTATATCTCACGAAGGGAAGATCACCACCATTAATTATGCAGAAGACCTAAAAAGTTAAACAAAAATAAAATCGGAAACCGCTCCAACCACTAGTTAACAAATGGGGAGGTCCCAAATACTAGAGGGGAGAGAAAAGAAAAAAGAAAGGAGAAAAATGGCACTAATGGCACTCAACCTTTTAACAACGGAAGACGAAAAAAGAATCATACATGAAATAAAAGAACTCACAGAATCTTTTTTTTTTCTTGCAGTTAATAGCAAAAGGGGATAAAGGGGATAATAGGGAGATATAATAAGGATATATCAAAGGTTTCTATAATTGGTGCCTGCAGTTGTTCATATTCAGATATTTTTTGCGTACTAATTTTAATCAATCTTGTACGTCTTCTATTATAATTACCATTAAATCAAGGGAACATTTATTTAATATGCCAATCCATTTTCTGCACACCTCTGCTTTATGTCGTCCGAGTGTTTGTGTATTGTGGACTCTAAAGGCTTAGACTCTTACAGTGGTGGGACATAAACAGGTAGAGTAGGTTAATTAATTAATAATTACAGTTCATTATAGTATATAAATACTGTATTGTACTGGTGTATTTTGTCTTGAGAAAGGATCGTGAACAGATCAGAAATGTTGCTATATATGTATGGAGTGAACCAATGCAGCTGGGCAATTTCTTCAATCTGACTGGGATACACAGCCCATGTTACAATTGATACAAGCTTTGTTGTTACAAACAGAATAGTAAAAGTAAAATATGGAATGCTTTTATAGATAGATATTGTATTCCTGTGCATATTCTGCATAAATTAATAGATGGCACAGAGAAACAAAAATATGTTATCCCCCTAATTTAAAATTGTTCATTTTTATTGAAGGTTCTATAGAACCTTAAATTTAGGTTTTAGAGAAGCTGAACTGATGTTGAATGTGAAAGCATACTGTGCATTTTTTAAATATTTATCAAAAAGTGAGTTACTAATGAGACTCAAAATTTGGATTTTTTGAGAAAACTAAGGTTATTTTCAAAAAGTGCATGTTCTATGCAAGGAAAAATCACTGGTACTTGGTGTTTAAATAGAGGGAGTGCAAACGTCCAAGAATGGCATTAGCACACGGGTGTAAAATGATCTAGCAGCTAAGGGGTTGATTAGTTAATTGTACTAGAAAGCCATAAATGCTTGGTTATATATACACAGATTTAGGGTAGATGCATTGGTCTGAATTCTAATGGTTTATCAGAGAAAGAGTGCCTAGCCCTAGTGTGGGCACTCAAGAAACTGCAACCTTATCTGTACGGCCGGCCATTTACTCTCATGACTGATCATAACCCCCTTGTGTGGCTAAACAGGGTGGCTGGTGACAACCCCAGGCTATTACGGTGGAGCCTAGCCCTTCAGCCCTACAACTTTACAATGCAATACCGTCCGGGCAAACAAAACGGTAATGCGGATGGTCTGTCCCGACAGACCGAACTGGACGCTTAAAGGACAGTTCTCGGACATCCCCAAGCCTCAGAAACTATTGAAACAGAACAAAAATTTAAAAAGTTCCTTAAAACAGGTGTTTACGTTCCTTAAAGAGACACAATTGTCACCAAAACAACTTTAACTTAATAAAGCAATATTTGTATATAGATTATTCTCCTGAGTCTCCTCACTGCTCAATTCTCTGCCATTTAGGCATTAAATCACTTTTGTTTCCGTCCAAGCAGGCGTAGCCACACCTCCCCTGGCTGTTACTCACACAGCCTGCATGAAAACAAAATGTTTTCTTTTTCAATCAGATGTTTAGTAACTTTAGAAGTTTTTATCCCCTGCTCTGTAAATTGAACTTTAATTACACACAGGAGACTCCTGTAAGGTCTAGCAAGATTTTAACAGTGCAGGTGATACGAACTTCTTGATTCAACCAATTGTGTAATAAAGGAAACATAAACATTGTGGATACATTTCTAAATTATGCAAGAGACACAGAGGATGAAAAATCAACACAAAGTACTAATGTGAAATGATTGTGAAATTGAAAAAGATTATTAAAAAGCACAAAGTATTCACAAATGTGTGAATTATCTGGAATTCAAAGTGAATTTCAAATTCTAGGTGAAAATAGATTAATTGAACACAGCTGACTTGGCCTAATATTTAAAATTGCCTTAGAAATCACTTAGAATTGCCTACAATACACAGTGATCAGAATAACCTTGAGAACATGGATTTGTCCAGGAAAGGCTAACCAGTTGGTATACCCATGTTTTTTGCTGAAACATTACAGATAAAACGAAGATTCAAAGTTGTAATTAACACAGTTAAAAAGCAAAATACATTTAAACAGTTAAAAAGCAAAATAAACTAGCTCATGAAGAATTGTTTATCTGTGCAATGGATTACATTCAGTATACTGAAAATCTAGACAAATTGTAGAATTGTAGACTGTAGACAAATTCTCAATTTATATTTAGCCCTCTTATTCTAAACTGTGTAAATGTACAAGCATAATTCCACCATTACATGTCAGCCAATATTCAGTGCGATAAAACAGAACAAACGCAATCAATAGTGTACTAGGGATTCATTTATAAGTCAAGTTGAGTAAGTACAACTAACATCGTTCCTCAAATCACGACGATCACACACAAAGCAAAAGTCCAGAAGCGCGTTTCACCACTACTGGGATCTCCCCTTGAAGAGCCAGGTAGTGGCGAAATGCGCTTCGGGACTTTTGCTTTGTGTGTGATCGTCGTGATTTGAGGGACAATGTTAGTTGTACTAACTCAACTTGACTTATAAATGAATCCCTAGTGTGTTTGTTCGGTTTCATCACACTAAATGTCGGCTGAAATGTAATAGTTTAATGATGCTTATACATTTACACAACTCAGGTTAAAAAGGTGTGGGGGGTCGGATGAGTGCCCTGAAAGGCACATCATTATGGTATTGTATATATTTATTTTTTAGTAACTCTTTCGCTAATTGTTCAGTAGACACTTACCTTTTGTTTTCCATAACTAGAAAACGAACACTTATTTATACACCGTTACTATGTTTCTTGTTGATGGAATGTTATTTCTGCATTCAATATGAACCCTCTACCCAGATTCCACTACTAAACTAAAACTGTTAAATACAAGATACTCACCTATAGGCTAGATTTCTAATGTTAAACAGATTTTCCCTGACAAATATTCTGTTGGATCAATAGCTGAGATTCTCATACGTAAGCCGCTCTTTTTAGATAGATATAACGAAAAGTTAAATTTTATATCTTTAAGGGTTGGTGTTGGCTTTTCTTTGGTTTGTCATTTTTGTTAAGTAGGAGTTACCCCCCAATAGTCTCTGACTTTATTATCCTTATAATGTTGAAGCCATTATGGAGTCAAGAAGGATTTCCCCCCTTTTTGTGGAATAATTAGAAATGGCTACAATTGTTTTTTTTTTTTTTATTTGCCTTGTTTTGGATCACAAGCATAAAGGAATCGGTTTCAGGGTTGACCTTGGTGGAATTTATTATTTTTTTCAACCTATACAACGATGGAACGATGGAACGCTTAACTTCTATGCTTTTTTATTTTTTGCTTTTTTAATTACAAATTTAAATAAAGATTGTAAAAGAGATGCAATTTTAAGATGCAATATGATCAAGAAAAGATGAATTGCTTGTTTACCAAAAAACAAAAAAAAACCTCCCTCATGCCAAAGACTAAAATACTGCTTAGTGATCTCTTTTAGCTTTGACAGTACAAGCACAGGATGAGCAGAACAGCAAAGTTTACACCAAGAAATAATTACAGCTTGTTTTAAATAAACAGTAAATTATATGTAATAAAAAAAGAACATATTTGCTGATTGACAGAGAAGTTAAAACAAACACATTCAAGCTTACCAAGACTTACATCTGATAAGATTTGCCCTTTAGAGCAGCAGTTGTTCACGTTGAAAAAATGATGTTCTTCTGAGAAATTTTATTACCGTTTCTATCTATAAATCATGTTTTTTATACATATCTACTTTTTTTTTTTAATTTACTGCACATCTATGGAAAGAATATGATTTTAATGGTACATGCGGCAAATTATTCTTTGTTCTATTTATTAAGTGTCTGGGAGCCAGGTTCGAAATTATCTACAATACAGAGTGCTAGTGTAACAGGGATTCACCAATCAGAGTACTGACCTAAATTAAAGAAACCCACCAAGCACCATAACTAGTTCTCTGTGCTTAAACGGTTATGGTGCTAGGAATGACATGGCACCACCCATTCTAAGGAATCAAATTATTTTAGAATGTTTTGACTTCAATACCTACCAGGCATTGCTCCCCACTTTCTTTAGGTCAGAGACAGAGCTGGGGGCTTTCTGTCTGAACTAAGCACAATGGTGCAGGGCTTAGCTCAGGAGAACTAATGGATGTTCTTTCTTTGGAGCTTCCGCTCTCTGGAAGTAGTAGTGCAGGAGGAGCAGCGCTCAGTGGACCCCGGGGAACCATTGTTCTAAAATGGTTTAACTGCTTCCATTAGAGGCGAGCCATGACACTCCTGGCACCATAACCATTGCAGTGTACCACTACCTTGTAGTGGTTATGGTGCTTGGAGTGTTCCTTAAAAACCCCAGTCACAGATGTTTTTGGCGCAGCACATAAGATTATCCCTGGTAAAGGGACTCTTGCCATCATTCTATGAGCAACAGAGAAAGGTTAGGATCACACAGGGCCCTCGGCAGGTTACTAGTTACACTGTAGTGGTTATGGTACTTGAAGTGTACCTTTAAAAACCCTAATTTAGCTTGGTTGCTGAAGTCCTGCTTCAAAGTGTGTGCTTGGAGATATTCTAGAGAGTTTTACTGATTCTTCAACAGTCTAAGATTTTGCTAAGATTTTTATTTTTACTGTTACAGGTAAGAGTCATCTATAGGAAAAGGTTACTGATTGCACAAAGTTTGATTTCCTGTTGGTAATTTGATTTCATTAGCCAGATGTTTGCTATTGATTGCTGGTTAATTAGCTATTATTGCAATAAGCAGAGGCCTACCCAGGTGTTCAACATTCCTAGTGGGTGGTGCTTTTAGGAGTTATATAAGGCTTGTTGTCATTAGCTTGGCTAATATAGCTTGGTTGCTGCTTCAAAGTGTGTGCTTGGAGATATTCTGGAGGTAATTTTTGGAGGTAAGATTTGTTTGATTTAAATTATTCACCTTTAAAATGGCAGATTTAGTTCAGTGTAATAGTTGCTATGCATTTGTTTCACATTCCACTTTTTAGAGGTTTGGATGCTGTCTAATCTGTAGACAGTTCTCTATATTGCAGCAGAAGTGTGGTGGGTTGTGAAGTTGCTGGTTTATTCTTAACTACACTTCAGATGACACCAGGCTCCCTGCTGAAACAGAAAAAACTAATTTAATACTATATCTATATTCTGTTTATTATCCCCATATGTCAAAAAAATACCTTTTCTGATTTGCCCACTCCGTGTTCTATGATTGATTGTGTCTAATTAATGTGTCTAAATACATAACGAATACTATATATATATATATATATATATATATATATATATATATATATTTAAAAACATTGAGGTAACTTGTGTTATAATTACACCTGTTGATACGAAACATTACTGGCATACAACAATTAAACATAAAATGCATATTAACTGATTTAAACAGTCAGCTCACAAACAACCTTTCAAAGTAATTTTCTTTGGCCGCTGTAACATCTAATAGTATTAATAAGTTTAAAAAGGGCATTAGACATAATTGGAAAGTCCAACTGGCTATTAGCAAGGTGAATATAACTCAACCCTCTGCATTTAATGTGAAAACATCTACTGGTAATGCTGGTGGGTGGTAATTAAGTTTGACTGACCTTCATGTGTCCAGTTCTATATTCTACTCCAGTGTCTTACTAAAGTGGTGATAATTAAAGTAAACAGCATGACTCACGTTCACTTTTTATGAGAATGCTGGTGTTCTGGCATTCTTTTCTCATTATTAGAACTCATATTTAACTTAGTTTGTTACAATATTATCTTTGCATTGCTTGTCCCTTAATAAATGTAATGTGATAACTGTGTTTTAATTAGCTCTTGCTACCCGAGCCTTACCCAGTAAGCCCCTACTGAACGCCAGCCTGTAACTGCAGGAGAATAGGGGTTGATACCCTCTTAGTAGTTTCCCTGATATTCTGGCACAACCAGCTCGTTACTAATTTGCAACTCGGGTACTTCTTGATTAATTGTTATATTAAAAATGGTGTGGTTTGCATGACATGTTATAACATTGGTGCCCAAAAGATAAATCCCCATGATGCTTTGCATGCCTTTTGGAATGCTTTTGAGTGACAAAGCATCATGCAAACTGTAGTTTTAAAACATCTGGGAATCTCTTTGGCACCTCTGTGTTATACCCTACTATGCTGTTATTGTACACTCGAACTTGCTGATATGTCAATGTGTTTGTACCGATACTGTGTTCCCTAAGCATTATGAAAATAAACAATAACATTTCAATATACACTAGCAACAGTCCTAGGACTCCTATGCAGAAGCAGTCCAAGTCTGGTTTACAATATAGTTTATTTTTATTTTAATTAAGGGATTTATTGAGATTCCCAGTAGGGAAAAAGAGAAGTTTGAGCCAAAGTAAGGAAAATATAGATGTTTCGAGGGAGTGGTATTTAATATCAATGCCTCATTTCTCTCTGTACTGAAACCATTGCATACATCATTAATACTCAAAAAAGTATATAAATTGTCAATATATTTTACCATAGGCTTGTTTATTAACCTCAAAGGCATGAAAAGAATTGCTCATTCATATCCCTCCGACCAAATAGATCAAAAACAGGCAATAAATAACAGAAAAATATTCAAGAATGCCACGGAGGGATTAAAAGAATGAAAAATAGCTGTTGGTCCATTTTTGTTCCTCAGTTCTCCGAAATCAAAGACTGTATCCATAGGGACAGAGAATATATAATAAAAAAGGCCACTGCTAATACACTGCAGCCTTCCCTTCAACAGATTTTTAGGTGATGTCACAAAGTAGCTGAAACAACGGAGCACTATCCAAAAAGTGGCAAAACTCCTTATTTACAAATCACAATAATTTGATGTGCAATTTGACTCCAAACTATCCATAACAATTCTGCTAAAATACCCTTCCATTGGAGTATGGTGCTATAGTTTCAGAAAGCAACATTTAATCAGGATTCAGCCGCCTCAGCTTCGGTTTATATGAAGGTCTCCGGCTACTGGAAGCAATAATGAGCTTTCGGTGCAGATCTGAAGCATCTAGCAACAATAAAATATGTATATTGTATAGTCAGGGCCAGATTAAGAACCCAGTGGACCTGGTGCTGACACTTATGATGGGCCTAATTACAGAATCATATCGACCAAAAACACTAAAACAGTCATACCTCCCAAGCGTCCTGTATCTGATGGAGATGGTGCTGGAGGGAAACTCAAAGGATGCAGCTTTGAGAAAACACATACTCTATGCTAATCTCTCTCTAATTTATGCTTTCATTTTTCAAGTAAATCCATACCCCTTCACAGCAGTGTCCAGTGAAGCAGGAAGTCAATGGGCAGGGTAAAAGAGTGTGCAACAAACATGAATCACGTGTCCAGACCTGCCAAAATGGGTGAACATGCCCAAAAAGGGGGAATGTCTGCACAAAGAATTGGAAGGCAAGCCTGGCATGAATTGGAAGGCCAGCCTGCCAATCATGAAGGCTGTCCAACTAAGGGCATACTATGCAGGCAGCACCCTGAACATTGCATAAATGCGTCTAATGATGCGCCTACTCCACGCTTTCTAAGGACTGTCCCCTAGCACTCACATGTACACTTGTCTCCTTACCATCTTACTAGCAGGCAGAAGTTCCTGGTATATAGTCTGGGACAGAGTAAAGGTGTATGTAGTGAGTGTAGAAGAAAGGGGACATGCCACAATGTTAGAGAGACCAACGTCTGCATTACCTTAACTCATTTTATTGTCAGTCCACACAAGTTTTGTTCCCTTAGATCACTCTTAAGCTTCCATACTTAAAGGGACATTATAGTGACCAGAGCAACTACAGCTTATTGTATTTGTTCTGGTGAGTAGAATCATTCACTTCAGGCTTTTTGCAGTAAACACTTTCTTTTCAGAGAAAATAACTCCACTGTCCGCTCCTTAGATGGCTGCTAGAGGTGCTTCCTGGGGCAGTACTGCCGAGTGTGCAGCAGTGCCATTCAGTGTCTCCACCCTCTGCATGCACTCAACTTTCATCATAGAGATACATTGATTTAATTCATCTCTATGAGGAAGCATTGTAATTGGCTCAGACCACCACTTCTGATGATGTTAGCAGACAGTCAGTTCAGAGGCAGACAGGGGAAGAGCCAGCAGCTGCAGACTTAAATACAAGTAATATTTTACTATATTTAGGGAGGTAAGAGGCGGTCAGGGGGGCTAGATGGTGGTTTTAACATAATAAGGTCAGAAATACATGATTGTGTTCCTGACCCTATAGTGTTCCTTTAAGCAAGAGCATGTGAAGAGTAGTTAGGGTTGCCACCTTTCTTGGAATAAAATACAGGCCATAATCATTTGTATAATTATGTATGCTTGATATCACATGATGTAAATCACAAGGAGTGACATAAGAGAAAATTCTGTAAAATCACCAACAAACTACATATAGTTTGATTCTGCTGTATAGATGGATTGCTCCCAGTGTCTTCCGGTCTTCCAGTGTCCCAGTCTCCCATATACACCCGGTGTCTCAGTGTCCCTATGTATCACAGTGTCAGTGTTCTCATGTAGCCCAGTCCCCTAGTTTCCCAGTGTCCCCATGTCACTAGAATACTAGGGGACACTGAGAGACATGGGGACACAGTGAGACATGAGGACACAGAGACCCGGGTACACAGAGACATGGGGACACTGGGAGACATGGGGACACTGAGACACTTACAGTATAGCTTTCTGATACCTAGCCAAAACTGTCTATTTTCACCTTAATTACTGTTGCCGTTGGCAGTTCTTTCTCTTCCCACAGCAGGCATCTATACCCCCCAGCCCTTCTGTGTGCCTGTTTGTCCTCCCTGTCCATTTGTGTGTCTTTTTCTTCCCTCAGCCCATTTGTGTGTATATTTCCTTTTCCTCAAGACCATCTGTGTTTCTCTTTGTCCCCTTTTTTTCTGTTGCTGTGGAACTTTGTTTAAAACCATAATGTGAGTTTATTTGCTTTAAATCTCTATAATACACTCATAAATACTGCATCAGTTTTAATGCTATGGATGTCAAGATGTTTCTCCCTTTCCCCCCCAAAAAAAACCTTCTATAAGAATCGTAAATGAGAAAAACCCATAGCTCCAAAGAAATACATGTCACAGTATTATGTGGCATGGACGGGTGTCAGAAAACTCCTAAGCATCATTTTTTTTTTTTTTTTTATGTGGTGTTTTGTGCACATGTAGTTTGGGACAACCTATGTGTGGCCAAATAATATTGCACCAGACCTGCCTGAGGTGGCTTTAAAGTCCAAATGTTAAAAAAACAATGGGACAAGTTAAAGGGACATGAGGAATCAGAACATTATTAGCTAATCTCAGGTGTATTAGAAGCAGGAGTCCTTGATGTTTCCAAATTGTTAGCAAGTCTCTTCTATGCAGGGCCGTCTATAATATGATTAGGACCCTGGGCAATGCATTTTCTTGGGCCCCATGGGCCCTGTCCCTGCCACTGCCTCACCTCCCAATTACGTCCAACCCGCAATCACACTGACAGACGTACTGGCACATACACACACAGACAGACATTAAAACATTCACAGATACATACTGACACACACAGTCACTACACACAAATATATACTGGCAGACATACTGACACATACATACATTACATACATACATACACAGACACATACATTAACAGATATACTGCCACACACACAAACACTTACACTGACAGATATACTAAAACACACAGACACATACACTGACAGACACATTGACACACACACACAGGCATAATGACATATATACACACACACACACACACACAGGCATACTGACATATACACAGACAGACGTAATGGCTGATACAGACAGACATTAAACATTCACAGATATATACTGACACACACATACACTGACATACAAATATATCCTGGCAGACATACTGACACACACACACACACACACACAGACATACATACATACACACACAGACATACTGGCATACACACAGACATGACTGACACACACACACACATAGACATACTGACATACACACAGACACACACCACACAGACAGACATACTGACACACAAAGAGATGCTGACACACACACACAGACATACTGACATACACACAGACAGACTGGCACATACACACAGACAGACATTAAAACATTCACAGATACATACTGACACACACATACACTGACACACAAATATATCCTGGCAGACATACTGACACACACGTACACACACACACAGAGACATACCTACATACACACACACAGACATACTGGCATACACACAGACATACTGACACACACACACACAGACATACTGGCATACACACAGACATACTGACACACACACACACACAGACATACTGGCATACACACACAGACACACTGACATACACACACAGACATACTGGCATACACACAGACATACTGACACACACACACACACACAGACATACTGGCATACACACACAGACATACTGGCATACACACACAGACATACTGACACACACACACAGACACACACACTGACACACAGACATACTGACACACACACACACACACACTGACACGCACACACAGACATACTGGCATACACACAGACATACACACACAGACCTACTGACATACATTTAGCCACCCTCCAGGTTCTTACCTTTTCCTGGAGGGTGGTTTCCCTGGTCCAGTGGCAGGCTGAGGCAGATGGGAGTTCTCCTCTGGAACTCCCCTCCTCCCTGCCTTCCTCCTCCCGCACGGCTATCTCTGGTGGGAGGAAGTGACGACACTTCCTCCCAGCCGGCTGCAGAACCTGAAGAGGGGCCCGGTCGCGCTGTTTAAGCGCCACAGCGCCCGACCGGGTCCCTGCTGACACATGCTCCCCGGGTGGCCCTTAGTGCATGGGCCACCCGGGGAGCCTCCTCAGTGTGCGGGGCAAATCGCGGGGCCCACAGAGCAGCTGCTCTGGGCCCCCAGGAGCAACTGGGCCCGGGGCAGCTGCCCCGTTTGCCCCGCGTTAAAGACGGCCCTGGGCTTATGGTTATCCTAGCAATAAGATAATGCCAGGGACTAATGCAAGTATATAGAAAATTGGGCAGACTAGATGGGCTGAATGGTTCTTATCTGCTGTCACATTCTATGTTTCTATGTTTTAGATATTAAGTAAATAAGGTCACTTAACTCTTCTCTGGAAGAGACAGTGAAATTAGGAATTGCTTCACAAGATAATTAAATGTTAATGAAGATTTAGTAGATAGCTACTCAAAAGAATGTGGGGAAGTCAAACAAATTTAAAGATCACTTTATAACATCTGTTCAGTCTATCAGAATTTGGGGAATTTCATAGTGACCGCACTGAGTTAAAAATGCGCTTAAGTATGTCTGATGAATAGGCTGTTTAGAATATAGTGCAATGGTTAAGTGGCATGAAATGCTCAGGAATCTAAGAATTAATTATAATTTAAATTTATATTGGTTCCTTGAGGGAGACATAATGACTGAATTATAATTACACAAATATAAAGAGGTCATATATAAAAAAAAAAAAATTGTGTGTGTGAACACGAGCACAAACCACAAATATATTGTCACGGCACTGCCGTGTACTCACCTGCCCCTGGGCACCCGTGACACCCTCGCGGCAGTGTCGCAGTACTCGCCGCTCCTGGAGACCCCTCAACCGGCATTCTGCACAAAGAGGAGGAGGAGAGCTACAGATCCATGAGGGAGGAACAGGTCAGGGACTATGGTGTAAAGCAAGATAGTGCCGAGTCCCTGACCTCTTTATATAGATCATGTGTGCTCCACCTACTGCTGGGAGGTGGCCGGTCATGTGATCCCAGCCACCGTTTTTAAACCAAGCACACCTTCCAGTCAGTGCTTGGTTATTTTGCTTGTCTCTATATACCTGCCTATTGCCCTGATTTTCAGCCTATGTGCCTGGTTCCTGATCCTTGATTCTCCGGTTGATTATTCCTGCCTGCTTCCTATCCTGACTACAGATTGATCGGCTACTTCTGTCAGCTGCCTGACTGCGATTTTCTTTCTCAGATTGATCGGCTACTTTTTTCGTCCCCTGCTCCTGTTTCCTTGGATTCTTCATTTGGCTTCTTCCCATTAAAGGCCTCCAAGCCACCACACACTCTTTGGGACCCTGAGGGTCGTGATAGTAAGGGAGTGCTGTTCCGCTGCAACTATGTTCCATCATCTCTGCAAATTCCCCAGGTGGGTGTGATATATATATGATTAGATCGAGAGTGTTGAGATTTAATAGAACATTGCGTGTGATATTAAGTAAAAGAAAAGTAGGAGAAAGGGGAGGAAAAGGAGAAAGGGAAAAGGGTCACTTAATTGTAGAGAGATAGCAAAACTAGGAATTTTTCCACAAGACACAATTAATTGTAAAAACACCCCTTCACATACTTGAACTTGTCTGACTGAGAGGCTTATTGAGAATATAGTACAATTACCAAAAGGCTGAATGCTCAGAATTATAATTACTCACCGTAACTATAACTAGATTGGGCCATTGAACAAGGTGTTTTGACTGTACTATAACTACGAAAATTGCCTCAGAGGATGAAAGAGTGAAGGGCGACTTGCCTTTCCTCTAAACACTCTCCCCAGGTATACCTACAATGATAAAAAAAATAACTCATGGGGCACATATGAAATAAGATTTAAAACGTAAACATATCTTTATTAGATTCTATTTAAAAATGTCCATAGGCAAAACGTGGTGAAGTACGTGGAACACACGATGCTAGTGAGTTTAAAAAGGAAAGGCTTGATGCAGCCTAGATAGTCTCCCGTGTATATTTATGTGTAGCTGACTGTAAGTCGTTACTAATAAAATTGATCTATGTGAACAACATAATGATCAGATATCTACTTGGGGGATTGAAGTCAAAAGCTGGTAACTGGCAATATATTGCAATTAGTTAAATAGTCTCTCTTTCTAGGTACATAATGGGAGCTCCAAATAGTGTAACCTATATATATATAGAGAGAGAGAGAGAGAGAGAGAGAGACAACTTCAGGTAAATAAATGGGACTATATTCAGATAGCCTCTATCTTATATATATTGAACTTGTGTTAAATAGATGAAACTGTATTAACACAATCTTTCTCATGCCATGTTGTTATCAGTAGTGGTATAAAGTTTAGCTAAATCAAATAAATGAAAGCAGAAAATAATAATAGTAAGCTGTAAGCTAAACTTGCTTTCTACTAATTACTAACAGTTAGTGCTATTAATAGTAAGTTAAACTTGCTTTGAGAGAATATGTTGAATCCCTTAGGTAAATAAAGTAGAGAAATGGTGTAGCAGTCAAACCCAGTCTGTCTATCTAGACAGACACTATAAGTGCAGTTGTTAAAAGAAGGTGGATTGCCCAAATAGATGCTGAAAAAATCCTTAGGTACACACTATCTAACTACTTAGATATGCTGGAAAATATAGCAACCACCCCATCTAAGTAAATACTCATGTGAATACAAATGCCAGTAAGTGACAGCTCTAAACCAAGTTGCTGATCAAAGTAAAGTGACCAAATTTCTATGGCTGATAGATCAGAACCTGAAGCCCAAATAACTAACTAGAATCATCCCCAGGACCTACAGGAGACTAAAAGGCTGCATCAGAAACCTAACCTAATAGAAAAGAAAAAACGTCTAACTCGACGCGCGTTTCAGCGCTCTCAGGCGCCTTTTTCAAGAGTGTTTCCATGCCGGGTGCTCATCCGGTCTTTTAACCCCTTAAGGACACATAACATGTGTGACACGTCATGATTCCCTTTTATTCCAGAAGTTTGGTCCTTAAGGGGTTAAAGGGGCTTGGATCCGCCTCCAAAACTGTATTTGGTTATAGCCACGCCTAGTCCTGTGACGTCAGGCGGACAGAGGCTGAATAGGTACAAATAAGGGAACTCAAAGTAAAAAGAGCTCGGAGCCAAAAAGACTGGACTGCCCAAGGTAAAAATAGATTGTGTTTGAAATTAGCATCCAATTAACCCTTGGGAGTCAGAAGGTCTAAACCTTGGATTCAATATATTAATAAAAATGGAAACATCAATATAGAGTGATAGATGGTTTATAAGGATACAAAATTACCATATTACCAGTAAACTTTGTAAAGAGAATAAATTAATACATAGTGTCCGATGTCTAAAGGATATATAATTATAATATACAATGGTTACTGTTAAAGATTTTCAAGCTAAGTTAACTATCCGTTTAAGCCTAGCTTCAATCACTTTTGAAACCAATTTCGTTTTAATAGTCTATATAGATTTAAAGATTGCTAATCTGCTGGTAAAAATAAAAATTAATAAATAATAACAGAATAATAGAGAAATAAAGAAAGGTAAATAAAAATAGATATAAATAAAAATAAAAAAAGTCATGGATTAACTGCATCAAGTGCATCAAATATCTAGAAATGGTAAACATGTCAAAGCCTCTAACTGTAACCATTTAGTGGAGTTGTCAGATAAGCCTAATTAGCAATATAAAGATGAAACTTACATGTAGAACCATATAAAAAATTAAGAGAGATCACCATTTAGTGTGATGTCTCCTCCATCCATCAAATTCTTGGTTCAGAGTATATGAATATTACGTCCTTAGAAATTAATATGACACTATATTGTATCTCTTAGCCTGTTAAAGTTGTATAATCCTTAAAGAAAAGATATGATGATAAATCAAAAATAGTAATAAATAATCATAAATGGAGCCCTTGGGAGTTTTAAAGTGGGCTTAACCAATACAATATAGTTGGAGCAAAGTGCTGTTCCATTTCTTCAGATAATCCTAAATATTGTCACCAGATATTTAAAGGGTAAAGGGTCTCTTCCATTAGTTCCAGTCTCCTCAATAAATTCCTTAAGGGGTGATCCGAATTACCTAGAATACCGGAACAATCCCATAATTATAAGATGCTGATGTATAAAAGGCTATTATAGAAAAGGGGAAAACGAGAAACCTTCATTAAGACCTTTTGGGCTTAAAGTTTTTAATCTATATATTGTTGTGGTGTGACCTAAATATGAATATTAATCTCTTAATACATAATAATTAAGCAATACGGAACAACATTAATATTTTTATAATTCATGGTATTATGGTCGAATATGTGGATAGAAAATACACAAAACGTTGTAATATTAAATGTATATTTAATATAACTATAATAAATAAACAGATGCTAGCGGAATGTCAATTTCAATAAACAGATGCTAGCGGAATGTCAATTTCAATAATTATACAATACAATACTACACAAAACACTATTGGTTGCTAAGGCTATTACAATTGCTAACTGTTACAATACAAACATATACTTACAAGGCCCCAGCCAAAGGGCTGGGGCTAAGTCAGAGCTGGTGCTACATGATCAGTCAGGTACAGGCAAACAGAGCTTGCTTCTCCTAACATCTGGGTTTTATTCAGTGTAAGTAGGCTGGCCTGTGATGTCACTGCCAGAAGCACAGGTCTTCCTACACACTCCCCCTAGTGGTGCCCCAAAGCATTACACTAAATATGCTTTACTGACATCTAGTGGTGCGTCTAAAGCATTAAGCTCATTATGCTTTTTTTATGACAAAAAGTCATTAATTAATAAATACCATTACAAACCACCCTTTGATTTATGTCATAAAACAAACATTATAAACCCGTACATCTTGAATCTACCCTATTTTAACAGTACCTGCCCTACAACAAAACCCACCTTTTGAAGAATGATACCCATTTACCCGTAAAGTTATGACACTTTATTGCTTATTCAATTTTGTTTTTTTGTTTTTTTTAAAATAAGCACATACCCACCCTTATAATAACCACTGAGCACATGCATTAGCAGTTGG
>OW240913.1:40565433-40609252 GCA_933207985.1 Pelobates cultripes | reverse complement strand
ATGCACCGACAGCTACTGTAAGCATCAATCTCCCGAACTGCAAACTACACGAATTCACCAACTCCCGAACAGGAGACCCACGAATACTGGAAACCGCCGAACAGGAAAAGCATACAATCAGCTTACACTCCTGGCAATCAGCATACAATCCAATTCCCCCAATAACGAGACGACACTTCGTTTTGAGGGTCAAGCAGGAACTGATTTACTGGGGCTACCTGCCCGGCTTTTAAGCAGGCCTCCCACCTAGTGGACACTCCCCTAGGGGACCAGATGGAAAACATATTGGACATTGACCAATCACAGACATACATCTTTAAACACTCCCACAATTCATCACAATCCCTCCTCTCTGTCCTGGAGGTAATTGGGAAGTAATCCAATTATCTCCAAGGACAGAGGCAAAACTCCATTAGCCACATGGCAGACAAAGGACAATAAAAGACATAAAATTACATACTGTTACATTTATCACATAGAACATACACATTCTACCTATCCCCAGATAGCTTAGATCTGAGCGCACATTATTACCGGATGGTGCTCAGATCACATACATACAGTTCAATCGCCATGGAGCCAAAGTCTTTCATACAGTCTTTCAGTATACGGCTGGGCTCCATGGCATAGCTATCTGGGGTAGCATGGCTTTAACAGTCTGCAGAAAGGCACAAATACGCTTTTCTGCAGGGAAAATAAATAGTTTTAACTGCCGGGCCATAGTCTAAAGGGAGCAGGTGAGCAACCAGGCTCCTCCAGTGGACAGTGGCGAGGCTGGTTTCGCCACATTTCTCCCCTTTACCATCTGACCTCCTGTCGGTCAGTGCCCTGGTTAGTCCAGCAACCCACCCACAAAACAGAATCCGCAGTATAACCCACCCACCAGAATTGGTTACTACACCTGGGGTAGTGGGTAGTTTGTCCATGTCCAGGAGCTCCACCTCGGCTCTGGGGGGGTACTAGCGTTCCGGATCGGTGGGTTGCTGAGTGGGCAGAGACCAGTGGTACTCTGCCCTGCTGCCAGCGCTACCATGGGAGTAGCCTGGTTGGAGCCCAGTTGAGGGAATGGCGTAAAAGGCTCCTCACTCTGGACCTGGTACTGCTGCTGGAGGGCAAGACAGGCTGTCTCCCCTTTGGATGAACATCCCTGCTGCCGGGGAACAGGACCGACCATCCCTAGCCCTTGTGAGGCATGTGCAGAGACCACGGTCCCATCTGCACTGGTGTGGGGCTTATCATCTCCCCTTGGTGGGCTAGGCTGCTGTTGGGGAGAGGGGGTAGCAAGTTCCTCTCCCTTACCCACTTTCTGTCGCTGGGGAGAGGGGATGACAAGCTCTTCTCCCTGACTCTCTCTCTGCTGGTGGAGGGGGGGACCAACTGTCTCCCCTTTCAATATACTGTCCTGCTGCTGGGGGACGAGACCGACTGCCTCATCTGCCCCATCTGGGAGAATAGGGTCTCCCCTTTGGGAAATAAGCTGGCGCTGGGGAGAGGTGGTCACCGACTCCTCTCCCTGGAACCCTTTCAGCCGCTGGGGAGAGGGGGTAGCAGGCTCCTCTCCCTGACACTCTTTCTGCTGGTGGAGAGGGGGACCGACTGTCTCCCCTTTCAATATTTTGTCCTGCTGCTGGGGAGCGAGACCGACGGTCTCTGCTCCCTGCAGGACACCCTGCCGCTGGGGAGGAAGGACAGCACCTTCAGCTCGCTGTAAGATAGACTGCCGCTGGGGAGGAAGGACGACACCTGCAGCTCCCTGTAACACACACTGCCGCTGGGGAGGAAGGACGGCACCTTCAGCTCCCTGTAATACACAATGCCGCTGGGGATGAAGGACTACACCTTCCGCTCCCTGTAATACACACTGCCGCTGGGGATGAAGGACGACACCTTCAGCTCCCTGTAATACACACTGCCGCTGGGGAGGAAGGACGACACCTTCAGCTCCCTGTAACCCACACTGCCGCTGGGGAGGAAGGACGGCACCTTCAGCTCCCTGTAATAAACACTGCCGCTGGGGATGAAGGATGGCACCTTCGGCTCCCTGGGACTCACACTGCCGCTTAGGAGGAAGGACGGCACCTTCAGCTCCCTGGGACACACACTGCCGCTGGGGAGGAAGGATGGCACCTTCAGCTCCCTGCGACTCACACTGCTGCTGGGGAGGAAGGACGGTACCTTCAGCTCCCTGTGACACACACTGCCACTGGGGAGGAAGGACAGCACCTTCAGTTCCCTGGGACTCACACTGTCGCTGGGGAGGAAGGACGACACCTTCAGCTCCCTGTAACCCACACTGCTGCTGGGGAGGAAGGACGGCACCTTCAGCTCCCTGTAATGCACACTGCCGCTGGGGAGGAAGGACGGCACCTTCAGCTCCCTGGGACACACACTGCCACTGGGGAGGAAGGATGGCACCTTCAGCTCCCTGTAACCCACACTGCCGCTGGAGAGGAAGGACGGCACCTTCAGCTCCCTGTAATACACACTGCCGCTGGGGAGGAAGGACGGCACCTTCAGCTCCCTGGGACACAAACTGCCGCTGGGGAGGAAGGACGGCACCTTCAGCTCCCTGCGACTCACACTGCCGCTGGGGAGGAAGGACGGTACCTTCAGCTCCCTGTGACACACACTGCCGCTGGGGAGGAAGGACGGCACCTTCAGCTCCCTGGGACTCACACTGCCGCTGGGGAGGAAGGACGGTACCTTCAGCTCCCTGTAACTCGCACTGCCGCTGGGGAGGACGGACGGCACCTTTCATCTCCCTGTAACTTACTTGGCCGCTGGGGAGGAAGGACGACACCTTCAGCTCCCTGTAACACACACTGCCGCTGGAGAGGACGGACGGCCCACCCCCTTGCCCGCTCTGATTCCAACGGCAAGTACTCTCCCACTATTTTCCTCATGAACTGTACGGTTTTCTCCGGGGGACTGGGTCCATAGAAAGCCAGCAGCGCGGTAACCTCTCTGTCAAACGCCTCCTGAGTGTAGTTGGGTGCCATGCTTGCTCTGCTGAAGTTGCTTCTTTTGTAGATAGGGTCGCTGTACGGGTACTAGCGTTGCCCTCAATTTGTAATCCAGGAACTGGTGTTGTCTTGTAGCTGTCCTTCTGGGCTGTGGAAATGATCCCGTCGCTTGCCACCAATTGTAACGGACCGTTTTGCATACAAGAGGTTAAAAACTGTTTAAGCGATATTCCCCTTTCCAGATGCACCGACAGCTACTGTAAGCACCAATCTCCCGAACTGCAAACTACATGAATTCACCAACTCCCGAACAGGAAACCCACGAATAATGGAAACAGCTGAACAGGAAAAGCATACAATCAGCTTACACTCATGGCAATCAGCATACAATCCAAGTCCCCCAATAACGAGACGACACTTTGTTTTGAGGGTCAAGCAGGAACTGATTTACTGGGGCTACCTGCCCGGCTTTTATGCAGGCCTAACAACTGTTGGACATTCCCCTAGGGGACCAGATGGGAAACATATTGGACATTGACCAATCACAGACATACACCTTTAAACACTCCCACAATGTATCACAATCCCTCCTCTCTGTCCTGGAGGTAATTGGGAAGTAATCCAATTATCTCCAAGGACAGAGGCAAAACTCCATTAGCCACATGGCAGACAAAGGACAATAAAAGACATAAAATTACATACTGTTAAATTTAACACATAGAACAGATAACTTAGATCTGAGCCCACATTATTAATGGATGGCTCTCAGATCACATACATACAGTTCAATCGCCATGGAGCCAAAGTCTTTCATACAGTCTTTCAGTATACGGCTGGGCTCCATGGCATAGCTATCTGGGGTAGCATGGATTTAACAGTCTGCAGAAAGGCAAGAATACGCTTTTCTGCAGGGAAAATAAAAGGTTTTAACTGCTGGGCCATAGTCTAAAGGGAGCAGGTGAGCAACCAGGCTCCTCCAGTGGGCAGTGGCGAGGCTGGTTTCGCCACACAGTTTTGGACGGAACACCAGTAAAGGAGGGAAGTAGGCAGCAGACCTGACAGATAAGTGGGCAGCAGATCTGGCAGGGTATAAAAACACAATAGGGCCCAAGGGGACAGCAAACAAACAAGGTGGGAAAGTAACAGAACTGGAGGTAAGAGTAAAGTGTGGCCCTTTAGGAGAGAGCAAGACAGGTTTGTGAGATAGAAGTCACTCTTGGAGGCCGTAAACATTTTTGAACAGATGGGTTTTGAGGGACTTCTTAAATGATTGAAGACTAGGGGAGAGATTGATGAGGGTAGGAAGACTGTTCCAAAGGAAAGGAACCACTCGCAAGAAGTACTGCAAGAGCAAATTAGCAGTAAGGGTGCGAGCAGCCGACAGGAGTAGGTCACCGGCAGAGACCAAGAAGGGGCGTGCCTATGAATCAGTGAAACTAAAAATATAGTACGGCTTCTGTGGGGACCAGTTAGTAGGGAGACCAGTTTGTACTGCAACCACAACTGCATACTATATGGTACAGAAAAATATGGTTAGTTAGTAATACTACAAACCGAAAATCAAGAACCAGGTTGGTATGTATAAATGGATTTATTTACATTAATAAAAAAAATGTATAAAATATAAAAACAATAAAAGGTCACTGGTCCAACGTGTTTCTTCTCCATAGAGACTTCCTCATGAACCTAAATTCCTACAATTACAAACATAAAAAAATTGTCAGTAACAATATGTTGTCCTACCCACACAGTTATGCCAACATATATATGAGGATATGGGTGGAGCTTTGGGTATGGTCGGATCATGACTGGAGGGTGAATCTGGTGCTTTGGTGGCATTTTATAGACGATATTTTAATAATTTCGAGGGGTTCCACTCAGAGGTTTGATGTATTTGTTCAATATTTAAATAAAAATCCTTTTAATTTAAAATTTACTCCAGAGTGGAGTGATAAAATTATCCATTATTTGGATGTAACCTTATTCAATCAGGGTAGAGATGTTAAATCTCATTGTTTCTTTAAGCCAACAGATGGCAACAGTTACGTTCATCGTAAAAGTTGCCATCACCAACCGTGGCTGAGAAGTCAATTCACTAATGCAAAAGGGGTATAAAAGAAACCCAATAGAAAAAGAAATAAAACTGGCTGGGAACAAAGAAAGAAATGTGCTGCTTATGGATAAACCACAAAATATTCAAAATAAAAATTTTCAACAGAGTTTTATAACAAGATACAACAAAGACCATTGGTAGATTAAGAGAGGTCTAGCCAAACACTGCCCCATCCTCCTGCAGGATCCCATATTGAATACCATTCTGCAGGTAATTTTTAAGAAAAACTGTAACCTAAAAACCTTCTAGCCCCTACCTATGTAAAGGGTATACAAACCACTAGACAAGGGAAGGACCCAAGAGATCCAGGTTTTAAGGGATGTGGGAAATGTAAAGCCTGCCAAACTATGAATTTGTCGAAAGTTACATCTTTTAAGAGTAACAAAGAATATATACTGGATACCAGTAGGTGTATAGGCGCTTCCATAAATATTCAGTAGTAGGTGTATGTGTAAAAAACGTGTTTCCCATATCACCTTAAAGCTTAGACAAGTAAAAAAAGAGGTAAAAGCACTATTAAATAAACACAACACCCAAGTGTCAAGATAAGAGGACAAAGAGGTATACATATACTTTACGGTACATAACACAGAAAATGTCCCACTGTTGGTAAGGGTACAAGGTATGAGAATCTATAAAAAAAAAAAAAAGTTAAACAATACATAGTGTAACCTGTTAAAATAACAATAAATGTAAACAGATGTATGATTACACTCACAAGTGTTGTCAGCTTCAAGGTGCCAATACTGGCTTGGATAGTTGACCACAGGCAAAGCAGGCAAGCAGGGATAATTCCAATGTATTTATTTGAAAAAAATATATATATTTAAAAACAGGACATATATATAAGCAGTGTGTAAAAACAATAATATACACTATCCCAATAAAGTCCTAATATAACAGTGCAGTAAACACGTTTCGACTTGAAAGTCTTCTTCAGTGCAATGCTTGTAGATGTAAGTATCCTTCCTTTTATATATATAATTGATTGCCAAAGTCAAATCACCCGCCTGCCGATCCTCTTCCGGGTCACATGACACTTCCGGTTGCGTACGTGCGTCGAGCCGGTGTTGTTGTGATGTCACTTCCAGGTTCGTACTGGTCGCTTATTTCTATTACAGGAAGTGTCCAAAACGTCCATATTGCAAATGGGCGACTCTGCCCTCAAACTAAGTGTATAGTACTCTGTGGACTTGTAAATACTTAAATAAGAAGCTGACAATATACAGTTAGAAAAAAAAAACACTCTTAAAATTAGACCAATATTGCCACACAAATTCATAATACCTTACTGCAAACAAAGGTAATATCGAACTTAGCAGGATGGAAAATAGAAAAAATGTCTGTATTACAGTAATACAATTATATATTATAAAATCCTACAAAAATAGTTTAAAATAGATGGATATTTTGAAATAACAGGAGTTTAGAAAAAATTAGCAAATTCGAAATCCAAATTTAAGCCATTTGGAATTCAAGTGTCCAATTCAAATATCCATCTGGTTTCCACCTTACTTAGTTCTTTGAAGTTGTCTTCCCCTCTCCAGTTGTGTTTTTTCTTATAAATAGCCATAAAATTTAAACACCTTAGATCACTATTGTGCATTTTATCAAAATGATCCAAGACACTATGTTTATCGTACCCCCTCTGGATATTGCCCATGTGTTGCAGTATGCGTGTTTTAAGGGCTCTAGTTGTCATTCCTACATACTGCAAACCACATGGGCACCAGAGGAGGTATACAACAGTAGTGGAATGACAGGTCAAAACAGCTTTAATTTTATATTTCTTTTTTTGTGTCAATAGAACTAAATACGACCTGTTTACACTTATTAAAACTAGTTCTTTTACAGGCTGTACACATTTTGCACGGGTAGAACCCTTTGGATAGGTTAAACATAATTGTTTGGGTAGATCTCTAATAAAACTTTTTACCATTCTGCTTTTCATATTTCTGGCCCCCCTAAAACCTATATTTGGTTTATCTCTCAAATAGCCCTTTAACTCCTTGTCTGTCTGTAGAATCTGCCAATACTTGTTAATTATGTGTTTAATGTGTTTATATTTATTAAAATTTAGAATAATAGGGATCCCTTTTGTAGTTTCACTCTTTTCAACATTATTTACTTTGTCACTTTTATATGTTAGGAGGCTTTCTCTATTTAATGATCTCACTTTTTGTTTTTGACTTTCAAGGAGTTGGGGTTTATAGTTCTCCTTAAAACATTTGGTTAAAATATTGGCTTGGGAGTCAAATTGTTCAACATCACTACAGTTTCTTAGCATTCTTATGTATTGTCCTTTAAGAATATTATTGAGCCATGGTGGATAATGGCAACTGCATAAATCTATATAACGTTGACTTTTTTAAAAAATGTTTTTGTTTTTAAAATATGGTTATCTACATATATTTCCAAATCTAAAAAAAATATTTTTCTAAAACTGTACTCACTAGGTAAAACAATGCCCCTATCATCAGAATTCAGTTGTGTTATACAATCTTTTAAAAGATCCTCAATGCCCTTACAAGTAAAGAAAATATTGACTATATATCTGCGATAGAGAACCAAGTTTGCACCACAGACGCCATCTGTCTCCAGGAAAGATTCCTCCCAAAAAGACATAAACAAATTGGGGTAACTGGGTGCAAACTTGGTTCCCATCGTAGTACCGACCATCTGCAGAAAAAGCACCCATCAAAAATAGTTTTTATGTAAAATAAGATCTATACTGTTCATAATAAAATCCAATTGAACTGTAGGATACGAACGTTTAGTTAAAAAATGTTTCACCGCTTCACAGCCATTTTCAAGGGAGATAATAGTATATAGACTGGTAACGTCACAAGTCACCAGAATGAGGTTCTCTTTCCACTTGACTTCATCCAAGTCTTGTAGGATTTGGGTAGAATCTCTCAAGTATGTTGGTTGCAACGGAACCAGAGGCTGCAGTTGTCTATCTACATATTCTGATAAGCAGCTTAATAAAGAATCTACCACCGAAATTATAGGTCGTCCTGGTGGGTTAATTGGATCTTTATGGACCTTTGGGAAAATTGGTATCTTACATGTTTGGATGTTAAGGTATTGGAATTCTTTAATATTCAGGATGCCTACTGATTTTCCCTTCTCCAAAATATTATTATATATTACTATAGTTTGATCTGTGAGGTCTCCTGGTAGTTTTTTTTATAGGTAACCAAATCATTTAACCCCTTAACCCCTGAAGGACCAAACTTCTGAAATAAAAGGGAATCATGACATGTCTCACATGTCATATGTCCTTAAGGACATTTTTAGTGGCAGCAGGGATAGCTGAACATTTTGATATAAGATTTGTGTAGGTGGGCTTGAAAATGAGGGAGTAGTGGCAGTTTAGAAATCATGTCCTGATTTTTCAGCTTTTGCCAGCTCCCACTCTAGTTTTGAAAATTTTGCCATTCATTCCTATGGGACCAATTTCGCCACAAGAACGACGATATTCCGCGAACCATTCGACCAAACGTTCCACAAAGTAATAGCAATCCGATCGGGAACAATCTGCACGTTTCGGTATATTTTTGTCTATGTAGTGTAAAAACTGTGGGAGGAGTTAGGGTGGTAAATTTGGGTATAATAATATATGAGATAACATTAAGTGGTCTTGCTATGCAAGAACACTTCACTAGAAAAGCTACAATTTCTGGGGAAATTGTGTGAAGTGTTCTTGCCTCCACAAGTAGTCTACAACTGGAGTGAGCGGAGTAACTGTTATTATTTATTTATATAGCACATTTAATTGCAACATTGTTGCCCAAAGTGCTTCACAGTTACATTAAAACATACATTTATAAAAACATTAGCAGGTGTACAAAAGGCCCTGTCAATGACATCACTTGCTGCTCCAGCCTGGCACAGGTCAGAGTATTTTGGCGGTTGCCATCTTCAAACGGTCGTATTTTAAAAACTATAAATCCTACAGCGGAGAGCTTTATATTGTGAGAATCACAAGACCCAGACCTACATTTTGATGCATAGTATGTCTCTGAAATATTAACAATGAAGGCACAGTCGCAGTTTAGAAATTGCCCTTCAAGTTTGAGCTGGCTAGAGTGGAGTTTCAATGAATGTCAATGGACGGCGTGAGTTGCAAACAAATGGTCATATTGTGAAAACGATCAGGACTATGGCTTAGCCATGGACATTTTTAGTGGCAGCAGGGATAGCTGACCATTTTGATATAAGATTTGTGTAGGTGGGCTTGAAAATGAGGGAGTGGTGTCAGTTTAGAAATCATGTCCTGATTTTTCAGCTTTTGCCAGCTCCCACTCTAGTATTATAATTATTATAATATATTTTTTTATTATTTATTTATTTTTGGCACATTTCATACTAACAATTAATAACCCTTTCAGAGATCCAGGTCATTTTTTACCTTGTTTTGCAAGAGAAAGAGTAAAGCTCTACCAACTAATGAATATAGGTGCTTTTTAACATAATCCACAGTATAATCTCACATTTAGAAAAATAGAGATACTACTAAATACATTCATAATAATGAGATAGATTCAAAATAATATTTATCACATAAAATATTTATTACTTAAATACAATACAATGCGAAACAGATACATACTAGAGATATTTATCAAACTGTTACACTTAGTGTTTCACATATTTAGGCAATTTCTACAATAACACATTGATAGTGTGTATCGAATGAAGGTTTTATTTCAGGATGTGTATGTTTATGGGGTAACCCTTTCATTAAGTATGTATTTTATGTGGCCAATATGCCTTTCAGTGCATGCAGAGATATTAAGTAAAGCATTAAACTGGGGCATTTCTAAGTACATCTAAAAGGAGCGCCTCTATATGTGGTGTTCACCTGCTACTCCCTGAGGAAGTGAGCGCATGGGTCACAAAACGCGTAGGAGCATGGAAAGACCGAACACCACCAACAGTACGTCCTTTGAACCATCCGAGTACCCATACCATAGTCCTCTGGCAACTCAGTACACTCGAAACGGAGAGACGCTAAACAGAAGGGATACTTTGATCTTATGGGATCCACATGAACTTTAGAAAAGAAAGCAATTCTTAATAGGATACAAGGAATTTTTATTTATTTACTCCTACTTCATATTTAATACCCGAAGGGATCCCTTTGATACAGACAGATCATATAGAACATTTCGAGTTGGTTGAATACTGAGGGACTCTAAGCTCCACTCAGATAAATTGATCAATTATTTAGTTTTTTTATGACAAAGTTTCTTATGTCTAGTTTTTATATAGGAATGTATACTACTATCTATCTTGATATTATTTTTAATATATTTTGAATACCACTTTGAATAAAGTATCTTGTAAATATAGCAGCCTTATCTTCCTTTTGCGCTCTTTGGGCTTTTTCTACTAAATTATATATAAAACTCCACCAGCAACGACTCCGAATGTACTTACCTCGATGCTTACCTCCGGTTATAATAAACACGCAATAAAGACTACATGTAGATATTCTATATGCCAAGAATTATTTGTATATTTAAAAAGAATGTCATGAATTGAGATAGGTAGCATTCAAAACAAAAGGTAGTTTGGTGTCAGACCCTTTACCAAATTTCTCTACGCAGCTTAAATATGCTAAAATAGATTTATTACTCACTTATTCTTTTCACCCACTAGAGGCAGCACATTACAGAAAGTGCAATTACCTCTTTTCACATAGGGTTCTCCATATTCTGGCCATTTTGAACAAGTCTTCTATCTTTTAATGCAGACCAAAGTCAGTCGAACACTGTGCTAATATGGCTGTCACATTAGATTATGGTTTTCCACGCCATACTCCAGCATCTCTTCTAGGTATTTCGAGGCCTGCAGAATCCATGCGTCAGCTTTTAAGACTAATTGTGAAACATATGTTGGCCACTTCTGTCTGCTGATGGAGCATGTGTTATGAACAATCCAAACGGAGTGCTATTGTATTATCAGTATTGATCCTTTTTTCATCAATACTTTCAAAGCATTTTCTACAGCAAATTATATTTTGCAAACTAATATACTATATACTTGAATGGCATGTTATTATGTTTCTTTTAAAAAGCTATGTTTAGCCAGGTAAACACACATAATGGGATACTTCTAGCACAGGAAACTAGCACAGGATATATGCAAGTCTTATTTTAGAAGGAAATAGTTCAAAACCCACCTACGTACTTCTGACTCATGGACACATTAGACATGTCATAATTCATGTCATTTTGCTGAGACATTTGCTATAGCAGACTCTTGCTAGTACAGCTGTATTCCTTATTTAAGCTTGATTAGTGTATTAATCATTCCAAATGCATTGACCTATTCATGGAAAACCAACTTACCATTAACCATTTCAATTCTCATTGAAAATGAGTTCCAAAATCAGTGCATTATGTATACTCCAAGGAAAATGGTTGAAACATTGCCTTTCAGAAATGTATCCTCAATCTCGTTTGGCTGTACTGTAATAATTTGTTCATATTCTATGACTATAGATGATTCATCATCCAGTATGACTCGTAGGTCCTGGAAATTGGCTAATTCTAAAATGGATTACTATAAGATTTAATATTTCTTTAAAGACATGGAGCCAACTCATATAGAATAAAAATGCACATAATTAATTGACAATTAGTAACCAAATAAACATCATTAATGCAGTCCGTAGTCGTTTTAATGATCTTAAGAAATTCAGTTCTTTAAAAAAATAAACAAGCTGAATATTTCAATGAGTTGTTTAATACCTAGTTAAAATTTTAATCATGTAATACCTGTATTTTAAAAAATCTTCCACTGTTTTTTCATTTTTTTTTTATAGGGACACTAAAGCCACCAATATCACGTGTTCTCAATGAAGTGAAGTGGTCTGGGTGCAGTGTTCAACACTTCAATATAAACAGCAAATGTTACACTGCCAGGATAAATCCATGGCACTTCCACTGCAGTGACTGAGTAAAACCTTTTACAATACTGTGACGAAAGTAACCTCATAACTGGCTTTTGGAGGGGCCTGTTTGCCAGCCTCCTACCCTGTGATTATGGCCCTGTGACAAACTGAACCTCGTCAAGGGTTCTTGGAGGGGCCTGCTGGCCAGCCTATTGCTTCAGGACTATGGGCCCTGCAATATACCTTGCCCAATGCACTTTAAAAGGCTCTGTTCATGTGAAGTATGTACTAGAGAGACCGACCGTTAACCCTAATTCTCTGGAACTGTTTTGGGCATGGGACCATGTGCACGGTGAGTCAAAAATAAGACTTCCAGGAATTTCCTGATCCCCTGCTCACGCCTGGGTGATTTTTGGATATGTTGTTCACCCAGATCAGGGCTATCAGGGGATGTAAGGGGATATGTTGTGATTTGGGGTACTTTGTAAAATATGTGTTTTTTCTGCCTGGAGATAATTGGGTTAATACAGTATCTGATCCAATTATCTCACAGGCAGAGGGGAGGATTGTATGTTTGTTGTGGGAGTGCCGTACATTTAGTTACTGTTCTGATTGGTTTGTAACAATTGTCATCCTGTCCCCCACAAGGTCCACTTGGGTGTTCCCTTGCATGGGGACTTGCATAAAAGGCCAGCTGTGGCTCCCATTAAATGAGATGCTTTACCCCTTCATGAAGTCTTGGCTCATGTTTGGGGGATTGTAGAACTACACTCTTGGGATTGCTATAATCACTATACTCCCCTGAGTATAATCACTAGCTCTTCTAAGAGCTGTTCCTGCTACACTCTCTAGAGTAGGAGAGGTCTGCCAACTGGGAGCTGGATCCTGGTCTTGGTTCTAGGGTGGGTGGAGGACGGCGAGACCCCAACCAAGCCGCGGTGGTTCATGACATCTACAGTGCTTATAGTGTCTGGTGGAGTGCTTGGAGCACTCAGTGAGCACTAGGAGCATCGATTGACGGAGGTACCCAGTCGGGCTGCCAGGTGGTCCATCACAAATACTATATTGAGGAAGATTGGATGCATCACATTGCATGCCAAGCATGCGAATCAGTTGCCCAAAACTCCTCTTTGAGAAGCATTGAATTGGCCATAAACAGAGGAGTTCATGCCTATGCACAATATTTATGCAATTTTGAGATACTAATAAATTGGTCTAATTGGGTAACGTGAGTCTTTACCAGTCAACAATAATTAAAAATAAAACTGAGAAATTAACAGAAAACACTAACTACTCACTTAGATAATGAGTAGTAGTAAAGTAATAGTATTTTCTGCCGGAGGGGGGTGGGGTGTCTCTAAATTAAAACCTGGCCCCTAGTAGACACCATCAATTTGATTTATAACTCTGTATTCATCTCAGATTTCCAAGTTGGCCCAGAGGTGTTAAAGGTGGAGTAGAGTGTGTACCTATAGGAACAATAAGTGACCTCCCTTGTGTTTCAGACCAACATCAATCCAAACTTTTTCCTCTTTTGAGCTTGAAACAGCAATAATAATGGCATCAATTTATTTGTTGCAATTTCTAAATTCCATACATATGTCACCCAACCTACTTATGACCTCATAAAGCAAACATCATAATACCTCACAAACGGCTAAAGCAGCACTAGCCATATTTATATTTTTTTGTAGGTTGTGGTTTCCACATTCTAAATATGCAGAACATTAGGCATAATTATTCTTCTGTATGTTATTATTGATGTTTATTTTGGATATGACACTGGAACACAATGGTTCTCCTTAATGCTAATAAAAATTATCATATCAAATTAAATCACTATCTAAGAGGGGATACAGGCATATGGTCGAAGCCAGTTCGTTTACATTGCAAGTCAGACTTACAGGTAACTCATGTTTAACATTTCATGCCTTGCAAAGGAACTTTGGAGTCACAGGTTTTTTTTCATGTTGTAAATCTTCTGACATCTATCACTTTCCTTTATAATTTAAATTTACCCCTTCTTCCGTCTATCCTCTACAATCAAATTGCCTATACTACCTCTACCAAGTAACCAATTCATGTATGCACTACACAAATCACAATAAATAGCAACAATGAATCATGCACCCTTGGCGTGACCGGATGTAAATACAACTAAATACAGAGGTACTGTAGAGTTAGGAATACAGGTTTGTATTCCTAATGCTATAGTGTTCCTTTAACCCCTTAAGGATGCTGGATGGAAATTTTCCATCATTGCAGTCTTCCCCTTAAGGACGCAGGACGGAAAATTTCTGTAAAATACTAAAATTAACCCCAGATTGCCACAATCGCTGGGTTAATGTTCTTGTAGTGTGCCTCCATGTCTGAGGCACACTGCTCCAGGCAATCTCACTGTTTCAGCCGCTGTGATCGCTCTGACCGGGAGTCAGAGCAATCACACGTGCTGCAGTGAAGCCCAGTCTGCCTCTCTGCACCTCCGTGTTTGCTGCGAAGTGCAGAGAGACAGATCTGCTGCTCTCTGTAATAAAGTTGTAAAATCCCACCCCCCTCACCCCTTCCCTGCCCTTTGATCACTGTCTGCAGTGATCAAAATACAGATACCGTATTTCACTGTGATCTGATATCTTTGCTTTAACCCCAGAGGGTTAACTTTTCTTTAATTTTTAACCCCCTAAGGGGTTAAATGTATTTAGTTAGTTAGTTACTTAAATATTTGCTAAATATTTATTTAGCTAGGGTGGATAGAAGTTAGTGGGGAAATTGGGGGTTTACTGTTAGACTAGTTAGGGGTTAACAGTTAAAAAAAGTTTTTAAAAGTTAAAAAAGTTTAAACAAAGTTTTAAAATGGTAGAAAAGTTGTTAAAAGCTACAAAAAGTTTTTAAAAGTTAAAAAAAAGATTAAAAAGTTTAAAAAAAAAAAATGTTTTAAAAAGGGAAAAAAATGCGTATTACCTCTACACTTGTTATGAATAAATTCTTCTGACAGCACACTAATGCTGAGACAGAATAATATTAATTATCGATGGGGATTCTCAACGAGAATTATTATATCTCACGAAGGGAAGATCACCACCATTAATTATGCAGAAGACCTAAAAAGTTAAACAAAAATAAAATCGGAAACCGCTCCAACCACTAGTTAACAAATGGGGAGGTCCCAAATACTAGAGGGGAGAGAAAACAAAAAAGAAAGTAGAAAAATTTCACTAATGGCACTCAACCTTTTAACAATGGAAGGCGAAAAAAGAATCATACATAAAATAAGAGAACTCACAGAATCTTTTTTTTTTCTTACAGTTAATAGCAAAAGGGAATAAAGGGGATAATAGGGAGATATAATAAGGATATATCAAAGATTTCTATAATTGGTGCCTGCAGTTGTTCATATTCAGATATTTTTTGCGTACTAATTGTACGTCTTCTATTATAATTACCATTAAATCAAGGGAACATTTATTTAATATGCCAATCCATTTTCTGCATAGCTCTGCCTTATGTCATCCGAGTTTTGGTGTATTGTGGACTCTAAAGGCTTAGACTCTTACGGTGGTGGGACACAAACAGGTAGAGTAGGTTAATTAATCATTATAGTATATAAATACTGTATTGTACTGGTGTATTTTGTCTTGAGAAAGGATCGAGAACAGATCAGAAATGTTGCTATATATGTATGGAGTGAACCAATGCAGCTGGGCAATTTCTTCAATCTGACTGGGATACACAGCCCATGTTACAATTGATACAAGCTTTGTTACAAACAGAATAGTAAAAGTAAAATATGGAATGCTTTTATAGATAGATATTGTATTCCTGTGCATATTCTGCATAAATTAATAGATGGCACAGAGAAACAAAAATATGTTATCCTAATTTGAAATTGCTCATTTTTATTGAAGGTTCTATAGAACCTTAAATTTAGGTTTTAGAGAAGCTGAACTGATGTTGAATGTGAAAGCATACTGTGCATTTTTTAAATATTTATCAAAAAGTGAGTTACTATGGAGACTCAAAATTTGGATTTTTTTTTTTAAAACTAAGGTTATTTTCTAAAAGTGCATGTTCTATGCAAGGAAAAATCACTGGTACTTGGTGTGTAAAAAGAGGGAGTGCAAACGTCCAAGAATGGCATTAGCACACGGGTGTAAAATGATCTAGCAGCTAAGGGGTTGATTAGTTAATTGTACTAGAAAGCCATAAATGCTTGGTTATATATACACAGATTTAGGGTAGATGCATGTGTCTGAACTCTAATGGTTTATCAGAAACTATTGAAAAGATCAAAAATCAAAAAAGTTCCTTAAAACAGGTGTTTACGTTCCTTAAAGAGACACAATTGTCACCAAAACAACTTTAACTTAATAAAGCAATATTTGTATATAGATTATTCTCCTAAATCTCCTCACTGCTCAATTCTCTGCCATTTAGGCATTAAATCACTTTTGTTTCCGTCCAAGCAGGCATAGCCACACGTCCCCTGGCTGTTACTCACACAGCCTGCATAAAAACAAAATGTTTTCTTTTTCAATCAGATGTTTAGTAACTTTAGAAGTTGTTATCCCCTGCTCTGTAAATTGAACTTTAATTACACACAGGAGACTCCTGCAAGGTCTAGCAAGATTTTAACAGTGCAGGTGATACGAACTTCTTGATTCAACCAATTGTGTAATAAAGGAAATATAAACATTGTGGATACATTTCTAAATTATGCAAGAGACACAGAGGATGAAAAAGCAACACAAAGTACTAATGTGAAATGATTGTGAAATTGAAAAAGATTATTAAAAAGCACAAAGTATTCACAAATGTGTGAATTATCTGGAATTCAAAATGAATTTCAAATTCTAGGTGAAAATAGATGAATTGAACAATGTTGAATACAGCTGACTTGGCCTAATATTTAAAATTGCCTTAGAAATCACTTAGAATTGCCTACAATACACAGTGATCAGAATAACCTTGAGAACATGGATTTGTCCGGGAAAGGCTAACCAGTTGGTATACCCATGTTTTTTGCTGAAACATTACAGACAAAACGAAGATTCAAAGTTGTAATTAACACAGTTAAAAAGCAAAATACATTTAAACAGTTAAAAAGCAAAATAAACTAGCTCATGAAGAATTGTTTATCTGCGCAATGGATTGCATGCAGTATACTGAAAATCTAGACAAACTGTAGAATTGTAGACTGTAGACAAATTCTCAATTTATATTTAGCCCTCTTATTCTAAACTGTGTAAATGTACAAGCATAATTCCACCATTACATGTCAGCCAATATTCAGTGCGATAAAACAGAACAAACGCAATCAATAGTGTACTAGGGATTCATTTATAAGTCAAGCTGAGTAAGTACAACTAACATCGTTCCTCAAATCACAACAATGACACACAAAGCAAAAGTCCAGAAGCGCGTTTCGCCACTACTGGGATCTCCCCTTGAAGAGCCAGGTAGTGGTGAAATGCGCTTCGGGACTTTTGCTTTGTGTGTGATCGTCGTGATTTGAGGGACAATGTTAGTTGTACTAACTCAACTTGACTTATAAATGAATCCCTAGTGTGTTTGTTCGGTTTCATCACACTAAATGTCGGCTGAAATACATTTACACAACTCAGGTTAAAAAGGTGTGGGGGGTCGGATGAGTGCCCTGAAAGGCACATCATTATGGTATTGTATATATTTATTTTTTAGTAACTCTTTCGCTAATTGTTCAGTAGACACTTACCTTTTGTTTTCCATAACTAGAAAACGAACACTTATTTATACACCGTTACTATGTTTCTTGTTGATGGAATGTTATTTCTGCATTCAATATGAACCCTCTACCCAGATTCCACTACTAAACAATAATTGTTAAATACAAGATACTCACCTATAGGCTAGATTTCAAATGTTAAACAGATTTTCCCTGACAAATATTCTGTTGGATCAATAGCTGAGATTCTCATACGTAAGCCGCTCTTTTTAGATAGATATAACGAAAAGTTAAATGTTATATCTTTGAGGGTTGGTGTTGGCTTTTCTTTGGTTTGTCATTTTTGTTAAGTAGGAGTTACCCCCCAATAGTCTCTGACTTTATTATCCTTATAATGTTGAAGCCATTATGGAGTCAAGAAGGATTTCCCCCCTTTTTGTGGAATAATTAGAAATGGCTACAATTGTTTTGTTTTTTTTTATTTGCCTTGTTTTGGATCACAAGCATAAAGGAATCGGTTTCAGGGTTGACCTTGGTGGAATTTATTATTTTTTTCAACCTATACAACGATGGAACGATGGAACGCTTAACTTCTATGCTTTTTTATTTTTTGCTTTTTTAATTACAAATTTAAATAAAGATTGTAAAAGAGATGCAATTTTAAGATGCAACATGATCAAGAAAAGATGAATTGCTTGATTACCAAAAAACAAAAAAAACCTCCCTCATGCCAAAGACTAAAATACTGCTTAGTGATCTCTTTTAGCTTTGACAGTACAAGCACAGGATGAGCAGAACAGCAAAGTTTACACCAAGAAATAATTACAGCTTGTTTTAAATAAACAGTAAATTATATGTAATAAAAAAAGAACATATTTGCTGATTGACAGAGAAGTTAAAACAAACACATTCAAGCTTACCGAGACTTACATCTGATAAGATTTGCCCTTTAGAGCAGCAGTTGTTCACGTTGAAAAAATGATGTTCTTCTGAGAAATGTTATTACCGTTTCTATCTATAAATCATGTTTTTTATACATATCTACTTTTTTTTTTTTAATTTACTGCACATCTATGGAAAGAATATGATTTTAATGGTACATGCGGCAAATTATTCTTTGTTCTATTTATTAAGTGTCTGGGAGCCAGGTTCGAAATTATCTACAATACAGAGTGCTAGTGTAACAGGGATTCACCAATCAGAGTACTGACCTAAATTAAAGAAACCCACCAAGCACCATAACTAGTTCTCCGTGCTTAAACGGTTATGGTGCTAGGAATGACATGGCACCACCCATTCTAAGTAATCAAATTATTTTAGAATGTTTTGACTTCAATACCTACCAGGCATTGCTCCCCACTTTCTTTAGGTCAGAGACAGAGCTGGGGGCTTTCTGTCTGAACTAAGCACAATGGTGCAGGGCTTAGCTCAGGAGAACTAATGGATGTTCTTTCTTTGGAGCTTCCGCTCTCTGGAAGTAGTAGTGCAGGAGGAGCAGCGCTCAGTGGACCCCGGGGAACCATTGTTCTAAAATGGTTTAACTGCTTCCATTAGAGGCGAGCCATGACACTCCTGGCACCATAACCATTGCAGTGTACCACTACCTTGTAGTGGTTATGGTGCTTGGAGTGTTCCTTAAAAACCCCAGTCACAGATGTTTTTGGCGCAGCACATAAGATTATCCCTGGTAAAGGGACTCTTGCCATCATTCTATGAGCAACAGAGAAAGGTTAGGATCACACAGGGCCCTCGGCAGGTTACTAGTTACACTGTAGTGGTTATGGTACTTGAAGTGTACCTTTAAAAACCCTAATTTAGCTTGGTTGCTGAAGTCCTGCTTCAAAGTGTGTGCTTGGAGATATTCTAGAGAGTTTTACTGATTCTTCAACAGTCTAAGATTTTGCTAAGATTTTTATTTTTACTGTTACAGGTAAGAGTCATCTATAGGAAAAGGTTACTGATTGCACAAAGTTTGATTTCCTGTTGGTAATTTGATTTCATTAGCCAGGTGTTTGCTATTGATTGCTGGTTAATTAGCTATTATTGCAATAAGCAGAGGCCTACCCAGGTGTTCAACATTCCTAGTGGGTGGTGCTTTTAGGAGTTATATAAGGCTTGTTGTCATTAGCTTGGCTAATATAGCTTGGTTGCTGCTTCAAAGTGTGTGCTTGGAGATATTCTGGAGGTAATTTTTGGAGGTAAGATTTGTTTGATTTAAATTATTCACCTTTAAAATGGCAGATTTAGTTCAGTGTAATAGTTGCTATGCATTTGTTTCACATTCCACTTTTTAGAGGTTTGGATGCTGTCTAATCTGTAGACAGTTCTCTATATTGCAGCAGAAGTGTGGTGGGTTGTGAAGTTGCTGGTTTATTCTTAACTACACTTCAGATGACACCAGGCTCCCTGCTGAAACAGAAAAAACTAATTTAATACTATATCTATATTCTGTTTATTATCCCCATATGTCAAAAAAATACCTTTTCTGATTTGCCCACTCCGTGTTCTATGATTGATTGTGTCTAATTAATGTGTCTAAATACATAACGAATACTATATGTATATTTAAAAACATTGTGGTAACTTGTGTTATAATTACACCTGTTGATACGAAACATTACTGGCATACAACAATTAAACATAAAATGCCTATTAACTGATTTAAACAGTCAGCTCACAAACAACCTTTCAAAGTAATTTTCTTTGGCCGCTGTAACATCTAATAGTATTAATAAGTTTAAAAAGGGCATTAGACATAATTGGAAAGTCCAACTGGCTATTAGCAAGGTGAATATAACTCAACCCTCTGCATTTAATGTGAAAACATCTACTGGTAATGCTGGTGGGTGGTAATTAAGTTTGACTGACCTTCATGTGTCCAGTTCTATATTCTACTCCAGTGTCTTACTAAAGTGGTGATAATTAAAGTAAACAGCATGACTCACGTTCACTTTTTATGAGAATGCTGGTGTTCTGGCATTCTTTTCTCATTATTAGAACTCATATTTAACTTAGTTTGTTACAATATTATCTTTGCATTGCTTGTCCCTTAATAAATGTAATGTGATAACTGTGTTTTAATTAGCTCTTGCTACCCGAGCCTTACCCAGTAAGCCCCTACTGAACGCTAGCCTGTAACTGCAGGAGAATAGGGGTTGATACCCTCTTAGTAGTTTCCCTGATATTCTGGCACAACCAGCTCGTTACTAATTTGCGACTCGGGTACTTCTTGATTAATTGTTATATTAAAAATGGTGCGGTTTGCATGACATGTTATAACACTGGTGCCCAAAAGATAAATCCCCATGATGCTTTGCATGCCTTTTGGAATGCTTTTGAGTGACAAAGCATCATGCAAACTGTAGTTTTAAAACATCTGGGAATCTCTTTGGCACCTCTGTGTTATACCCTACTATGCTGTTATTGTACACTCGAACTTGCTGATATGTCAATGTGTTTGTACCGATACTGTGTTCCCTAAGCATTATGAAAATAAACAATAACATTTCAATATACACTAGCAACAGTCCTAGGACTCCTATGCAGAAGCAGTCCAAGTCTGGTTTACAATATAGTTTATTTTTATTTTAATTAAGGGATTTATTGAGATTCCCAGTAGGGAAAAAGAGAAGTTTGAGCCAAAGTAAGGAAAATGTAGATGTTTCGAGGGAGTGGTATTTAATATCAATGCCTCATTTCTCTCTGTACTGAAACCATTGCATACATCATTAATACTCAAAAAAGTATATAAATTGTCAATATATTTTACCATAGGCTTGTTTATTAACCTCAAAGGCATGAAAAGAATTGCTCATTCATATCCCTCCGACCAAATAGATCAAAAACAGGCAATAAATAACAGAAAAATATTCAAGAATGCCACGGAGGGATTAAAAGAATGAAAAATAGCTGTTGGTCCATTTTTGTTCCTCAGTTCTCCGAAATCAAAGACTGTATCCATAGGGACAGAGAATATATAATAAAAAAGGCCACTGCTAATACACTGCAGCCTTCCCTTCAACAGATTTTTAGGTGATGTCACAAAGTACCTGAAACAACGGAGCACTATCCAAAAAGTGGCAAAACTCCTTATTTACAAATCACAATAATTTGATGTGCAATTTGACTCCAAACTATCCATAACAATTCTGCTAAAATACCCTTCCATTGGAGTATGGTGCTATAGTTTCAGAAAGCAACATTTAATCAGGATTCAGCCGCCTCAGCTTCGGTTTATATGAAGGTCTCCGGCTACTGGAAGCAATAATGAGCTTTCGGTGCAGATCTGAAGCATCTAGCAACAATAAAATATGTATATTGTATAGTCAGGGCCAGATTAAGAACCCAGTGGACCTGGTGCTGACACTTATGATGGGCCTAATTACAGAATCATATCGACCAAAAACACTAAAACAGTCATACCTCCCAAGCGTCCTGTATCTGATGGAGATGGTGCTGGAGGGAAACTCAAAGGATGCAGCTATGAGAAAACACATACTCTATGCTAATCTCTCTCTAATTTATGCTTTCATTTTTCAAGTAAATCCATACCCCTTCACAGCAGTGTCCAGTGAAGCAGGAAGTCAATGGGCAGGGTAAAAGAGTGTGCAACAAACATGAATCACGTGTCCAGACCTGCCAAAATGGGTGAACATGCCCAAAAAGGGGGAATGTCTGCACAAAGAATTGGAAGGCAAGCCTGGCATGAATTGGAAGGCCAGCCTGCCAATCATGAAGGCTGTCCAACTAAGGGCATACTATGCAGGCAGCACCCTGAACATTGCATAAATGCGTCTAATGATGCGCCTACTCCACGCTTTCTAAGGACTGTCCCCTAGCACTCACATGTCCACTTGTCTCGTTACCTTCTTACTAGCAGGCAGAAGTTCCTGGTATATAGTCTGAGACAGAGAAAAGGTGTATGTAGTGAGTGTAGAAGAAAGGGGACATGCCACAATGTTAGAGAGACCAACGTCTGCATTACCTTAACTCATTTTATTGTCAGTCCACACAAGTTTTGTTCCCTTAGATCACTCTTAAGCTTCCATACTTAAAGGGACATTATAGTGACCAGAGCAACTACAGCTTATTGTATTTGTTCTGGTGAGTAGAATCATTCACTTCAGGCTTTTTGCAGTAAACACTTTCTTTTCAGAGAAAATAACTCCACTGTCCGCTCCTTAGATGGCTGCTAGAGGTGCTTCCTGGGGCAGTACTGCCGAGTGTGCAGCAGTGTGATGGATAATGCGCCTTTAAGCCCTCAAGGGCTGCAGTGGTATTCACCCTCCACGAATAGGTTGCTCTGTCTTCAAAGAAGTGGGAGTATGCCAGTGAAGTATAAAAATTTTTTTTTTTTATTATTATTATTAAAAGGCACTAATAGGCCTATATCAAAAAATCAATAGTTAAAAGTATACAAATAATACATGAGATACACAATAATGCATGAGATGCAGTATTATTTGTATACTTTTAACTATTGATTTTTTGATATAGGCCTATTAGTGCCTTTTAATAATAATAAAAAAAAAAAAAAATTTTATACTTCACTGGCATACTCCCACTTCTTTGAAGACAGAGCAACCTATTCGTGGAGGGTGAATACCACTGCAGCCCTTGAGGGCTTAAAGGCGTATTATCCATCACTATTTTGTGAGTGCAATCATTGAAGTTTATATTTTATTATTGTGACGGTACTTCACTATGTACTATGTATTCTTATGTTTTTTAGTCATTCAGCTGTATCCCTATTTTGTCCATTTACATATCTGCATTTGAGGTTCGTTTGGGGGAAACCTCTTGGGAAGCTGCATTCATCTCATACCAAGTTAAGTACTCGTGTATATCCCTACCACTGTGTTGGTTAGGTACATTTGTATTTCTTGCGTTTGTATTTTTTTCTTTTTCTTTCAACACGAGTGTGCAGCAGTGCCATTCAGTGTCTCCACCCTCTGCATGCACTCAACTTTCATCATAGAGATACATTGATTTAATTCATCTCTATGAGGAAGCATTGTAATTGGCTCAGACCACCACTTCTGATGATGTTAGCAGACAGTCAGTTCAGAGGCAGACAGGGGAAGAGCCAGCAGCTGCAGACTTAAATACAAGTAATATTTTACTATATTTAGGGAGGTAAGAGGCGGTCAGGGGGGCTAGATGGTGGTTTTAACATAATAAGGTCAGAAATACATGATTGTGTTCCTGACCCTATAGTGTTCCTTTAAGCAAGAGCATGTGAAGAGTAGTTAGGGTTGCCACCTTTCTTGGAATAAAATACAGGCCATAATCATTTGTATAATTATGTATGCTTGATATCACATGATGTAAATCACAAGGAGTGACATAAGAGAAAATTCTGTAAAATCACCAACAAACTACATATAGTTTGATTCTGCTGTATAGATGGATTGCTCCCAGTGTCTTCCGGTCTTCCAGTGTCCCAGTCTCCCATATACACCCGGTGTCTCAGTGTCCCTATGTATCACAGTGTCAGTGTTCTCATGTAGCCCAGTCCCCTAGTCTCCCAGTGTCCCCATGTCACTAGAATACTAGGGGACACAGAGACATGGGGACACAGTGAGACATGAGGACACAGAGACCCGGGTACACAGAGACATGGGGACACTGGGAGACATGGGGACACTGAGACACTTACAATATTACAGTATAGCTTTCTGATACCTAGCCAAAACTGTCTATTTTCACCTTAATTACTGTTGCCGTTGGCAGTTCTTTCTCTTCCCACAGCAGGCATCTATACCCCCCAGCCCTTCTGTGTGCCTGTTTGTCCTCCCTGTCCATTTGTGTGTCTTTTTCTTCCCTCAGCCCATTTGTGTGTATATTTCCTTTTCCTCAAGACCATCTGTGTTTCTCTTTGTCCCCTTTTTTTCTGTTGCTGTGGAACTTTGTTTAAAACCATAATGTGAGTTTATTTGCTTTAAATCTCTATAATACACTCATAAATACTGCATCAGTTTTAATGCTATGGATGTCAAGATGTTTCTCCCTTTCCTCCCCAAAAAAAACCTTCTATAAGAATCGTAAATGAGAAAAACCCATAGCTCCAAAGAAATACATGTCACAGTATTATGTGGCATGGACGGGTGTCAGAAAACTCCTAAGCATCATTTTTTTTTTTTTTTTTATGTGGTGTTTTGTGCACATGTAGTTTGGGACAACCTATGTGTGGCCAAATAATATTGCACCAGACCTGCCTGAGGTGGCTTTAAAGTCCAAATGTTAAAAAAACAATGGGACAAGTTAAAGGGACATGAGGAATCAGAACATTATTAGCTAATCTCAGGTGTATTAGAAGCAGGAGTCCTTGATGTTTCCAAATTGTTAGCAAGTCTCTTCTATGTCCTGGAAGTCTCCAAATTGTAAGTTTGGAAGTTTCTATGCTCCCATCCCTCCCACTAATGCAGGGTTGAAAGTGTTAAAAACTATTTTGTCACTTACCTGATTCCAGCACTGATGTCCCTTGGTGTTGGGGCCTAATGCTCATGCACGACAATCGCATTAGGAGTCAGGGCCCCTGACACAGCTCAAGTTCTGGGTTTCTGGGGCCCACAGGGCCACACCAGAGTCTACCCACAAGGTATTGTAGTAAATGTGGTGTGTGTATAGTGGATGTAGAATGTGTAAAGTGGATAACGTATGTGTGTCATGGATACAGTGTGTATAGTGGATACAGATTGTACGTTTATGTAATTATTATGATTTATATAGCGCCAACAGATTCCGTAGCGCTTTACAATATTATTAGGTTTTACCAGGGAGGGTTGACATAATGCTGCAAGCCTAAGTGGTCCAGTGGTAGCATGTTCACTTTAGCCTGCAGCTCCTCCAGCTGCAGGTTGATTCTCCTGCAAGCACAGCATTGTATCGGAGCGTTGCCATGGTAATGCGCGACAACACGCCGACCAGCCTGCTTGCGGGAGGAACACAGCCTCTGTCTAAATTACCCAAATCCTCCCTCTGAACACCTCACTACACCCAAACTTATATTTATCTTACCAAAGCAGTACTACAGTCCTTGTAATATTTCTATTCAAGTGTATAACTAATAACTTGCAGCAAAGTACACATTAACAAACGTGATATAACTAGTACATAAGGTGTCAAATTGAAAACTTGTGGTCTAGAGCAGTGTTCCCCAATCCAGTCCTCCTGGACCATCAATAGTTCAGGATTTATGTGTGTACCTGTTTTATTCCAATGGAGATACTGACAAAACCTGGACTGTTGGTGGTCCATGAGGACTGGCTTGGGGAACACTGGTCTAGAGCACCACTGACATCCTTAAGGCTCTTGTCCAGTTCCTTTAGTTATGTGTTACATTGGTATCGCCTCTCTGTTTTCACAGTTGGGCAACACACATGTTCTTGCACTTACACATACAGCTCTAATCAAAATGATTCAACCCCCATTGCAAATCAGTCAACATTTACTTACTTTTAGCTGTTTGCAATGAACAAATCAAACAAAAGCAATTGAAATAGCTCAACACAACAAATGCTTCAAGTGGTTTCCCCCAAGTGCTGCAGGTCTTTTGCAGTCACTCGATGGAATTTCACAACCTGCCTTCTCAGAAGTCTGGTTGCAGCCATTGATAGCTTCTTTTCTAGTGTACCCACTGTTCCTTCAACTTTGAACTTGCGAACTATGCTTCCAACGCTTCCTACGGTGTCTCTAGGAACATTTTAGTGCATTTTTGTATCCTGTTCCTTGTTTTTGAAGACCAGTGATCTCTTCTCTTAACTGTGTGGTTTTTATTTCTAACATGCAGTCAAATGTGACATTCAGCAAACCCCTAGCCAGTTCAGTTATTTCAAGTGTTCACAGCTCAAACACACCTGGTGCCACCAATGAAGCCCTTGATTAGTTGCATCAGGTGTGCTGAGACAACACCTGTTTTGCATATTTGTGCTGTTATGAGGGATTCTGTTTAGGGTTTTGAATAATTTTGAGGTTGGAGAAGTCATTATAAGTTGCATTTTCAGTAGGATTTCAGTAGAATTTGGGGAAACCACTTGAAGCATTATATATGTGTGTGTGTTTCACACATTTCACTGTTATACATTGCATATAATTTGTATAATTATGTATGCGTGATATCACATGATGTAAATCACAAGGAGTGACATAAGAGAAACTGGCTAGGTGTTTGCCGAATGTCACATTTGACTGCGTGTTCTTACATTTTTAATACATTGACATCTACCATAGCATTGTACAGAAAAAAATGATGGCTGACAAACTGTTCTGATCATACAAAGCTTTGCTTGGATGTAAAGACTAATCATATTAAATGCTTTGCATGTTTGGTTACAATGGGGGAAATATGATGAATGGTTGCATTTACCATTCTACGTAGAATTACAAGAATATAATAATTATTTGTGTTTTATTAGAAAAAATCTGTTCAATGCAAAAGGAGTCTAACTGTTTTAAGTGTTTTTTTTCTCTCTCTCTGCATATAAGCCTCTTCATGTTGCATGTTATAATATGAGCATATCTGCTGTAATTAAAATAAGACAGGTATTTTCAAAGAGTTGTTTTTTTTTCGTAGCTCCATAACACACAGATAACCCTCAGACATGCACAAGTCTAATCACACATACATCACTTGTCAAATGTTAAAGTTCCATTACACGTTATTATTCATTATATCCTTGTCTTTCTGACAACCCACTGTCCCCCATTAGTCAATCTCTTCAGTGTCCTTTCCTACCCAATGCATAACCCTCCTTTTCCATCGGAATCCCTCTTTTGCATGTCTTGTACTATCCTATTCTCTCACTCCTCCTTGTTTACCTCCAGGACACGGTGCATTGTGATAGGCAGGCCTTCTGTACAGGTCAGTAGAGAGGTTAGGTTAAACTTATCAAAAAACCATAGCACAGCTTCACTTTGGATTCCGCACAATAATTCTGAGCCTTTATTACACACATTTTTAAACCTGCAGGAAATATCCCGGTATGGATAGTCCAGTCAGTTTGATGAAAAGCATATGCATCACGCAATGGGAGATAAAATGGTTAAAAGATGCAAGCTTTGAAAATATATTTTCTCACTTTTTATAGTTGAAAAGAAAAAATCAATTTCACAGAACACAAATGTAGAGCTAAGGACATGCTTTATGCAGAGGAGAATGTCTCACTGCAGAGCTAAATATGGAAATCCATTAGTTTGAGAAGGGCTACATCAGAAGTGTCAAAGTACAGCGTCGCGGGCAGGTATTATCAGCAGTGTTTTTAGGATAACACTTAGGGTGTTACTCGGTCATGCACAAAATTGATTATGATTTGCCCATATTTGAGATCTCCTAAAACGAAAAAAAAAAAAAAAAAAATCTATGCTCACTGACACATATTATTAATTGTTTAATTAAGTGTTAGTTAAATCTCAACTCAGTAATCAAAAGCAGAGTTCTCGTGAGGCATTATACGGGATTCATAAAGCAAATGGGGTGTGCTAACTGATTTTATCTGCTATTTTTAATATCTGTAATGGGGACCTATTCAGCTCTAAAACATTGCAATCTTTACAACAGATACAGACATTATCTTCTAAAAAACTACAGGTCAGTGGGTCTGACATCACAAATACAACATTTAATACAATTTAAAGGGACACTGTAGGCACCCAGACCCCTTTAGCTCATTGAAGTGGTCTGTGTACAAACTCCCATCACTCTTAACCCTGAGAATATAATTATTGCAGTTTTTCTAAACTGCAATAATTACCTGCTAGGGTTAACTCCTCTACCAGACAGCTACTAGAGGGACTTCCGACTTTTGGTCGCCTAAACGACGCTGGACGTCCAGCATATTCAAGGTGTGGTCTTACCAGTGATTTTATAAAGAGGCAAAATTATATTTTCATCTCGAGAACTGATGCCCCTATTTATACATGTGCTATGCATGAGGACGTCCAGCATCACCGGAATCCCCATAGGAAAGCATTGAACAATGGTTTCCTATGGGGAAATCCTAAAGCTGGCACGGTTAGTGCAGTGCATGCGCATTAGGTATCCCCCGCCGACGTCCGCTGGGTGGAGCTGATCCAGCACCGAGGAACATCGGTGCTTGACCCAGGTAAGTGACAGAAGGGGTTATTAACCCCTTCTGCACCACAGGGGAAGGGACTTGACAGACGGGGAGTTTGTTTTCCTGGCACTATAGTTTCCCTTTAACAAAAGATTGTTGTAAATAACGTGAAGAAACTTGCACAAATATAGCGATCAGTTATTGACATTGGCCAATGTTTTATGATTTCCACTTGCCTAGAAGTATCTATAACATGTAATACATATAAAATACTTTGTAATGCATGTGATCAATCTTTTTAACTATTCTGAGTAGTTTTCCGTAAGTATTTAAAACTCACTGTGTATTTTTTGACAATTTTGAATTGCAAATGTCATACTGAACTGAGATTTCCCAGTCACTACTGACCTCCCTATGTCAAATTATTACTTGATTAAAATCTTTGTTACATAGTTACATAGCTGAAAATAGACTTGCGTTCATCAAGTTCAGCCTTCCTCACATATGTTTTTGTTGTTGATCCAAAAGAAGGCAAAAAACCCAGTCTGAAGCGCTTCCAATTTTGCAACAAAATAGCAGTCAGATGTCTCCTTGGATCAAGCAGCTATTACCCCACTAATTAGAAATTATATCCCTGTATGTTATGTTTTTGCAAGTATTTATCCAATTGCAGTTTAAATATCTGTATAGACTCTGACAAAACCACCTCTTCAGGCAAAGAATTCCATATCTTTATTACTCTTACTGTAAAAAATACCTTTTCTTTGCCTTAGATGAAATCTCCTTTCTTCAAGCCTAAATGTGTGACCTGGTGTCCTATGTATAGCCCTGTTTATGAATAGATTTCCTGATAATGGTTTGTACTGGCCCTGAATATATTTGTATAATGTTATCATATCCCCTCTCAGGCGCCGTTATTCCAAACTAAAGAGATTTACATTTTTTAACCTTTCTTCATAACTAAAATGCTCCATTCCTTTTACGAATTTTGTAGCTTATCTCTGCACTTTTTCTAGTGCCATGATATCTTTCTTTAGAACAGGTGCCCAAAATTGCACAGCATATTCAAGATGTGGTCTTACCAGTGATTTATAAAGAGGCAAAATTATATTTTCATCTCGAGAATTTATGCCCCTATTTATACATGACAAAACCTTACTGGCCTTAGCAACGGCAGATTGACATTGCATATTGCTGCCTAACGTGTTGTCTATAACAATTCCCGAATCCTTCTCGTGTGTGGTTATCCCTAGTTCACTACCATTTAGGGTGTAAATTGCTTGTGCATTCTTAACCCCGAAGTGCATAACTTTGCATTTCTCTACGTTAAATTTCATCTGCCATTTTAGTGCCCAGTTTCCCTATCTATCCAAATCCCTCTGCAGCAAGGCAATATCCTGCTCACTTTTTATTACTTTACAAAGATGCCCATTTCAAGATCATTTATAAATATGTTAAATAGAAGCGGTCCCAAAACAGAACCCTGAGGGACACCACTTACCACTTTTGACCAGCTTGAAAATTTACCATTAATGACAACTCATATCTACCCTTAAGCCAATGTTCTACCCAAGAACAAGAATATTCATCTAGACCAATTTCTTTTAGTTTGAAGACTAACCTATTGTGAGGAACCGTATCAAATGCCTTGGCAAAATCCAAGTAGATCACATCCACCCTAATCTATACTTCTACTTACTTCTTCGTAGAATGCAATTAGGTTAGTTTGACATGACCTATGTTTCACAAAACCATGCTGATTATTGCTAATAACACAGTTCTTCCCAATGAATTCCTGAATATTATCCCTTAATAGCCATTCAAATAATTTCCCAGTCACAGAAGTTAAGCTCACAGGTCTATAATTTTCAGGCAAGGATTTTGAACCCTTTTTAAATATAGGAACAACATCTGCCTTCCTCCAATCCTCCGGTACAATACCTGAAACAAAAGAATCTTGAAAAATTAAATACAGAGGTTCACTTATTTCCCCACTTAGCTCCTTAAGTACTCGTGGGTGGATACCATCAGGCCCCAGAGCTTTATTTACATTAATTTTCTTTAATAGCTGTAGCACCTTGTCTCGAGTTATCCAATCATAAGTTATCTGCAAGTTTGTTGCAGCAATCATTTGCTTATCTCTTGCCATAGGACTCTCATTAATATATACTGAAGAAAATGTTATTTAAAATTTCTGCATTTTCATGGTCTTCATTGACTAACAGACCCATCTCTGTTTTCAGTGTACCTACACTTTCATTTTTTGTTTTTTTAGAATTGATGTACTTGAAAAAAATTTTGGGGTTGGTTTTGCATTCTTTGGCTATCAATTTCTCATTTTCTAGTTTAGCCACTTTAATTGCCTTTTTGCAAGTATTATTGGCTTCCTTATATCTTATTTAGGATGCCTCTGATTTGTCCAATTTAAATGTCCTTTTCTTATTTTTAAATCTCGTTTTACTTCTCTACTAAGCCACATTGGTTTTAATTTGTTTCTTTTATAATTTATTACCCAATGGTACATACTGTGAAATGTACCTTTCTAATATTTGTTTGAATAGTTTCCATTTTTCCTCAGTGTTTTTATCACTAAGGAGTTTATGCCAGTCGATATGTTGTAGAGCTGCCCTAATCTTATTAAAATTATACATTTTAGTATACCCCACGTGCTTTTGCTTTTTTTTTAGTTTTTTTTCAAAAGTTACCATATTGTTATCACTATTTCCCAAATGCTCCCCTACTTGAATGCTGGTTAAAAGATCAACATTGTTTGTTATAACGAGATTCAGACACGCATCCTTTCTAGTTGGTGCTTGTACCAGTTGTGACATAAAGGTGTCATTTAACACATTCAAAAACCGGATTCCCTTGCTGAAGTACTAGTCCCTCTATCCCAATTTATGTCCCGGTAATTCAAATCTCCAATAATTAATGTGTTACCCCAATTTGCAGCTTTCCCAATTTGCTCTAACAGCAGTTCTTCCTCATTAATATTTACATTTGGTGGTTTATAACATATCCCAACCAATAATGTATTACCCTTTGTTTGCCCCAAGCAGATATCTACCCATAAAGCCTCCACATTTTCCTCGTCACACTCCACATGCCTAAGATTTGACTTGAACTCATGGCTGACATACAAACATTCCCCACCACCCTTCTTGTTTTTCCTATCCTTCCTAAATAACGTGTACCCATTTAAGTTAACTGCCCAGTCATGTGTCTCATCCCACCAAGTTTCTGTTATGCCTATTATATCATATTGTTTAGTGTATGCTACTGCCTCTAGTTCCCCCATTTTGTTATATAGGCTCCTTGCATTAGTAAGCATACACTTAATATTACCATGAGTCATTTGTACTATTTGTGAATTATCTATATTACATACCTCCTCTGTTCTGAGCTTTCCCTCCCCAATCTCCACCCCTTTGTTCTGAGTTAAATCCCATCTCATTTCTATCCTATCTCCATTTTCTAGATTGCTTTGACCCTCCCCCCCTACTACTAGTTTAAAATCTCCTCCAACCTTCTAGCCATCCTATCCCCCAGCACAGCAGACCCTCTTCCGTTTAGGTGCAATCCATAACGACTATACAGGTTGTACCCAAGCGCAAAATCGGCCCAGTGCTCTAAAAACCCAAAACCCTCTTTCCTGCACAAAGACTTCAGCCACGCATTGACCTCTCTAATCTCCTGCTGCCTTTCTGCTGTAGCGCACGGCACAGGTAATATTTCTGAAAATATTACCTTGGAGGTCCTTTTCTGTAGCTTACTTTGTTCAATCCCCTTAGACAGTGTTTTCATTTTCTAACACCCGGCTTATAACTGCTAATGGGTTATTCAGAAAAACAGGCATTTGTATGCCCAACTATTAAATTATTATAATACCGTAGAACAGTCAGGCATTTAAAGGATTAATGAGTTGCTTAATCTTGAAGTGATCGTGGTGCTTGCAGTATATATGTGCAGTGTTTCGGTTTGAAACGCTAAACATCCAGAGTTTAAATCCTTTGCAGCTTCCTCTGGCAGCACCACCAGTCAGCCCAGAATGAGAGATCTAGACTGGCTAATGTAAATTCTGTGATTATTGGCATCTGTTGTCATCATGCACAGACAATCAATAGCAGCATGCCCTCTCCCCCTAGTTGGATTACAGGCATATTTTAGTTTTGTTTCTTTAGGGGTGACAAGACGCATGCCAGCAATGTTACTAAATTCAAACACAGTCAGGGCTATATAATAAATAGAAATGTGAATTTCTAATTTAAGGCCCTAGTATTCAAATTGGAAGTGTAGCTGAATAAAAGCATTTTCCCAAATCAGCTTTTAGGCACTTTGAATTCTAATTCTATTTAGTAACCCTGAGCGTTTTATTAAAACAGTTTTTGGTTGGAGTAATCTTACAAAGCAGTTTCCAACATATTAATCATTTAAAATACAGACGTTAAATATTTTAAGCCAACAATAATTACTCATTATCGGTGATAATGTCAAATAAAGCAGTCGCCATTAAGCCAAGTCCTTTTCAAGCTGTTACCATTTATTGTTACAACACAAAGATATTAATATGGCTTTTTCAGTTTGACATATAGAGGTTAAAGTTAACAAGACGTTTACTACTGCCTTGAATACTTAACACAAAATGACAAATCACACATGTTAAAGCGACACTGTCACCCCCTGCAAAATGAGTATTTCATAAAGATAAAATCTTTTTCGGTTCATTGAAATTCCAACACTGTAAAAAGATATGAGACCAAAAAGGGACCACTTTGTCTCAGTATACTTCCTATGCCTGACACTTGTAGACACTGGGTGGAGCTACCGCAGTCTAGTAGTGTCATTCTCAAACCAGACGTTGACAGAGCCGCTTCACGTTATCAGGCTGTAAATGTTTGAATCGGATGTCCTAACATGTTATTGAACTGTATGCTTAAACAAAAAAGTTTTATGAGCAGGGACGTTAACTATGGAAGTGTCCAGCCATGTACATTTTAATTCTGTAATGTTTAATATACTTTGGTTTTCATGCGATTTTGAATAACCAATTACATTTCCAATGCTTACTCTCTAAACAGGCCACTGTGGTGAATAATCAAGGGAGTTGCAAATATCAAACCAAGCAGGATTATAGACAAGATGAAGACCATCTTCACAGTTTTCTACCTAAACGTTGCAATTTCCTTGAGGATTTTCCACTATTCCTGATTTAGTGAACTTGACGAACATTGTCAAACCTGTGCTAAGATTTTAGACCAATAATACAAATGTTTTAGGAGTTTACAGCCCTAAAGATTACATAAAATGCATTACTGACATCTCTTGTGCATTTATAACAACATGAGGCACCTATTTGAGCAAACAACTTTGAATAAAAGTCTCTCCTCACAACCAACGTTTAAGACTACTGAGAGCAGCACTGAAGGTTCTAAGGGCGGTATGGGTTCCCCTGTAAGACATCAGCAGGGATCCGGCCTCTGCTTCGAATCCACAGTCATGAAGCTGCTTTGCAATCTCTTCCACATCCCACTGGCCATCTTCTTGGTTGGACAATAGATGGTTTATTACATGAGGGTAGTAAGCCGTGTGAATGCATTTTACCACTAGCTTGGCAGCCAACACAAGGGACAGGACTTCTGAGTCACAGTTCAAATCGGTGATCTGTAGAAAAAAGAATAGAAAAACAAAATTGAAAAAAGTAGAAAATTGCACATTTCCTTTGAGTACACAAAGTACACCGTTTTGATAAACGAACCAACGGACAAAGGTTTTTTTTTTTCTTTTCTTTTTCCATCACTATAACAAAAGTGGTCTCTATTCTCGGTTAGAGCTCCCATCTTCTCTAGTCATTCAGTGCTTAAGATTTCAGAGACAGAATATGCAGAGACCATAAAGGCTGCTTTGGAGTTCGACTAAAACATAGACGCTTTCCCTGAAAATGACTCCCAAAATGCATTTATCCTGTACTTACGTACTCCTCTAATTGGTGTTATTTCTCTGGAGGTTGCTTTTATTTGTAGATGCATTTTTGTATTACACAAAACCTGCATTAAAATTAGAGGTGCATTTGGATATAATTCAAAATATTTCTATATAATGCTTTTAACGAGTGCTAGAAAGGACAGCGCATTAGCACACTGGAATATATGGACTCCATATTTGCAAAGTTCATGTTTAAACAAAATGGAATACAAAAATGAAAAGAAAAAAAATAATCTAACTAACTTATTCCATCCCACAGCCTGAAAAGCAGCTGGCGCCCTATACCATCTGCTGATCTCAGAGCCGCTGTAGACTTCAGAATATTGTATTAGAATGTAGGCTGAAGACAAAAAAAAAGAATAAGTGGAACTGGCTGGCATGTATAATCATCAGCTATTTTAATTGTACTTCTTAATTATTCTTAGCCAGCATGTTGCATATGTACATCTACTAGTCATACAATGGAAATATATATGACTCACGGTTAATGGGTTATTTCCGTGGGAGAGAGAAAACATAGTTCAGCATACAGGTGTATGTCCTAGTGTCGAAGAAATGAGTTTTGCTTTCTTATTTAAATAAAACTACACCAGCAATCTATAGTAAGCAAGCTATCAGTTTATTTAAATTTTTTGTATTTTTTTTTTTTTTAAGTACAGACTAGCAAGCTTGAACGATGATTGCCTCACAGCAAATATTAGCACAACGTTAAGTATGTGTCAAATAGTTCTCCAGAATCCGTAAGATAAGGAACATAATACAGCAATATAACAACTTGCAATTAGATCTTTAGAGATCGCTAACTATCTCAAATCCTATCAGTTGTTCACATCTCAAATAGTTTTTTCTATGAAGCCCATCACATTCTTAATAAGCAGCTATATTGTCTACCCTGCTAGCTTTTGTCTCAATGCATTTTATCCCTTTAGCTTTCAAGCTACATTTTGCAAAGTACTTTGTATAAACCTGCAACCAATGTTAGATTATAAACCGACAGGCAGGGTTCTGCACTTTTTGTACGAGTATGTATAATTGTATACACATATGTCTGTAAAGCTTCTGATGACTACTGGCTAACAATTTGCACTTGATAAGAGCACTAGATAAGAACTAATATACAAATACACAAAATAGCAAGTACAACACAATAACGAAATAAATATGAAATACTCTAACCACCAATTTATAACGTATTACTTTAAATAATAATAATTCAAAACGGCAGTGACGTCAATTTAGAAAGGCTTATGTTATTCATCTCAATACAAAAGGGCACGAAAAACCTCTTTTTATAAAAAAATCTTTGTATAAATATAAACGGTGTAATTTTATTGATTTGCAGAATTACATTTATACTCTTTGAAAACTCTGGTACTGAAAAGGTAAGCCTAATCCTCATTTAACACATTGTCAGTTTTAAACCCAACTAAACAAGACATCCATTATACTCTTAAAATAAAATAAACATTCAATGGCAAGATAACAACTCCAAATAAAGTGTTCATCTTTAAATCAAATTATTGCTAGGCTGTCATATTTTATTAGACCAACATAAAAATAATCTCATGACTTGTTCAGTTTGACATTTAGGAAGATGTTTACGACAACCAGTAATAATGAAAATAAATTATATAGTAACACATTTTAGCAGTAGAACGGATATCTCTGAACATTCAAATTCATAACTGGATACGTTACAATCCAATGTCATAACACATGCAAATAATATTAGGGAAAACAAATCTACTGACCCTTACAATCTTACATGGCAACTAATCACCAAAACATCTACAGCTTAAGGGAGTTGAATTATCAGAGCAGGAGATAAGAACTTCTAAACTAAACACATTGTGCTGTAATATCTCAAACTGCATAAGCAGAAACGAAAAGTGATTTAACAGGTAGATGCAGTTATTATTAAGGCAAGTAAGAACATATACACATTGCATTGATATATACAATACGGAAAGGGGGCAGGGAGGCCAGAGAAAGGGTGTATCATCATCTCTGCCAGGCCCCAGTAAGGGGAACATGCAGAAAGTGCTGCTGAAGGTGGTCCCTAATAATCAGCTCACGGGGCATTGGTTGAAGACAGTTCCCTGGTGTCATTGGATGCAGGACACCAGGAAACAATATCGGGACTGCGGAACTGGAATCTGAAATCAGGAATTCCTGCTTAATTTGACAGTTGGGAGACCTGTTAATGAAGCTGCAGGCTGACTCACTAAACAATTCCTCAAGGAAAACTTTGCAGGTATATACCTTACTTGGCATGATGGATGTTTGTGAACTGAATTTCCCAATACTCATCCAGCCTTCAGGCATTGCTAAGCTATCCAGAGAAGGGACAGTGGTATTCATGGCTTTGTGGCTGTGTTTCTACTTATATTACTTATTTTTATGATAATTTAGCTTTGCTACAGCGTGCTACTAGCATAGTGGTTCTCAACCTTTTATCACTTGAGTACCTCTTTGAAGCCCATTTTCATAAATTGTACCCCTCATATTAGCAAAATGTTTGAAATTAATATGCTCTCTGCATTGGGCTCCCTTGCTTCTCATCTGCTTCAGGCTCCCTCTGCTTCTCCCATATCATAGGCATATATAAATATGTATAGTATATACCAGACATGGCAAAACTGCAGCTCGTGAGACGCATGCAGCTCTTTAGATGGTCCAATGCAGCTTGCAAAACCTTTCAGGGCCGGCACTACTATAAGGTGGCTGCTTTCAAGCCCTCTTGCCCTAGGGGGAGCAGGATCTGGCTAACCAGCAGAACAGTACTCCTTTCCTGCTGGTCATTCCTTGTAGTATGGCTGACTGTGGACCCAGTCTGACAGGCAGTGCGCACACTCAAAGCACCAAACTGCTTCCTGTTAGACTGGGAGGAGGGAAACGAGCTCCTCTACTGCAGTCTGTGGCTTGGCCACACTACACCGGTGAGGTAAACTGGCATATGGGGGGTGGGGGGGAGGTGGAAAGACACATAGAGGGAAAGGGAGGAAATTAGATATATGTGGAGCTGCGGGAATGAGACACAAAGTTGCACAGACACTGAAACATACAGAAACAAACACTAACACATATAGATAAACAGATACACACTGCTACACATGCAGATATAACAATGACACCCACATATACACAGACATACAGATACACACACACACTGACACGCATATACAAACACTAACATACTTACAGATACACAGACACACAGATACAAACTCTGCCACACATGCAGATGCACAGTCACAAATCCTAACACTGCGACACATGCAGATGCACAGACACAGATCCTAAACACTGCCACACATGCATATGCACAGATACAAACACTGACACACATCCAGATATACACACTGACACACATATAGTTGCACAGACACACAGATACAAGCAATGGCACAGACACATAGACATCTTGATACGCACTGACATACATACAGATACAAACACTGACATGCGTACAGATACAGACACATACAGATACAGTCACACAAAAACACACATACAGGTATAAACTGTAGCCACCCTTCAGTTTCCTACCTTTTGGGTGGATTCTTCTGGGTGGGGCTGTTGGGTGTTAGGAGCTTGCTCTTGTCTGCTTCTCTCCCATCAGAGTGGCTATATTACAGGGGCCTGGTTGCACTGTCTGACCTGGCCCCTGATGACATGTCCATCGCGTAGCCCTAACTGCATCGAGCAACCTCAGCCTGCAAGCACCATGCAGCATCACCAGCAGTCGCTTTGTCATTATGGAATTTTTTTTCATACCCCTATGGGTAGGCTTACACAAGTTTGGAATCGCTGTGCTAACAGGTTCATAGGACTGGTGAGTTCAAGTATAACATAAATTGGTACAGCAGAAAACATGCTGGCAAAAATAAATAAATAAAAAAAAATTTTTCTTATAACTGAATAAAATATTTTATCTCTAATAACAGCATAATATTTTTATTTAAAGGGACACTAAAGTCACCAAAACAACTTTAGCTTAACCCCTTAAGGGCACATGACATGTGTGACATGTCATGATTCTCTTTTATTCCAGAAGTTTGGTCCTTAAGGGGTTAAAGGGACACTCGAGGCACCCAGACCACTTCTGCCCATTGGAGTGGTCTGGGTGCCAACTCCCACTACCCTTAACCCTGCAAGTGTAGTTATTGCAGTTTTTTTATAAAGTGCAATAATTACCTTGCAGGGTTAACTCCTCCTCAAGCTTGAACGATGATTGCCTCATAGCAAATATTAGCACAACGTTAAGTATTTGATTTGTCATAGTTCTCCAGAATCAGTAAGATAAGGAACCTGTGCTAGAGCATCGCTGGACGTCCTCACGCTGTGTGAGGGCCTCCAGCATCGCTCAATTCCACATAGGAAAGCATTTTCAATGCTTTCCTATGGGGAGCTCTAATGAATGCCGCACATGCGCATTAGATCTCCCTGGCAGGTGGGCGGGATCAGTCTCGCCCACCGGCCGAAGTAATGACTGGGAGAAGCGGCGGCGAGAAGAAACCACTACCGAGGGACATCGGCGGGGTCTCAGGTAAGTGACCTGAAGGGGATGGCTTCAGGCTTCAGGGAGAGGGGACCTGCAGTGCCAGGAAAACGGATTGTTTTCCTGGCACTAGAGTTTCCCTTTAATGAAGCAGTTTGGATGTATAGATTATGCCCCTACAGTCTCACTGCTCAATTCTCTGCCATTTACGAACTAACTTACTAATAACAATTAATGCAACTAAAATGTAATTCAGCACAAGAACAATGCATCTCACTTACTCAGACTAGTTTCTAAATACATTTATTGTAGTTTAAAGACACATAATTGTATTATTGCTGTCAAACTCTGTTATACACTTGAGATACAACAAGCTCCTATAAAGAGGGACATTTGGGACATAATGTTACCAAATCCACATCATAATGTTTAATTTAGGTGTTTAGAAAAAATTGAAGAAACAAATTAAAGAACTATGACCTCGATGTAAAGGGGCACTCCAGACCCCTAAATCACTTTAGCTTGTTAAAATGCTTTATGAGAAGAGCTTGTCCTCTTTTTTTCCCATTTTGGAAATAGTGACAATTTCAATAGAAACTGAAACCTTAATAAATGAATTTGATTACAACCCCTGGCTGTCAATCAGACACAGAGTCCTGTTACTTCCTGGTTGTTTAGCTCAGTTGAGCTAAACTAAAGAGGCAGCAGTTAAGCTAAACTCCAGAGCACCTGCCTTTCAAAGACTTCTCACTGAGCTGCATTGGAAAGTCTGTGATTGGAGAGCCACAGAAAGTCTGGGCGGGGTTAGAAGAGGAGGACTTGCAAATGTAGCAGACAAGAGATTTGCAGTTTTTGCAAGCTGCTTTTAGATATAACTCAAATGAAAAAATGCATAATTAAAGCACGCATGTTTTCATTTGGAGTATACCTACTAAACAGTGATTTTTAATTATTTTGTATTTGTGCACTGGAGTGTCCCTTTAATTTATTTGGATCAGCATCAGGGATGATCACAATCTGTCAGATAAACTTTTCAAATGCTATATCTACAAACATTTCTATAGACTGAAATGGTAATTTCTCAGATAAATCATGTAAAGCATTTTTTTCTAACAAATTGTGATAATCACTGATGCTGATTAAAGAAATTAAATCAAGGCTTTAATACCTAATGTTTTTAAGCAAAAGTCCAGAATTCTCCCCAAAAAATGACTTACTCTATTACATGCATAATGTATGTCTAACAAATAAATCATGTAAAAAAGTACCCCCCCATAGAAATTCATGTTAGAATTAATATTAAATGAGATCTTGCAAACAGCATTGCCTAATACTCTCTGATCAAACATCTCATTGTACAAGGTAAAATCAGGAAAGAGTTTAGAAATATGTATCATTATGCATTATCCAATTAAAATATCTCAGTTTTATTATGCAAGTTGCTTGTTTCTCATAACTCTTATTTTTAGTAATTGTCTTGAGGGAACCAGTAACACTGATTTGCACAATTTATTTAGTGACCTATTTTATACTCTGTGATAGCAGGGGAAAGATAATTAGGCAAATCGTTATTTGGTGGTCCAATTTATCTCAACCCCCTAAGGTGTTTTCATTGCCTTTGTTGTTCCTTTGTTTGTTTTTTACTTTTATGGGATGATTTAAGGAAATAAATAACTCACATAATCGCCATTTGTTTTCAAAAAGGATTAATTCCTTTACAAACTCCTGAAGGCGGTAGATGTTAGAATGCATTCTGTTTATGCAAATGATTTGCATGAGCAATTCTAATACAATGGAAATTTAACAAAATGAGCAAGCAGGCTGATGAAACTACACCATACTGTATTTGGTGATTTGTTTTGGTGAGCATTCAACCCTTTGTTATGGACATTTATTTTTGTTAAAGGAGCACTATAGGGTCAGGAACACAAACATGTATTCCTGACCCTATAGGGTTAAAACCACCATCTAGCCCCCCTGGGCCCCTCATGCCTCCATAAATATAGCAAAATATTACTGTATTCAAGCCTGAAGCTGTAGATCTGCATGCTGTTTGACTCAGAAAAACAAGCAGTCTGCTGACATCATCCTCTCCATAGGATTGGCTGAGACTGAAAAAGAGGCAGATCAGGGGCAGTGCCAGCACAATTCAAACACAGCCCTGGCCAATCAGCATCTCCTCATAGAGATTAATTGAATCAATGAATCTCTATCAGGAAAGTTCAGTGTATGTATGCAGAGGGAGGAGACAATGAATGTTTGGATGCATTTTAGGTAGCCATGACCCAGGAAGGAGCTTCAACAGCCATCTGAGGAGTGGCCAGTGAAGTTATCACTAAGCTGTAATGTAAACACTGCATTTTCTCTGAAAAGACAGTGTTTACAGCAAAAAGCCTGAAGGTAATGATTCTACTCACCAGAACAAATCCAATAAGCTGTAGTTGTTCTGGTGACTATAGTGTCCCTTTAAGAGCAGTGCCCCTGAAATATGTCCCCACTACGACAAACAGCTCACATTTTAGAGCCTGTGTTCCAAATTTTAGACATCACATAGTTTCTTAAAAACATAGACATTCAAAGCAAAGAACTAGTTACAACGGTTCAATGTTTTAACACTGTGTGCACTTTGTACATGCCTGGACGTAATATCTAATAACAAATAAGTTGCTACAGTCACAGCTGTGGTCAGAATACAATCCTGAAGCTTGTTCAAAGTGCCATGCCACAACATCTTCACAACCTCTAAACATTAGTTTTTTTTATTGAAACACTGAACCTACAGAACCCCAAGCAACTCTATGACCACTTCAAGTCACAGATATAGTCATAGAGCTTGGAGTAACCATTCATTGACTGCCATTAGTGTGTTGATAAATATCAAATGACAGATTAGAATATACCCCTTTATTACCTATACCAGAGGCGAAACTAGAATCCACTGGGCCCCGGTGCAAAAACTGCCCTGGGGTTCCACTCCTATGTGTCTCATCCCACCCCCATGTGCCCTTAATCCCCCTGCCCCACAGCCCCTCCATGTGTCCCATTCCCTCTCCCCCCTCAGCTACTTCATGTGTCCCGTAGGCTCCTCCTCCTCCTCCAGCCCCTTTATGTGTCCCATTCCCTCTCACCTTAGCCCGTCCATGTTTCTCATACCCTCCTCCCTCCCAGCCCTCCATGTATCCCATTTCTCCTTCTCCCCTCACTGTATCCCATTCTGCCCGTTCCATGTATCCCATACCCTCTCTCGCTCCTCCCCTCCATGTGTCCCATTGTTCCCTCTTTCCCCCCTCCCTTCCAGGTGTCCTATTTCTCCTTCTCTCCCCCCTCCTCTACCTGTGTCCGATACCGTTCATCTCTCCCCCCTCCCCTCCCTGTGTCCCAGACTCCCATACCCTCCATGTCTCCCCCCTCCCTCCCTGTGATCCCATGCCCTCCATGCCCCCCCTCACCTTCCTGTGTCCCCCTCCTTCCTGTGTCCCTTACCCTCCATGTCTCCCCCCCTCCTTCCTGTGTCCCCATACCCCATCCATGTCTCCCCCTCCTCCTGTGTCCCTTGCCCTCCATGTCCCCTCCCTCCTGTGCATTCCTCCCCCCCTCCCCTCCCCTGTGTCCATGTCTCCCCTCCCTCCTGTGGTCATTCCTCCTGTCTCCCCCTCCCCTCCTTGTTGATCATTCGCCTCCATGTCTCCCCCCTCCCCTCCTGTGTCCGTGCCATCCATGTTTCCCCCTCCCTCCCCTGTGTCCCGGCCTCATGCCACCCCTCCTTCCCCTGTGTCCATTCCTCCATGTCTCCCCCCCTCCTTCCTGTCCCTTCACCTCCATGTCTCCCCCCTCCCTTCCTGTGTCCTGTGTCTCCCTCCTTCCACTGTGTCCCTTCCCTCCATGTCTCCCCCTCCTTCCTTGTGTCCCATGCCATCATCCCCTCCCTCCCCTGTGTCGTGCCCTCCACATGTCTCCCCCCTCCCTCCTGTGTCCCATGCCATCATTTCTGCCAGTCCATGCCATCATTTCTCCCCTCCCCTCCTGTGTTTCATGCCCCCTCCCTCCCCCCACCCCGTGTTTCCATTTCTCCCTCAGGTGTCCCTTAATCCTCCATTTCTCCCTCCTCCCTGTGTCCCCATACCCTCCATTTCTGTGTCCCATACCATCCATTCTCCACCTCCCCTCCACCAGTGTTTCATGCCCTCCGCCACACTTCCCCGTGTTTCCATTTCTCCCTCTCCCCTTCCTCAGAGTCCCGCCATGCTCCATTTCTCCCTCATCCCTCCTGTGATGCCTCAATCCTCTCCCCCCCTCCATAATACATTTCTACATCTCTCCCTCCCATTCTGCATCTTTTCCACGCTATATACTCCGGGTGTCCCCATATCCATCCATCCCCTGTACCATTTCTCTCTACCCAATCCTCTCCAGGTGTCCCCTACCCTCCATTTTATCCCCACTCCCGGTGTCTCATACCCTCCATCTCACCCCCGCTCTGCTCCCTGTGTCACATTTCTCCCTCTCTCCCCCCTTCCCTCCCTGTGACCCATATCTCCATTTCTCCCCCCTCCCCATGTCCCATTTCTCCCTCTCTCCCCCCTTACCTCTAGGTGTCCCATACC